>OY757934.1:71624168-71741668 GCA_963585895.1 Sepioteuthis lessoniana
CGGGTTTCGATCCCAGCTTCAAGCGTCCTATGTGTCTTGGGATACAACGAAACAGTCTGTCTGTGGATGACAATATATATATATGGAAAAAAGGTACATATTATTGGTAGATCTGTCAAGACGATGAAAATAAATGGAAAGGGGAATCTACAAAACACAGACCACCGATTCAGTTCAGAATATTTCATTCTTTTTTTATTGATAGAACTTTTTCAACTGAGAAAATAGTTTTTTTTTCAAAGATTTAACAAAAGAATAAATAAATTTTTTCAAAGATTTAACAAAAGAATAAATAAATAAAAGTATATAAGTGTGAATATGAAAAAGGTAGGGTCGAAAACAAAAGCAGAAAAGAAAAAAGGAAGAAATTGATCTAGGATCAAATGGTGGTAATGGTAGGGTATTCATATATCCACTTTTCCTTTTATTCTTCATCATATATATATATATTATATATATATATATATATATATATATATATATATATATATATATATATATATAATATCGGTCTCACTTGAGCATTCATACTCAAGAAAGCTCCGAATAAATTTGAGCTTGTGCGGGAAGAATGGTTGTTTTGACGATACAATTCTATAAGTGAAGACATGTATACTTTTTTCAAGTTTTCAATTTATTCTTATTGGATAGCCCTGTTACTATTATATATATATATATATATATATATATATATATATATATACATATATATATGTAGTGTGTGTGTGTGTGTGTGTGTGTGTGTGTGTGTGTGTGTGTGTGCATTTCTTCGCGTCTGAGTATCCGATGTTCTATTTTCAGTCACTTTTTTCCTTTTTCCGTCTAATGATTTTGCACGCCAAACAAAACCTGAACGAATAGTCAACAAAAATTCATAATACTTTGGGTCATATATCTACTCAGATGTAATACCATTGAGCTCTTTTTCTCGCAGTCTTTTGTCATTTGCAGCTATATGTATAAGCAAGTGATGAAAATTTCAAAAACCTAAGCTCTGAATTTTTAAAGAAATTTAAATAAAGACGTGTGCACAACTTAGAAAAGATGGTTATAAAATGATACACCTAAGCAAAGTCTAAATGAAAAAAACAAGAATATTTAACCAACACTTTTTGAACGAGAGGTTTCGTGAAAAACAAATATATGCAAGTGCGACACTCTTCTGACCAAGCTTGGAGCAACTTTTCTGCTTTCGTAAAATGAAAATTCATCAAAAGAAAAAAAAGAAAGAAATATGATGGCACAGTCTTACATTATATTAAAAATTCTTTTAATGTCCCTTGTTTTTCCAAATCTTATCCTTAATATGAATTTTCAGTTCATGAATCAAAAATAAGTCATAGCATGATATCCCAGGTTGATAAACATTATCTTATTAAACTTGATGTTCGATAAAGAAATTATAGAATGTCACTTGAAGTTAATAATAAATTTAACATATATGTGAGTCGATGGCAAAGGTACAGTATAATATACGAATTGTCACCTCAGTATTCTCACCTGAAGAATAATGACCCTGAAACTGATCGCTTCAAGAATTGTCCCTGCAATCTGGGACATCTGATGAATCATCATCCGAAAGTGTTCATCAGATGACTTGTCACTTAAGTCTGGCTCATCTGTATGATCATAACCCTAGTTTGCTTGAGGAATCGTCCCTTCAATTTGATACAAGTGAAGGAATATCATCTTAATTCATTTGAGAAATTATCACCTCAATCCAGCTCAGCTGAAAGATCATCACCCTAGTTCACTTGAAGGATTGTCATTTCAATTAGGCACACCAGAAGAATCTTCTCCCTAAAGTGTTCACTTGTGTAATTTGGCCTCAATCTGGAACAGCTGAAGGCTCATTACACTAAAGTATTTTTCCGAACAATTGCTATAGAAGACTAATTCTTAAAATTAGGATATTGATTTACTTAAATAATCATATACTATTAAAAAACGACTTGTTACAGAACTGTCTCAGCTTCTTCAATTCTATCTATCTATCTATCTATCTATATATATATATATATATATATATATATATATATATGATTGAGATTTGAAATAAAATCTAACGATGAGAGTAAAAAAAGCAAGGAAAGGTATTACAAAATCTAACGATGTAAAAGAAAGGAAGGAAAACTAGAAGTACAAAAAAAAAAAAAAAAGAAAATCAAGAAAAAATAAGATTTTCATGACGAAGTGAAAAGAAAATTATATCTTGTTAAGCGCTTCGTAAGAATTGAATCAAGAGAAGAGATGTAAGTAAAGTGGGCGACCATAGACGACGGCGACCCGA
This sequence comes from Sepioteuthis lessoniana, assembly GCA_963585895.1. Lineage (NCBI taxonomy): Eukaryota > Metazoa > Mollusca > Cephalopoda > Myopsida > Loliginidae > Sepioteuthis > Sepioteuthis lessoniana. Next base: position 71,626,459 of record OY757934.1, read on the forward strand.
AGGCTCCCTTTTCAATAGCTACTATACCATGGTGTAGGGGAGGGCGCTACTCCTTTCCCTGGATTGCTCCACTTTGCTCTCGATACGTACCTTATATTGCTGAGCGTTAAGCAAGGAAGAATCAAGTACCATTTTTAAAGTTTTTGGTATGACTCGACCTGGGATTGAACACAGGTCTCCCGTACCATTGGCGAACACTCTACCCACAAGGCCAATGAGCCAGTTCTATTAGTTTTGTTAAAGCCATCGAATAGATTTTAAAGAGTTATCATACAAAAAAAGATAGAACGACGGTATAAGTTTTAGAGTATGACATCCAAGAACGATATAAAACTTATAGTATGATATACAATGTCTATACAAAAGATATCATATGATTACTCTTATTATTTGTTTTAAACACATTTTCCAGAGTTTTTAGCCCCAAAATTAGGAGTGCGTATCTTAAACGAAAACTCTAAAATTCATTTTTTTTGTCACATATTTCACCATATTCGGGGTGGGATGATCGAAAGGAAGTTATATCTATTATTCAAATTAATGTGCTTGACGCCTTTACAAAAAAATATACACTGGAATATGTGTTTCTTAATAATTTGGTTTCTTTTAAAGTGAGTTTATTTTCTTGTTGCATATTTGTGTGAACATGTCTATGTGTTTATTCTAAATACTGAGTAAATTTTGTTTTATCCCAAAATGTAAACTATATAAAATCTTTTTTAAGTCATTAGGAACCGCTAAAAAGTTGAATAAATGCTAAATTTTGTTTAAATTTAATTGTTTAGAATTCGTAGTCAGTGCAAAATAAAGACGGGAAATTTTCCCCCAGAATTTCGGGGTCTAATAAATGAATATTATACTCATATAATTATGGAATCTGAGATCGATATAAAAAAGATGTTTTGATTTCCGAGGTCGATGAAAAAGTGATAAAGTGTGGTCAGTAAGAAGGCTGCCTTTATGGAATAGGATTCTGTCTTGGACTTTCTAGTGGTCGACGTTGTGTATAGAAGGGTCCAATGTTAAAACAAGCCTCTGCCTGTTAACTCTCCGGAGAAAACCGGAATTTAAGCAAACCTTCTGCGACATTTATCATCACCGCACACTTCTAATTCCGTTGTTTCAGCTGGCAGTTCAATCTAAGGACCATCCTTGATAACTGCAGACGAACTCCCAATTTGGCCGTATCCATATGGCCTAGTGGTTAAAATGGTAAACTCCGGCCTCAAAATAAGAAAGTTTACTTTCTAACTAATTCTCCTGGAAAATGCATGAACCCACTTTATCCACTAAACTATTGGTTTAAGAGTATCACTGCTGCTCTTCTACAGGGATGCCTTTGGCATTGCATTACCAACGAAGATTGATATGCTATTAAACAAAGAAACTGATGAAGAAGAATGGACTATAGCCCAAGAAATCATTAAGAATATTTGGATTTAAAGTTTTCAGTCGCGGCAATCCTAACTCATAACTACAGGACGTAATTGTGATATATATATATATATATATATATATATATATATTGAAGTGTGTGTAGTTAGGCAGTAGTTTGATTTAATATTAAAGGCACGTTTTGTCTATATAATCTAATTAAGATCCTTTCAAGTTTCCTGATCAGTGTCTGGATTTCAGGTTGGAATTGGTGGATGAATTTACCAAAATTGTCCCGAGCGCTTTTGGACCCTTCATAGGCCATTATTAGGAGTTGCTCGCATGAGCAACGTTTTTTTTTTAATGAGTTTTGAAAGTGTTTTGGTTTTTATAACATAGCAAAACTATGCAAATGCAGTGTTGGATAAAAGTGAGTTTCTGATGAATTTAAAAAACAGAACGCTGTCAACAGAAATAGAAAATATCAAGAAATACGGAATATTATAAAACAATTCTAAAGGCATTTCAAAACATTGTCGCTATTTTCAAAATTAATTCTATTAATTTTAAGTTTTTTTTTTTGTTTTTATATGTAGGTTTCTTGGATTTGTAGTCATAGCTTATCAATTTCCTGAGCAGTTATTGTGGTGTTTTCAACTAGAATTTTTCGAAAATTCGATTTAGGAATAGAATTGGTTTTAAGATGTAAGGCTATAGAGCTAGAATCATTAAGGTGCATTGTAAGTCGTCTAGAAAGAATTGTAGTGGTAAGACCAACGTACACGCTATTTTCTTTGGAGAAACAATCTCCCAAGGTACATATATACGACGTTGGTCGTATCAAGAACTTCAGTAGAGAGGGAAGGATTATTAGAAATAATTAGGTCGGAGTTTTCAAATTTGTTGTCGTATATGATAAGTCTAACTTTTTGGTAGGGTCGTTGGGGAGATCATTCTTTTGGATAAGGTCTTTTTAATATATGGTCATCTATTTTATAATTACTATGAAATTGGTTTTTGTAGTAAAGGTTTATTGATTGTTTATTGTTAAGAATATTGTTCAGGTTTATGAATGAATTGTTTAATTTCGGTATCAACAATTTAGTTGGGAAACCCATTATTGATAATGGTATGTTTAATATTTTTAAGTTCGTTAAGTTATATATATATATATATGTATAAAATCTAAATTAAGCACTCTTAAAATCCGTTTCTGAAAGTTTCAGGTGGATCACACAATCATCAGACGCCAGTGAAATGAAAAAATAGATTGTATAGACATGACCCCCTGTCGTCGTAGCGTAAAATGAATTGGTTATATTCTCTGCGGAAGAGTAGGACTCCGCTAAAAAAAGGTACTCTGGGTAGAATACTAAACGGGAATGTTTGAAGCACACCTTCATTGCAGTTACTCCCAGGTCCACTCTGACTCGGTGTGGTAGTACCTATTATATATATATATATATATGATCATCATCATCATATCGTGCTGGCAGCACGGATATCCCTGACCCTCTTTCGCCACTCCTCCCTATCGTTCATCGCCCTAGGCAGGTCTTCAGGACAACAACCTGTATCCTCACATAGCTGCTGAATGTACGTTCGTGCTGGTCGTCCTGCTTTTGCGCGGCCGTGTGTGGGGATCCATAAGAGTACATCTCTTATGAGTTCATCTCTGCTTCTCCAGCAATGTCCTGCATGTCTGGTTCGCCTAACTTGAATAGTTTTCGTGATAGGGGGCAGGTGGCCGTACAGTTGGTGTCTTGTGGGGTGTTGCTGCCAGGACTTGTTGAGGATTGCACGCAGCAACTCAGCCTTATAAGGTACGGATCAAGGGAAAGCTTTACAATCTAAGAAAAGGAGAAGCGCCCTCCCCAACACCTCGATAAGGGAGCCTTCGAGTCACCCTTGACTACGGTCACCAGCTTGACTTAAACACGCACACACACACATATATAAATATATAGGTTAGTGCTTTACCTGGACAGAAGTGTTTGTTAATCGGTGAGGTTAAAGTTCATTGTTTGTGATATGCGAGTAAAAAAATCTGTTCTCAATTCTGGTCCGAAAACGAACTTCTTTCTTTATCCGAATTGTTGAATAACTTGAAGACAAGTCATAAATAAATGAATGAATATATAGATACCGAAAAGAAAAAAGCTGAAGCAATGTAGAAAGAGGGCAAAGAAAGAAAGAAAGAAAAAAAGAAAGGAAAGGAAGGGAAGAAAGAGCAATAGGGGGGTAAATAAGAAAAAGAAGGAAAAAAGAAAAGGAGAAAATAACGGAGAATGAAAAGAGGATGTTTTGTTTGGATATTTCAGACATGTATAGAAAAAAAGAAAGAAAGAAAGAAAGAAAGAATGGAATATTTGGTAAAAGAAAGAAAGAAAGAAAGAAAGAAAGAAAGAATGGAATATTTGGTAAAAGAAAGAAAGAAAGAAAGAAAGAAAGAAAGAAAGAATGGAATATTTGGTAAAAGAAAGAAAGAAAGAAAGAAAGAAAGAAAGAAAGAAAGAATGGAATATTTGGTAAAAGAAAGAAAGAAAGAAAGAAAGAAAGAAAGAAAGAATGGAATATTTGGTAAAAGAAAGAAAGAAAGAAAGAAAGAAAGAAAGAAAGAAAGAAAGAAAGAAAGAAAGAAAGAATGGAATATTTGGTAAAAGAAAGAAAGAAAGAAAGAAAGAATGGAATATTTGGTAAAAGAAAGAAAGAAAGAAAGAAAGAAAGAATGGAATATTTAGTAAAAGAAAGAAAGAAAGAAAGAAAGAATGGAATATTTGGTAAAAGAAAGAAAGAAAGAAAGAAAGAAAGAAAGAAAGAAAGAATGGAATATTTGGTAAAAGAAAGAAAGAAAGAAAGAAAGAAAGAAAGAATGGAATATTTGGTAAAAGAAAGAAAGAAAGAAAGAAAGAAAGAATGGAATATTTGGTAAAAGAAAGAAAGAAAGAAAGAAAGAAAGAAAGAAAGAAAGAATGGAATATTTGGTAAAAGAAAGAAAGAAAGAAAGAAAGAAAGAAAGAAAAAATGGAATATTTGGTAAAAGAAAGAAAGAAAGAAAGAAAGAAAGAAAGAATGGAATATTTGGTAAAAGAAAGAAAGAAAGAAAGAAAGAAAGAAAGAAAGAAAGAAAGAAAGAATGGAATATTTGGTAAAAGAAAGAAAGAAAGAAAGAAAGAAAGAAAGAATGGAATATTTGGTAAAAGAAAGAAAGAAAGAAAGAAAGAAAGAATGGAATATTTGGTAAAAGAAAGAAAGAAAGAAAGAAAGAAAGAAAGAATGGAATATTTGGTAAAAGAAAGAAAGAAAGAAAGAAAGAAAGAATGGAATATTTGGTAAAAGAAAGAAAGAAAGAAAGAAAGAAAGAATGGAATATTTGGTAAAAGAAAGAAAGAAAGAAAGAAAGAAAGAAAGAAAGAAAGAATGGAATATTTGGTAAAAGAAAGAAAGAAAGAAAGAAAGCAGGTAATAATAGAGAAAGAAAGAAAGGAAAGAGAAGAAAGAGCAATAGAGGGGTAAATAAGAAAACGAAGGGTTAGATAAATATATTAATTTATATATATATATGTGTGTGTGTGTGTGTGTGTGTGTGTGTGTGAGAGAGAGAGAGAGAGAGAGAGAGTGTGTGTGTGTGTGTGTGTGTGTGTGTGTGTGTGTGTGTGTCTGAGTGTGTGTAAAGACAAACAGACATAGATAGATATATAGATTGATAGATAATGAAAATACTATCTCTATATTTAAGATAGATAGATAGATAGATAGATAGATAGATTAGAACCGAGAAGTAGACACTGAGACAGACAATTACAGATGTCATGAAAGAGAGAGCGAGAACTTGAAATTCAATGAACGGTAGAGAGAGAGAGAGAGAGAGAGAGAGAGAGAGAGAGACAGAGAGAGATTGGTGATATGGACCATCAGATATATGGAAGTGTCAGGGGTAGAGGACAGTTTAATTTATTGGCTGACTAGATCCATTGTTGAGGAGGCCAAGCAATCTCCATCCCTGTAGCATAAATGAATATCTTGAAAGGGGCAGTAATGGATGGAAGCTAGCAACTTCCCGCCTTCCGCTCTGAACCAGTGGCGTGGAGCGCCCCCTACCTTTTTATCATTCAACACTGAATAGAGCCCAGTTCGATATAACCGCTCCTCGAGCGTCGATGAAGCAGGGTCACTTAAGAAACCGTGCTTATCTCCCTTGAAAATAGTGGGCTTCAGTATTGTTGCTCGGACAAAGTTTTAGGTTTCGGCTCAGGGGTTGTAGTTTGTTGCACGGCAAGAGGTTTCCTAGGATCTTTCGGGTCAGTGGTGATTAAAAAGGGACAGGAAGAAGAAAAAAGTAAGAAGAAAGACGTAAAGAAAGAAAGAAAGAAAGAGGATTTTGAAGAGAACGATGAAAAAGACGGGAAGGAAGGAAGGAAGGAAGGAAGGAGACGAATAATTCAAGTTGAAAGAAAGAAAGAAAGAAAGAAAGAAAGAAAGAAAGAAAGAAAGAAAGAAAAATCTTATTAATAAAGAGAAAACAAGACAATTTTTAGATGTTATAGAAGGGAATAGGGTTATAGATTTGAAGAAGAAGAAGAAGAAGAAGAAGAAGAAGAAGAAGAAGAAGAAGAAGAAGAAGAAAATGATGACAGAGCGAAAGAAAGAGTATCAGAAATTTAGAGAGACACTAAGAGATCTCAACATAAAAATGAACAAAGGAGTAAGGAAACGAAAAAAAATCTACGAAATAAAAGTGAAAAATCAAGAAAATGAAGAAGTAATTTTTAAGAGAAAACATTAGTTTCATTTTATTATGGCATATAAATCATCGTGGGTTATTTGATGCCAAAGCCAACCTAGTAGAAGAATAGTCGTGGTAATATTAAAGCCATACCTTGGGGAATAAGTTCATTATTCCGTAAGTGAACATTACAGTGCCACTAGGGTTTGAAATTGCGACGACGATATAGCAGTCTTGTACGTCAGCCACTACGCGATAGACTCCTTCCCCGGAGACGGGAAACTGTCGTTGAAATTGCCCTTTTTTTATTATTTTTTTACTTTTTTTCTTTTCGTTCTTTTTTGTTTTCGCATTTTTTTTCTTTCAGTCTCTTGCCATTTTTTAGCAAAATTAAAAAATAAATGAATAAATTTAAAATATAAGAAATCAAAAAATGACTGAGAATACATAATGATGTGTCAAACGTATTTATGCGTTTTAATATTCATAGGTTTGATCATCGAGGTTAAGCAGCATGGTCCCTATTTGGTATTTAGATGGGTGACTACTTGGTACCAGCAGGTATTGTAAAAACCTACGGAACAGACTAAAAAAAGTTTAGCAAAAAATAAATGGCTACATTCATGGACTTATTTTTTGTTCATATTTGTGGTTTCATTTTCTGGACATCTGAGTGGATTTAGTTTCTGGACATATAATCATAAATTTATTGACTTCCTATATTCGTGGATTCACTCTCTTCATGAAATTTTGGATTCAATAGTTGCATGTATTTGAGGTTTCATTTGCTGCACGTGTTCGTGGATTCATTTTCTGGATCTACGATCGTAAATTTATTTGCTTCCTATATTTGTGGATCTATTTGCTTCAAATATTCGTGGATTCCTTTTCTGTACATGTTCGCAGATTCATTTGCTGCACATGTTGTAGATTAATTTTCAGCACATGGTATGGATTCATTTTTTAGACAGATAATCATCGATTTATTGGCTTCCTATATTCGAGGGGTTCACTTGGTGCACATATATATTTGGTGTGCATATTCGGAATTTATTTGCTTCATATATTCGTTGGGTTTTTTGCTACATTCGCATTGTCATGTCGTGAATTGTTTCGTTAAGTCCTTATTACCACAATTTGCTATTTTACTGTCTTGCATATCGTGACTTTGATGAAACTAGTTTTTATCTTGCTGACGTTCTGGGTCGCTTTTTGATGAAACTAGATTTATCTGGCTATCGTTCTGGGTGGCTTTTTGATAAAACTAGTTTTTATCTTGCTATCGTTCTGGGTGGCTTTTTGATGTAACTAGTTTTTATCTGGCTATCGTTCTGGGTGGCTTTTTGATTAAACTACTTTTTATCTTGCGATCGTTCTGGGTCGCTTTTTGATTAAAGCAGTTTTTTTTTATCTGGCTATCGTTCTGGGTGGCTTTTTGATGAAACTACTTTTTATCTTGCTATCGTTTTGGGTGGCTTTTTGATGAAACTACTTTTTATCTTGCTATCGTTCTGGGTCGCTTTTTGATTAAAGCAGTTTTTTTTTTTATCTTGCTATCGTTCTGGGTCGCTTTTTGATGAAACTAGATTTATCTTGCTATCGTTCTGGGTGGCTTTTTGATGAGACTAGTTTTTATCTTGCGATCGTTCTGGGTGGCTTTTTGATGAAACTACTTTTTATCTTGCTATCGTTCTGGATGGCTTTTTGATGAAACTAGTTTTTATCTTGCTATCGTTCTGGGTCGCTTTTTGATATAACTAGTTTTTATCTTGCTGACTTTCTGGGTTACTTTTTGATGAAACTAGATTTATCTTGCTATCGTTCTGGGTAGCTTTTTGATTAAAGCAGTTTTTTTTATCTGGCCATCGTTCTGGGTCGCTTTTTGATAGAACTAGTTTTTATCTTGCTGACGTTCTGGGTCGCTTTTTGATGAAACTAGATTTATCTTGCTATCGTTCTGGGTGGCTTTTTGATGAGACTAGTTTTTATCTTGCTATTGTTCTGGGTCGCTTTTTGATTAAAGCAGTTTTTTTAACTGGCTATCGTTCTGAGTCGCTTTTTTTTAAACTAGTTTTTATCTTGCTGACGTTCTGGATCGCTTTTTGATGAAACTAGATTTATCTTGCTATCGTTCTGGGTGGCTTTTTGATGAAACTAGTTTTTATCTTGCTATTGTTCTCGGTCGCTTTTTGATTAAAGCAGTTTTTTTATCTGGCTATCGTTCTGGGTGGGTTTTTGATGAAACAAGTTTTTATCTTGCTGACGTTCTGGGTCGCTATTTGATGAAACAAGATTTATCTTGCTATCGTTCTGGGTGGCTTTTTGATGAGACTAGTTTTTATCTTGCTATCCTTTTAGGTGGCTTTTTGATGAAAGCAGTTTTTATCTTGCTGACGTTTTGGGTCGCTTTTTGATGAAACTAGATTTATCTTATCTGGGTGGCTTTTTGATGAAACTAGTTTTTATCTGGTTATCGTTCTGGGTCGCTTTTCGATTAAAACAGTTTTTTCATCTGGTTATCGTTCTGGGTGGCTTTTTGATGAAACTAGTTTTTATCATGCTGACGTTCTGGGTCGCTTTTTGATGAAACTAGATTTATGTTGCTATTGTTCTAGGTGGCTTTTTGATGAAACTAGTTTTTATCTTGCTATCGTTCTATGTCGCTTTTTGATGAAAGCAGTTTTTATCTCGCTGACGTTCTGGGTCGCTTTTTGATGAAACTAGTTTTTATCTTGCTATCGTTCTGGGGGGCTTTTTGATGAAACTAGTTTTTATCTGGCTATCGTTCTGGGTGGCTTTTTGATTAAACTAGTTTTTATCTTGCTATCGTTTTGGGTCGCTTTAAATCAACCGGGTTTCGATCTCTGCTTTAATCATCACGTGGGTCTGGCCACACTGACGAGTTACGATACAACGAAACTGTCTGTTTTGTCTATGGATAACAATATATATATGTATATATATATATTTCTTTTCATCCACAGACAGGCTGTTTCGTTGTTTCACAACTCTTCAGTATGACTGGATACGCAGGACGCTTCAAGCTGGGATTGAAACCCGCCTAACTCTACGTTAGACATGGTATCTTACCGTTCAGCTTTTTCGACGACCTACGCCAGCTCGGAAATTATAACGCATTTTGTATTAGCATTAGTTTGTTCAGATTTTGCGCTGTCAGATACTAGAGTGCTCAATTCGTTAGAAAAGCTTTGCATTACGCGGGTGGCAGCCGTTGATTACTTCGCCAGAGTGCTCAAACTTATTACAGTTTTAAATTTCATGAAACATATAATTGTTTGTATATTATCGGTGTTAGATAATGATACTTGAAATAATATAACTGGGAAAAAGGATTATTATTTACAGTAATAGTTTAAACCATACAATTACACATAAATTATATATATTAGATAGCGTAATGCCTGAAATCATACATACACATAGTCTGATTATTCTAATTTGTGAAAAATTGCGATGAATCTAAATGTTCATGATTAGGTCTTTTTAAAATCAAAATTCAGCCCAATATGAATGAGCAAGAAAAAAACCACAAAGAATCTATGATTTACTTAACGCCGAAAGGAAGCCAAAGTTTCTTTGTCTACTGTATACAAAGCAAAGAAAAGATTTTTGTAGAAAAAGAGCTTTTTAAGGAAATGGAGGATTAAACCAAAAACGAAAAGAAGGTTTTTAAATGCTTTCACTACGGTAATAAAGAAGAACCCCACAACATTAATAAGAAAGCACGCTAATGAATTGAAAGTCCACTAGAAGACAGCAATTAAACAAGATTTAAGCCCAAACCTGAACACCCCTGATTACGTTACATGGATCGTTTTTAAGACAAAAATACAACTTCTCATCCAACTATTGGTTAGCTTAAGACTGCTATCGAGGAGGAATGGAATAAAATGTCTGAAGAATTTGTTCTGAAGGCATGCAAATCTTTTCGATGATGAGTGGATACAATAATTGAAAAAAACAAAACAAATGGTGACTATATTGAGTAAATTTACTGTTTTGTGTCTATCTTCTTGTTATATAATTAAGGAATGATTTTTTTATATCAATCATTTTTCGTTAATTATATTTTATCATTCAGTTTGGTAGGGCTTTGAACTATTCGAGTCTCTAAAGTTCCGGTTCATAGTCATTGGATGCAGTTTTACGCTCATGCGCAAAGGATATGACAATCACCATTTGTCATAATACCCCCGCCTCCGACAGGAAATTTGTGCTGGAGTGTTGATGACGTCAGCCCGGAAGAGAAATTCGAGGATTTAGAAAAGAGGTAGTTGAGATTGGACCATTGCGGCGAGAATTGGATCTTCTGCTGTTGAGGCATGTGGTCAAATTTTGCAGATCTCTACCGATAGAGATCTTAAACACCACGAAATATGCCGCACGTTGGGGGTGGGGGTCAACATAGTAAGAATTGTGTCTTTCTCTCCTCGTGTTGCCATGGACTGATGTCAAGAAATAAATAAACGCTTTCGTACCTGAAACGACAGAATCCACCTGTATTTGTGTATGTAATTGAATTACTGTTGTGATTAATATTATTATGATTATGGCTGTGGTATACAACATTCGAATTTTTTTGTTGATTTTTTAATTAAATTATTCTTTACAATGTACAATTGAGTCATTTTTTATACTAAAATATTCCTAATTTTGCTTCCGAACCCTGAACAACCTTACAAATTATTTGTATAAGGGATACCAGAAATCATATAACCTCGCAGATTATTTATATAAGGGATACCAGAAATCATATAACCTCGCAAATTATTTATATAAGGGATACCAGAAATCATATAACCTCGCAAATTGTTTGTATAAGGGATACCAGAAATCATATAACCTCGCAAATTGTTTGTAAAAGGGATACCAGAAATCATATAACCTCGCAAATTGTTTGTATAAGGGATACCAGAAATCATATAACCTCGCAAATTGTTTGTAAAAGGGATACCAGAAATCATATAACCTCGCAAATTGTTTGTATAAGGGATACCAGAAATTATATAACCTCACAAATTGTTTATATAAGGGATACCAGAAATCATATAACCTCGTAAATTGTTTGTATAAGGGATACCAGAAATTATATAACCTTGCAAGTTATTTGTATAAAGGATACCAGAAATCATATAATCTTGCAAATTATTTGTATAAGGGATATCAGAAATCATATAATCTTGCAAATTATTTGTATTAGATGGAAATACATGAAACCATATAAATGTAAGTAAACAAATGATTTTAGACAAAAAAAAAGTACAATTTTAAAGTAAACGCAAATCAGTATTGAAAATGTCGTTAAAATTAGAATCAGACATTTAAAAATGAATCAAGTTTCGGCATTAACTTAGAAATTGGGGTGCTTTTGAATAAATACATGCATATCCATATTCATACACAGAAAATACACACACACGCACACGCACACGCGCACACGCGCATGCGCATAAGCACACGCGCACATGCACACACATATATGGAAATAAATAATGGAAATAAATCGGAAAATAGAAAAACAATGTATTCCAAATATACATTGGTGACCTTAGTCAAGGTTGACTCAAAGGCTCCCTTTTCAATAGCTACGACACCTAGGTGTAGGGGAGGGCGTTACTCCATTCCCTGGATTGCTCCACTTTACCCTTGATCCAAACTTTATAGTGCTGAGTGCTTAGCAAAGCGGTATCAAGTACCATTTTCTAAGTCTTCAGCATGACTTGACCGGAGATTAATCCTCGGTCTCCCGGATCATTAGCGAACACTCTACTTATTTGGATGTAAAGTCAACATTGAAACGTTCCGGTTTTGATAAACCCCCATCAGGTCTTTAAGATTATAAAAAAAAAAGTTGCTTAAACAATGATCGATGTTTTTATTAAAATAAGTAGATGAAATAATGATAACGATAAAACCATCCATCATTGTTCAAGCAACATTTTTCACCGTCTTAAAGTCCTGATGAAGGTTTATTAAACCGAAACGTTTTATCGTTAATTTTACTTGATATTGAATTCATTAGATTTGGAATACTTTGTTTTTCTATTTTCTTCACTTATACACACACACACACACATACACATACCCACACACACACACACATATATATATATAGATATAAATGTGTGTGTGTGGGACGGGTAAAGTTGGACGGGTTTCGATCCCGGCTTCGAGCGTCCTGCGTGTCTAGCCACACTGAAGAGTTCTGATAGAACGAAACAGTCTGTCTGTGGATGACTATATATATATATATATATATATAACCGTACCCAGCAAAAAAAAATCATATTGCCAGCTTCTTTTTTTTATTTCATCAATTCATTTAAAATATTCCTATCAGAGAATAAAGCGATTTCCAGTTGAATTTGTAACTGTGATATAATTTTGAAGATCTAATAAAAAAAATATCGTCGGCATATATACGAGTATATATTAATCTCCCCCTCCCGCCAGAAGGAGGATGTGACACAAGGTCATTTTTGAGCGAAGCTGGTTTTAATTCCGAGTTTTCCTGCTTCGAAACTGGTTGCCGCACCAAAATTAAAAAAAAAAACAGCCTTCGCAACGATTTATCCATAACTAAGGAGAAAAAGGATAAGCTCATGCCTTTTACAAGGGCATTAGCACAAAGTGAAACGCAAATGGTCTTGTCCGAGGGTGTTTTTGTGAGTAATTTTATACAGTAGTTTCAGCAGTTTTTTTGTTCGATTACTGATTCAAAAAGATTGTACGGACGACAAAGTTTTAGGAACAAATTTTATACAAATTATGGAAATATAAAACCTGGTAAATCTATAATAATTTTCCTGAGAGAGAGTTTCTGTAAAATAAATTTATTTGAACTTAAGTTGTTTTTGTGGTTTCATTGAAATCTTGGTTGAATTTTCAGCTTTAGTTTAATTTTGTTGAGTTTTCAGTAAAGTTGACTTTTTGTCGAATTCTTGAGTTCATTTCTTTAGCTTTCGTTCAATTTAATTGGGTTTTCTGTAAATTTGTCTTTTTGTCGAATTCTCGAGTTGAATTTTTGGCTTTCGTTCAATTTAGTTTACAACTAAGTTGAGAAAAGTATCAGGGACCTAAGCGAGAGAAATCTGAGAATGATTTTAATTGTAAAAAGACATGAGCAGTGTGGATTTTAGAAGAATAAAATCAGTGCATTTTTTAAAGAATGATACTATATAATGTTAAAATGAAAAAGAAGCAAGAAATATTGTTTAATTTTTGGCTAAACAGGAAAATGCAAAAACATATGAAATTATTTTTCTAACCAGAAAAAGAAAGAAAGAACAGAAAGGTAAAATGTATTCTTTGAATTGTGCTGAAAGTGTCGTAAAGATAGCTAGCCGAAACAATGATAAGCTGAACAGCAAAGTTTAAGAAGGGATCAGTTGGCCAGGTATAGTCCGACTGTATGGGAAATATCAAACGTTGAGAAATGGAAAATTTTGATTTAATTTTGGAAGACTGAGTAATTTGTTGAATGTGATGTGTTGGTCACGTGAGGAGAGTGCCGCCCACTGCACAGAGAGAGGCAAATCCGCCGAAACATGGAAGTGGGAGGAAACTTTTCCCTTCTTGAGTGACAGGCGCAGAGATTCATCGTTAGGGTAGAAGAGAGCAAGTGTGAATGGAATTAATTACTGAAGTCTAATTAAGAAGAATGCCGTTGATGAGATACGCCTAATTGGATATAAGAGAAACAATTTGATTTACTCAGTTTTTGCCGAAAAGTGACAGTCGAAGAGTCAGAACAAAGTCGAGACAGATAAATCAAAACAAAGAGAAACATCAGTGAATAACTCTCTACATTTGAAGCCTTGAGCCAGACCTTCTGAAACAGAGAAGCGAGAAACATGAGTTAGTACCAAGGACCTGACGAAAACTTAATTGAAAACTGAATTGGAAACTGCGGAACGACTAAGTATTTTGAAGGACAGTGTTTACTGCTGCATCTAGACTGACCACTGAGATATAGGGGGCCAAATCTGAATCGTATTACCTCATTCTACTCTGTAAAAAATTTTCTGATCGGACTTATTCATTTTTGTAACAATTGACGTAATAATTGTTTTTAAACGGACCTTTTTATTTTGTTTGTTAAATAAACTTTGTTTTAATTATTGAACACCCTGCGTTTATTTTCTCCCTGGCCTTCGACTTCAGTTTATATTTCTTTGAATAATCAATTCTGCCTGATTTGTTTGATGATCGGCGAGAGGCGATTTCAGTTTTCTGGATCTAAAATACAACGTGGGCAGGTGACTGAACAAGCTTAGGTTCAATCCTACATTGGAGCAGTGACTCTTCAGTAGTCTGGGCAGCCGGCAGGATGACAAGTTAAGATTTCTGTTAAGATGTCTTTTAGTCGAATTCTCGGGTTAAATTTTCAGCTTTTGTTTAATATAGTTGAGTTTTCTGTAAAGATGTCTTTCTGTAGAATTCTCGGATTGAATTTTCAGCTTTCGTTTAATTCAAGTTGAGTTTTCTGTTTAGTTGAATTTTAATGGAATTTCTCGGATTGCTCCTTTCCAATTTAGTTAATTTTTTACTGTTAAAGTAGCGAGTGAGTAAACCTTTCTGCCGACTGTCTCTTTTTTGCCTTAACAGTCTGGGTTCCGAGTTCGCACTGATCATTAGTAGCAGCTGCCGACAAATGGTGGGAAACATCTTTAAGTGCTTTGTTGTCTCGGCTCACTTTCCTTTTCTCCTCTCTGAAAGCGCCAAAACTGCCTTTTAGAGCCACACGTGGTCGGTTTTGTTCTGTTGTTAGAAATGATTTTTTATAATAGCCCTTACACAATGGAGGCCTCCAAAATACTTCTATACATAAGCAATTTGTTATCTCTTGTTCTATGTTTCATTAGATAATACTTTTCTAGCTTAGCTTCCTGAATCCATTTTCTTCCAAAGAGCATCTTCATTACACTGAAGGTGTAATATAATAGCCGAGGGAGTTCGGTTCATGCCTTTGGGTTTAGTTAGGCTGAGAACCTTTCGGTTCAGCACATGGGTTAGTTAGGTGCAACCATGATG
Organism: Sepioteuthis lessoniana; assembly: GCA_963585895.1. Taxonomy (NCBI): domain Eukaryota; kingdom Metazoa; phylum Mollusca; class Cephalopoda; order Myopsida; family Loliginidae; genus Sepioteuthis; species Sepioteuthis lessoniana. Next base: position 71,641,613 of record OY757934.1, read on the forward strand.
CAGGTGGTAACGCGTGCGCGCGCAGAGAGCGGACATGTCACTCAGAGATGTCACAATAGCCTGAGATGATGAAACGGTGACAAAGTGCAGGTGACGTCACGCACCGGAAGCACGCGGAGGATTTTGGGGATTTCGAAGAAAGTTAGAGAGTTGAAATTAGACGTCGAACGGAGACGGTTGACTTTCACGAACTCGCAGACGCGAGGCGAGTTTGTGTCCTATGGGTGCCGCACGAGATGGGGGCCAGATGAATAAGACAGCATAGCAAGATTGTGTCTCTCCTCCTTATGTCGAAACCTTTAACTCAAAGTTAATAAAAAGGTTTCGTACCTGAACAAGAAGTCGTTACGTGTTTTTGAATTTCGAGATTCCTAAGTTCGATGTACATGTGTTAACAACATGCCATGTCTATTTCGCACATGGCGTTAATTGTGGATATGTCACAAAAGAAGAGTCAAGGTTATTCCCGGATGTCTGAGACAGCTTTGATGCAGAATGCTAAGAAATGAGCTATTTTTGGCACCCCTGCACTGAATATGGCAGCATGACTTGCTTGGCATCTTGTTTATACACTAAAATAGAAAATAAAAAACAGAACGGCGCCCTTTCATATCATGATTGCTTTTTGTTTTTTTTTTGGTGTTGGGGCTCGTCGGCGAGGACACTGGAAAAAAAGTACGAGACTTACTGTCACTTTATCTTGAAGGATATTGACCAGTCATCTAGTGCGGAGATACAAGTGCACAAAATTGCGGAGTTGACAGTACAGGACTATGAATGATCGCACTCTTAGAAACTGCTCTCATCTTAAGAAAAATTCGTAAGGTAAGTTGATATTTGGTAATACAAGATAAGGCATTGTGATTGTCTTTTCGTGCGTGTCTGCGCAGAATGCTATCAGATAAGATTAAAGACTGTCTTCTCGTCATGACAGCTGACAAGAGTAAGGCTAATTAACAATGACGGAAATGTAAATAGAGAATACCTATATTTATGTATTCAAGTGTAGCAAAGTATTTTCACTGTTTGCCTCCGAAAGTTTATTTCAAGTTAATCTAAAGACTATCAATGAGTCGTCGTCCCCATCCTTCTCTCTCTCTTACTATGTATAGATACATGTATGTGTGTGAGTGTATCTGTGTGTGTATACGTGTGTGTGTATTATATACATGCGTGTAATATATATATATATGTGATACATGTATGTGTGTGAATGTATCTGTGTGTGTATACGTGTGTGTGTATTATATATATGCGTGTAATATATATATATATATATATATATATATTAGGATCACGCTGACACAGCGTTATTTTCAGCTTCTTTGAACTCGCCTTCTATGATATATATATATATATATATATATAGTAGGCGAGTTTGAAATCCTGTCACGCTACGACGTTCCCTTTCGGACAAAAACCTTTTGGAAAGGCATGAACTACCTTAACCCTCCAGCAATGGGTTAAAAAATACCACTACTGTTTTTCTGCAAGGATGGCTTTGGAATTAAATAACCCACAGAAGTTGAATTACCATGAAAACAAAAAAAATAGAGTTTTTTTTTATTTGCCCATAATTATTTTGATTGCGCAAGTGCATGCCTGTGTGTATGTGTGTGAGTGTGTGAGTGAGTGAGTGTGTGTAGTGCCACTCACAATGAAGTACGGTTCACTCTGAGTTTGGGGTCGATGGTCACATCTGCGAGTAATATAGATCTGTTTTAAAAGTTATTTGTATTCGACTGGACCGTGAATAAAAAAAACTTTAACAAACAACTAAATCATAAATATAAATACGAACACCTTGTGGACAAGTTTTTCAAAACTTTTGGCATATAATACCCCTACACGGTTTGACATACCGTTAAAATCAAACAATCATGTACAGAATACATCTCGACCAATTTTCTTACGAATTTTAAAAAATCTAAGATACCAGGCTTTTAATATTTCAAATCGAGCATTATACAATCGAAGCGGATATTATTAGATATCATTTATGACCAAAGTCTACAGGATTCAAACTCTATAACTAAACATATGAATATATAGCTATCCAAAAATAGGAAGATTCGTATATATATATATATATAATTTTTAGTAACAAAGATATTTCAATTTGTTTTTCCAATGTTTCAATGCTATAGAGTTTTGGAATAAATAAATTTTAATAATATCTATTTTGATCATAACGTTCCACTTGGATCCCAGTATTTTTAAACTTCCCCAACCAAGGGGAAAACCTCAAAAAATATATCTAAAAATAACATTGTAATGGTCACACAATCATGTGGACATAAAAAAACGGCAAGATGAAGCCACTTAATCCACTCTGAGTTAAATTCCTATTTTAAAACCGGAAGTGGCTAAGGCACGGGATTCTGACATCGTAGTAGGCGAATTCAAAATCCAGTCACGCTTTTACGTTCCCTTTAGGACAAAAACCTTTTGAAAAGGTATGAACTACCTAAACCCTCCAGCTATGGATTAAAAAATACCACTAGGTTTTCTACAAGGATAGCTTTGGAATTGAATAACCCACGGAAGTTGAACTGCGATGAAAACAAAAAAAGAGAGTTTTTATTTGCCTATAAAATAATTTGGATTGTGCAAGTGTACATTATGTTTTTTGGGGGGAGGTGGCTGTGTTTATGGCATATCAACCATTGTTGGTTATTTAATGTCAGATCTTGTTTATACATATGATATTAAGTGGATAGTTTTTTGGTAACATTTTTAAATGAGCCAAAGCTCATTCGTTTACACTCAATTAAATAATTTCAAGTATTCCTATCTAACTCCAATGATTCTATTCAATATCAACAATTTGTTTACTCGCAATTAAATAGTTTCAAGTGTTAGTAACATTATAGACGCAGTCCCTGAAAAATTATTAAATCAGCGATGTGAATTAATAGCTAGATGTAGACATAGGAATAAATTTAAACTATAGACAAATATTATAGATGATGTTTAATTAACCAAAAAATAGGATTCATTTGAGATTTGAGGTGAAATGAATAAAATTTTAAAAAATGGGAAGATACCATGTGATGTGTACGTACTTTTCAATGGAAGGGTAACTGAATTAATAGGCATGAATATAAATTTTGAATTTAAAATTTTAACTTTAATTTTTGAATTTAATTTAAGATAAATATTACTGTTATCTTATTACGTAAGGTTATTATAAAATGTTGTACTTCCCTAAATTATTATTAAATCTGGAGTTTTACGTTGAAATGTATTTAGAATTTAAAAATTTTTAAAAATTAATTTACTGTCGAAAGTGAGTTTTAAATATAAGTCCAGTTACATTATTGTGATTCCAACCAGTAATAAAAAAAGAAAAACCGGAAGTGGGTAAATGGGGAGGAAACTCTTCACCCTTCTTCTACCGCCTCCCACCCTTCCCTCATGTGTCTATTCTGACTGTAATTTTTTTGTCCATTAGATCTGAAGAAGTCCTGTTATTTTTGGTGTTACTGATTCATATCAATACCTATAACAGGATGGAAATAAATTTATAATCCTAATGTGACCGGTTTTTGCTTTTCTTAAAAGAATGATTGCTCTGTGATGTCTGTTACATTGGGCTCTTTACCAGGAAAATTTAAATGTTCATAGTTGAAAGATTTTTTGTCCAGACGGAATTATTTCCGACTCCGGTTTAACTGGACTGAATAATACACACACACACACATACACACATATATATATGTATATATATATGGAGAAATGGTAGATTTTGATGAATCTGACAAGATGATAAAAATAAATGGAAAACTTTATAAATCAAACACTAACAACGGGTTTAGTAGTAACGTTTCGTTCTTTATTCAAGGAAGAGAATAAAGAAGATCTTCCTGGATTAAAGAACGAAATATTTCTACTAAACATGTTTTAAATCTTTGATTTATCCACTTATTCTACCACATATATATATATATATATATATATGTGTGTGTGTGTGTGTGTGTGTGTGTGTGTGTGTGTGTATATATATATATATATGATTTATAAATGCATAGTTTATAGATAAAATACTTAAACGGGCTAAGCTGATTTGTTTGCACACAGCTGAAGTCTTCTAATAATAAATGGTTACAAACGTAGCTATGTCATATTATTGGATCAATTTAACCCTAATCATTTGTTTTCACGCTGTTAAAGGGTTTAAAGTATAAAAATGACGAAATAGTTCCATTTGACCCCTAGATGGAACCCCTATAGGTCCTGTCACGGCGGATTTATTGAAACTAGGATTAATGGCAATCAAGGGATAATCTCCAGTGGAGAAGCCTCACCATCGGATAATCTAGTGCTATGCCAGGACACTCTATGGGGGGGTATCTCTCTGCAGAAATGCAGTCGACGTATTCTTCAGCTCCAGCCATCTGAATCGGGATTTACTCGTTTTAGACGATTAATAAAATTAGTTATTTGAATGTGTGTTCAAAATATTAGCATTTGATTGGAATACTTGAAACCATATAAGTTTTTAACAAATTGTTTTTATTAAGAAAAAATTGTGTAAAGCGATAATCGTTTGCAAATTATTATTATTATTATTATTATTATTCACTCCTTAAGAGTTTTTCACATCAGTGTTGGCTGATGGTTTTACACTGAAGTTTGAGTGACAGCAAGTCTCCTCAAGTCTCCAGGATTCTTCTCAGTATTCTGGCCGTTCTCAATAATGCTGTCGTTTGGATAGTCTCCATTCGTCCGCCAACTCCCAAGTCCTCCCGGCTCTTTAATAATCCTTTAGTTTCTGGGCTAAAAGCACCAATCATAATTTGTACAATCGTCACTTTCATGTTCCACAGCTTTTTGAATTCTCTAGCAAGGTCAAGGTATTTATCCTTCTTTTCACATTCCTTCAGAATTATTTTGTTGTCAGCCGGAACTGCAAAGTCGACAATTTTGCAAATTCTCTCTTTTTTTAATGTTGATTATTATTATTATTATTATTATTATTATTATTGTTGTTGCTGTGAATGAATAGTTGCTTGAAAGCATGTAAAGAGGGTGTCCCCGTAGCGTAGTGGCTAATATTCCAAACTGTGAAATCATAGAAAGCCAGTTCGAACTCCAGTTGCACTATGTTCAATTTTGGACTAATTCCTTTTGGAAAAAATATGAACTACCTTATCTTCACCATCTATGGTTTGATTAGTACTACAGCTATTCTTTTACTAGGATAGGTTCGGCATTAAATAGGCCACGAAGGTTGATGTGCCATTAAACAAAGAAACCAAACAAAACTAAACCATGTCCCAGGCGTCGAGGACGACAGCATTAATTTGCTGTTGACTTTGACCCTAACGGGCATTGTCCAGTAAAGGAAGACTTGAGGCCGAATGGCGACCGGCTTAGGCTGGGCCACCTTCGGATGGGTGAGCATCATCATGAAACCTTTGTCTCCCTTGTATAGCACTGGACCTTGCTGTCTAGTTTAAGCTATAATCAGGCATACGTGCCGAGACCCAGATTTGGGTCCATGACCAGCTAGGCTCATCAGACCCACATTGCAATAAAATAACCTTAAAAGTGTTTGTATGCTGTAAGTGCAGCCAGCCGCCGGCCAATCAACTCTCAGTATATATATATATATATACTGAGAGTATATATATATATATATATATATATATATATAAGGTTTGGCATAAAATAACCTATAATGGTTGATGTGCCGTAAAAATACCAAACAAAGAAACCGAACGAGCAGGATGTGATACAAGGTCAATTTAAGCGGAGTTTAACAGGTTTGAATTCACATTCTTCCTTCTCTTAAACTGGCTATCACACCATGGTTAAAGATCACAATTTGCCTTTGTATTTAACCATAGCTAGAAGGAGAATACTTGGTATCGTACCTTTCTCAATGTGGAATGCAGATATCCTTGTCCAGGATTTGAACTCAGATCACCTAGTTCATTTTCTACGACGATAACTCTTACACCAGAAACGCCATCACAAATTCTGCAGAGATATATGAAAACGTTGTGACCATAAAGTAGAAAGAAAGATAGGAAGAAAGAAAACGTAGTGACTAGAAAGAAAGAAAGAAAGAAAGAAAGAAAGAAAGAAAGAAAGAAAGAAAGAAAAGGTTGTGAAAAGAAAGAAAGAAAGAAAGAAAGAAAGAAAGAAAACGTAGTGACCAGAAAGAAAGAAAGAAAGAAAGAAAGAAAGAAAGAAAGAAAGAAAGAAAAGGTAGTGACTAGAAAGAAAGAAAGAAAGAAAGAAAGAAAGAAAGAAAGAAAGAAAGAAAGAAAGAAAACGTTGTGACCAGAAAGAAAGAAAGAAAGAAAAGGTAGTGACTAGAAAGAAAGAAAGAAAGAAAGAAAGAAAGAAAACATAGTGACCATAAAGTAGAAAGAAAGAAAGAAAGAAGGTTGCGTCCATAAAGAAAGAAAGAAAGAAAGAAAGAAAGAAAGAATACACATTTTTTAATGAGACTTAAATGACCTCCGGTAAAGTAATTTTGATCACCGCACCAACGTCACTTTTAACATCTTGCGGAGAAGTACAAACCCCCGTTGGAAATCATTGATCTAAAAGCAAGAAAACATATTTATGAAACACCCAAAATATTCTTTCTCGAGTAAAAGATATTACAAGAGAAATTCGAACTGAGGCTGAACTTTTAAGTTTGTTTCGAACACCTCTTAATATTCATGTCAGGTAGGGCACCAAACCCGATCAACCTGAGCTATATTTCAACTTATTTACTTTCCACGAAGACAAACTATCTACAGACAGAAACGCAACCGATTCATCGTCAGTTCTTTTAAGCCGTATTAATTTCTTGAACGCTGAAGTCCTTAAACCCCATAAGAAAATAAAAAAAATTAAAAAAACTTCCAGGCGATCTTTCTTTTGTTGCCCCCAAATACAGTTCCTAATTTACACAGACCCATAAACAATATAGAACGTCTTGGTCGCTAGTTTTCAGGCAATGATACAGACACGCACATGCCGGGAGCTTGAAACCCGACACGCGGGGCCTTTGGTTTGCCGATGATTTATGAGACAGGAAGACAAAGGTTTTGGGTGGACGATGAAGGGCAAACGACAAGTCTGATTGTGGGGCTTGGCTAGAAAGATTGAAACAGAAAAACAAATAAACATACAATCTACACTAAAACATGTTAGGCAAAGATAACAATTCGGTCCATATTTTCCCGGGCTAAGTGCCTGTTTATTTTATTTTTGTTTATTTATTGCTTAAGGAAACATTTACGGCAGATTGGACTGGCAGATATGTGGACTGCTAGTGTAGATGCTGCCTCAAAGTTTTGTTTAAGAGCTGAAAAGATTCCCTCTAAAGGACTAGTGTTCATATCGAGCACTGGGAAAAAAGTTGGATATGGAATGCGGATTTTCTAAGTAGGTAAATTGGCAGTTGGAACATTTTTGAAAAATAGAGCAGCACAAAATGTCCGTCCCTTTTCGATGTGTACTAAACAAGAGTAAGCATAGTAAGTGCCTGCATATATTTCATAGATAGATAGATAGATAGATATGAATAGACTGAGATAGATAGATAGATAGATATAACCTAAGATAGATAGATAGATAGATAGATAGAGAGAACCTAAGATAGATAGATAGATAGATAGATAGATAGATAGAACCTAAGATAGATAGATAGATAGATAGATAGATAGAACCTAAGATAGATAGATAGATAGATAGATAGATAGAACCTAAGATAGATAGATAGATAGATAGATGCGATCATAGATAGATAGATAGATAGATAGAACCTAAGATAGATAGATAGATAGATAGATAGATAGATATAACCTAAGATAGATAGATAGATAGATAGATACATAGATGCGATCATAGATAGATAGATAGATAGATAGATAGATAGATAGATAAAGAGAGAGAACTGTGTGCAATGACACAAAAATATAAATATGAATATATAATGAATGCGATTCTTTAACCTCTAGGCATGAAATATCCCGAGATGGATTTAAATGTAGTTAAAATCAATTTATCGATCTCTGTAGGATCAGAAGGCTTCTACCAATCCACGTGATTGGTGCGTCTCTCCAGTTGCTTGGGTCCCACTTCGGCCGGCCGAGTGGTAGGCTGCACGGTTCTGGTCGGGTGTGCCTCATCACTGGAGATACCTCTGGCCTCAGAGGGTGGGGGCGTCCCCCCTCTTTTTAACCTTCTTCGGATGGGTTAGGTTCATCACCGGGGCCCGAGGCATTTTGGGGACTGCCGGACGCGTCTGGGCTATAGCCCTGCGACCGTACCTATCTAAAAAACGGCCTTGTGCAACACTTGTACGTTTAGTGGGGCGTATAACAAATACCAGAAGGCTTCTTTCTACCTAGTCACAGGATTTGATTAAAATAAAAGATTAAAAAAAAACTTCCATAGTGAATTTAAATATGCCTTCATCAATTTCAGGACAACTCAAATTTAAATTTCAAACAGATCTGAAACTAATTTGCCACAACTTCATAAAATGCCTGTTGCTTGATGGTTACTCATTTTTTTTTTTTTTTTTGTTATTATATTCAGTCATAAACAAACACCCTAGTTGCTTTTATTTGTTTATTTGTTGCTTTTTTGGGGGGTTGCTTGTTTTTTTACAAGAGATTCTGGAACAGTTCGATCTTCTTTCCTTTCTCCCACGTAATTGTCACGAGGATATAAACTCAATTTGTTCATTCCAGTTAATTAAGCCTGCCCCCACCTCTCTCTCTCTCTCTCCCCCTCTCTCTCTCTCTCTTTGTTTATCAGAATTTCAAGGTAGGCGGTCTCTATTCATATGTAAGCATGAAGATCACGCGATATTTCTCTGCTTAATTTGCCGTTACTACAATAGAGTAATTGTAAAAAGCAAAAATACCTCAAGTCTCCCTCTTTCTCTCTCTCTCTCTCTCTCTTTCTTTCTCTCTCTCTGTCTCTCTCTTTATCTTTCTCTGTCTCTGTCTCTTTCTCTCTTTCTCTAGTTAAATCAATCTATCTGTCAATGTCTAGTCGTATCTATCTATCTATCTCTATCTAAATTGTCGGTCATATCTCTCTCTCTCTCTCTCTCTTTCTTTCTTTCTTTCTTTCTTTCTTTCTCTGGTTAAATTAATCAATCTATCCGTCAGTCTAGTTGTATCTATCTATCTATCTATCTATCTAAATGGTCGGTCAACTCTCTCTCTCTCTCTCTCACTCACTCTCTCTCTCTCTCTCTGGTTAAATCAATCAATCTATCGGTCAATGTCTCGTCGTATCTATCTATCTATCTATCTATCTCAATCTAAATGGTCGGTCATCTCTTCCTCTTTCTCTCTCTCTCTCTCTCTCTCTCTCTCTCTCTCTCTATATATATATATATATATATATATATATATATATATATAAACATGTTCCGATCTATCTATCTATCTATCTATCTATCTATCTATCTATCTAAATGGTATAACTACATCCTCCTCCTTTTCTAGACTTTTCATCCTTTCCCTTTTCTTGGTTTCTTTCTCTTTCCAAACTGGCTCTTCTTCTCTCTTTTCTTTTTTCGTTAAGGCATCCGAAAAAAGTACTTACTTTTTTAAATCGCGGAAGGTCACTATTATGTCCGGGTCATGCTCACTGATTCGTCACGCAAAAGATTACAGAAAAGAACTCTGTACACATAATTGAATTACATGCACGATATTCATACGCTATTACGCTTGTCCATATAGTTTCTTTATACTAATATAAAGAAGAACAATCACCAAATACGTGTTGATTGATACACAAGGTGCGCCAGATATTTGAGAACGTATACTTTGTGAATCATAAAGAGAAGACACCTGAAAGTAAAACAACGTGGCATATAGTTATTTACTATTTTGCTTAGATGTAGCACAAGGCCGTGGGAATTGGGCACCCAGTGAGACTCGACCTCACTCGTAAAAGTTTGTTTGTCTGGCTTGCTAACCTTTACGCTATTTGAGGCGCCGTCGACGCGTTGCATGTACCAAAATTCAATATTGTTATTTTTCTTTTAAACCTATCGAAAGAAAAATGATATAAGTAAAGTTCACAACCTCAATAGAGGGTAACCTGAAGGCTCCCTTTTCAATAGCTACTATACAGAGGTGTATAGAAGGACGCTACTTCATTCCCTGGATTGATTCACTTTACTCTTGATCTTTACCTTAAAATGCTGAGTGTTAAATTAGGCGGCATCAAGTACCATTTTTTGAGTCTTCAGTATGACTTGACCTGGGATTGAACCCCGGTCTCCCAGACCATTGGCGATCACTCTACTCATTGGGCCAATAAATACCATATCTAGGACACTAGTTCGGTGGGATCTTATCCCCCTGCAGAGAAGCAGTCGGTGTACTCTACAGCCCCATCCGATGGATACTTTATAGAATTTGGTGTAATCCTTAATTGCCAGTAATCCCATGTCCACCCTGATTTGGAGTTGTAGTATACGTTAGAGTCCTATCTATTGGTCAAATAGAAGAATTTGGCTATTTAACTCTGTGAAAACAAATGACTGATGCTAAATTGAATTATTAAAGTTAAATAGCAATACTTGAAATCATTTGACTGTGTGCAAACAAATGAGTGATGTTCAGTAGAACAGTTTGTCTTATATAGCAATTCTTTAAACTACTTAACTTGGAGAAAAAAATTAGATTTGGATCTACTCAAAGATGCTGCATACTCTTTTGAAGAAATGCTGGAAGCAGCATCTACAAAATATTAACTGTTCGGCTACTTTCCTCCCATCTCACAAACTATTCCAGTAAGATGAGCTAGACATGCTGGGCGCTGCTGGAGAAGCAAGGACGGGGTCATAAGGGACGTTCTCTTGTGGACTCCTAGATATGAACAAACTGGTAAAAAACATAGATTCATCAGGTTTGTGCGAACATTGGATGCTGGGTAGAGGGCCAACCAAGAGCCGTGGTCGATAAGGACGGATGGTGAAAGAGAGAGAGAGGGGGGGAAACTGTGCAATCAGCAAAATTTGATGATGATGATGAAAGACAGTGGAAGGTGAAAAAGGAATAAAAAAATGACATTAGCGATGTATATCTCTATGAATTTTAAGTACCAATTTAACGAGTTTCTGAGAAGAAAACCGTTTTTATATACAGGAAGATATAGGCACACAGACGTCTCTATTAGAGACGAACTGACAGTGATCCGGACCCCCTGGCAAAAAAACGGGCTATTGGCCACTTAAATCATCCTACCCCATCATCCATTTCATACAGATATTTACAATCTTTTTTTTTTAAGTTTTATATCACAAGAATATAGAGGAAGCTATTGAAGCGTTTATTCTTCGTGCTATGGAGTACTAAGCTGAACATATCTAGTGAACTATATTATTTAAAAAACAAAAACAAAAACAAAAAGACAAAAAACAAAAGAATCGCAGTCATTAACCCTTTCACTATTTTACGAGGCCCTTGTGGCTCTCTATGTTTCCTGTGACACGTTTGGGGAGCAAATGTGGCTCTCAAAATGCCATTAGAATGAAGGATAAAATCTTGTTAAAACGTGTGAATAAACTCCTCTAATTTGCCTTGAATCGTGAGACGAGGGTGACTTAGCAGAGCTTAGTTTAGCGCATGCGCACAAATATACACAACCTAACAAACAAAAACATAAGTAAAAAATGTGTAGTTATTTCCAAAAGCAAGATTCGTCTGGAAATGTATCAAGCCAGTTGCATACATGGAGCACTCCTCCCTCTCTCTTGCTTTCTTTCTCCCTCTCTTCCTCTCACTCTCCCTCCCTATCTCTCTTTTTCTCTCTGTCAGTCTCTCTCTCTCTCTCTCTATATATATATATATATATATATATATGTATATATATATATATATATATATATATATATATATATATATATATATATATATATATAATTGCATGATCTTAATAAATTAACATCTTCTCAGTAAAGATATGTATTTTTATGCATGAGCAGACACATTCTTTTATCATTATTCAGTCGACTGGCTTGGCTTAGTTTATTTTTTCAACGATATATCAACTCACCATGGGTTATTTTATGTCAAATCTTATTCATTTGTAAATGTTTGATACTAACCATTACAATAATCAACTGCTACAATGTCGCAAGGGTACTACAAGAGGACACGCTAGCCCCATACCTCTTTATCATCTGTCTAGACTACGTACTTAAAACATCGATTGATAAAATCAAAGAAAACAGCTTCGAGCTGATAAAGAAAAGAAGCAGAAGGTATCCCTCAAAAACAATTACCGACGCAGACTACGCCGATGACATATCGATTCTAGCAAATACACCCAACCAAGCCGAAACACTACTGCATAGTTTCGGTACGAACCTCCGCAGGCATTGGCCTCTATGTCAATGCACACAAAACTGAATATATGAGGTTTAATAAAAAAGGTGACATTTCCACACTAGAGGGAACCTCTCTGAAACTGGTAGACAAATTCACCTACCTAGGAAGCAGTGTCTCATCAACCGAAAAAGACATTGATACGCGGCTAACGAAGGCATGGACAGCTATCGATAGGTTATCAATCATATGGAAGTCAGACCTAACTGATAAAATGATACGCAGTTTTTTCAAGGCAGCGGTCTTGTCGATACTGCTGTATGGATGCACTACTTAGACGCTAACAAAACAGTTGGAGAAGAAGCTAGACGGCAATTACACAAGAATGTTGCGAGCAATATTGAACAAGTCCTGGCGGCAACACCCCACAAGGCAACAACTATACGGCCACCTGCCTCCCATCACGAAAACTATCCAAGTTAGACGAACCAGACATGCAGGACACTGCTGGAGAAGCAGAAACGAGCTCATAAGTGATGTACTCCTATGGATTCCCACATATGGCCCAGCAAAAGCAGGACGACCAGCTCGAACATACATACAACAGCTCTATAAGGATACCTGCCAGAGGCGATGAATGATAGGGAGAAGTGGCGAGAGAGAGTCAGGGATATTCGTGCTAGCGACACGACATCATAATGATGATTACAATAATTCCAATGTTCCATTGTATTATCATTACTCATTGAGAGTTTTTCACACCAGCATCAGCTGACGGTCTTTCACAGGAGTCTAAGTGACAGCAAGTCTCGGCAAATATCCATGATTCTTGTCAGAATTCTGGTCGATCTCAGCAATCTTATTGTCTGGATGGTCCCGATTCATCCGTAAATTTCTAACTCTTCCAGTCACCTTTCTAGGCCTTTGACGACCAATCCAATCTCACCAATTGCAGAATTATTACTATTACTCCTTCAGAGTTTTTCACTTGAGTCCGAGGGACAGCGAGTCTCCTCAATTCTCCAGGACTCTTCTCACTATTCTGTCCGTCTTCAATGCTGTCGTTTGGATGGTCTCCACTCGTCGGCCAACCTCCAACTCCTCCGGTCCCTTTAATAATCCTTTAGTTACTGTGCCGAAAGCACCAATTACAATTGGTAAAATCATCACTTTCATATTCCAAGGCTTTTTCAATCCTCTAGCAAGGTCGAGGTACTTATCCTTCTTTTCACATTCTTTCAGTTTTATTCTGTGGTCAGCTGGGACAGCAAAGTCGACAATTTTGCAAGTTCTCTTTTTTTTTTTTTTTGTTGATTATTGTAAGGTCTGGTCTTCTGGCCGAGATTAGGTGATCCGTGTGTATGTCAAAGTCCCATAGGTGTTTATGTGTGTCATTTTCTAGGACATGCGCTGGGTTGTGAATATACCATTTATTCGTATGGTCAACTTTAAATTTCTTGCACATTTCCCTGTAGATCACCTTGCCCACCCAGTCGTGTCTAGTCTTGTACTCTTTCTGTGCTAATTTATTATTATTATTATTATTATTATTATTATTATTATTATACTTCGGGTGAGTTCTTCACACCAGCGTTAGCTGAGGGTCCTTCACTGAGGTCTGAGTAACAGCAAGTCTCCTCGGGTCTCCAATAATCTTTTCGGTATTCTGGCCGACTTAATAATGCTGTAGTTTGGATACTCTCGGCTTGTCCGATTTCTAACTCTTCAAGCCTCCTTAACCAAGCGTCTGGAGAGCATTTAAGTGCGCCATTTACAATTGGTATCACCGTCACCTTCATGTTCCATAATTTTTTCAGTTCTCTAGCAAGGCTTACGTATTTGTCCTACTTTAAATTTTCTTTGATTTTTCACTTTGTGGTCCGCCACGACTGCAAAGTTCACTATTCGGTAGGTTTTTTGGGCAGGTGGATTTTTGTTTTTTTCGGTCATTATAACTAGAACTGGTCTTCTGGCAAAGATTAGGATATCTGTTTGTATCTCAAAATCCCAGAGAATTTTCAGAGTCTCATTCTCCAGAATGGAATCTGGTTGGTGCTCATACCATTTGGCAGAATGGTAAATTTCACTTTCTTGCACAATTCCCAGTAGATCCCTTTCCTTCCCCAGCAGCTATAATTACTATTATTACGGGCACTTTTTTATTTGTCAACCATCACACAGTTATATCCAATAGTCGACCATAGTTGAGGGGGCTCCCTTTTCAATATTTACTACACCGAGGTGTAGGAGAGGGCGCTACTCCATTCCGTGGATTGAACCACTTTACCCTTGATCCATACCTTATAATGCTGAGTGTTAAGCAAGGAAGTATCAAGTACCATTTTTAAAGTCTTTGGTATGACTCGACCTAGGATTGAACCCCAGTCTCCCGGAACATTGGCGAACACTCCGATCTAATTCTAATAATTCACCCACTCTTGTTTTTTCTGTTATGATTTATACACAATGATAGTTTGAAAGACTGAAAATGGCAGCGTACAAGTCGACCAGGCATATATGTCGACATCAAGATTTTTTGGCTCAGTATTCAGGGTTAGACATATACCTGGTGTATAGTTCGAACCCTAAATATACAGAAGGCTACTATGACGTATAGATAAGTGTTTATAGTTAACGTATCAGCTGTTTGAAACGGTGCGTGAGATGGCGTTACTATAATACATCAATTCTGTTATAGTTTTATTTAATATGTTAATTAGTGAACGATGTTCACAAAACATGAGTTTAAGTTGGAAAAATTTGTGGCAGTCTATAGAGTTTGGTTTGGTTTTATGGCATATCAACTATTGCTGGTTATTTAATGCCGAACCCTTTTTATAAATGTACACTGAATAAAAATGATTTGGTTTGGTTGGGTTTTATGGCATATCAACAATTGTTGGTTATTCAATGCCAAATCCACTTTATACATATATATTGAATATATATGATTTGTTTTGGTTGGGTTTTATGACATATCAACTGTTATGGGTTATTTAATGCCAGATCTATTATATATATATATATATATATATGTACGATTTGGTTTGGTTTGGTTGGGTTTCATGGCATATCAACCATTGTAGGTTATTTAATGCTAATTCAATTTTGTTCATATATATTAAATATGTACGATTTGGTTTGGTTGGGTTTTATGTCATATAGACAATTGTTGGTTGTTTAATGCCAAATCCATTTTATACATATAAACAGTTCTATTTCAAACAATTCAGTTTACCATAAGTACACACTTTAAAAGTCAAAACAGTTCTATTTCTAGCTCTTCAGTTTAGTCATCAAAGGGAAATGGTTCCAAGTATTCGTATGTAATACCTACAATTTAAGTAGATATCAGGCATTTATTTACACACAGTTAAATGTCAAAATATTTCTTTTTCAAACAATTCAGTTTAACATAAGCGAACAGTTTTGTTCTATTTGACCCATAGATAGGAACCTCTCAGCTGCTACACCTCCAGCACAGAGTGGGCCTGGGAGCGATTGTAATAAAAAGATACTTCGCATTCGCTAAAGCTCCAGCATCCTGAAGCTTCACCATCAGGTTGTTTCATGTCATATCCAGGATACTCGTTGGGTGAGTCTGCAGAGAGGCAGTCGGTGTATTCTGCAGCTTTAGCTGACTCGGTCATCTGTTAAGATAAGTGGAATATATCATTTGTTTGGAACAGGTTGATCACTCAGTGTTAAATTTTTGGATTTTTTCCCTGATATGATGGTCATCTTTGCTGGTCAGCTAACAATAGCACATCAATGTGAAGGCGTCCATAAGAAAATGTCGCTTACACATATTTACCAACCCCTCCGCTCGGGCAAGATATGACACAAGGTCAATTTTAAGCGAAGTTTAACAGGTTTGAGTTCAGAGTTTTCCATTTTCCTACGACGATAACTATTACCCTACGGGCACCTCAACGTCGCTTATAAGTTCGTTCTTGTTTCTCCGGCAGGGCCCCGCAGAAGAATAGGCCTACCAGGCCACTTGGCTGGTGATGTAGAATACACCAGCAGCATCTCTGCAGAGGAGTAAGACCTCCTCCCATGAATGTCCTAGATATGGAAATTTACTAAGCTTTTTGCTTAGATGTGGCACGAGGCCATATGAAAGGGGCACCCAATGAGACTCGAAATGAATGTCCTAGATATGACATAAGACAATCTGATGTAATTCTGGAGCATCCTTTGTTGCCATTGCTCTCAGGTCCACTCTGGTCTGAGGAGTTTGCACTGGATAGGATTCCATCAATGGGTCAGAAAGAACTCTTTGACATTTAAACTGAGGGCAAATAAATGAATAATGGTAAATTGAATTATTAGAAATAAAACTATTTGATCGTTTAGCTGAGAGTAAACAAATGACTGATGTTTAATTGAATTGTTAGTGATACATAACAATACTTCAAACAATTTAACTGTGTACAAATGAATTAGTAACGTTGAATTGAATTACTAGTGCTATATAGTATATTTATTACCACTTAACTACCTGCAAAGAAATGATGAATATTAAATAGAATTATATGTGTTAGAAAGCAATAATTGAAGCCATATAATTGTGTAAAAATAATAGCAATACTTGTGTGCAAACAAATTAGTTGTAAGTCATTTAAAAATGAAATTACATACAAACTGTGTGCAAACAAAAAACCGATGTTAAAATGTAACTATGACAGCAATACTTGAAGCCATTTAACTGTGTGTCAAAAAATGAGCTCAGGTTTGTTTTAAAATGTTATCTACAAGATGTGTTTACAAATCATATAAACTTAATTATATAAATAAAATGGATTTGGCAGGAAATAACCTACAAATGTTGATATGTCAAAAAACTCAACCAAACGAAACTAACCACATCCAAGATACATTTTTAGAATTTGCAACAGCTCATTGGCCTAGCGGGTAGAGTGTGTGCAAATGGCACTAAAATCCAGGCTCAATTCTAGATCGAGTCATGCCAAAGACTTAAAAATGGTACTTGATAGTTCCTTGCTTAACACTCAGCAATATTAGCTATGTATCAAGGGTATAGTGGAGCAATATGGGGAAAGAAGTAAGGCCCTCCCCTACAGCTCGGTGTAATAGCTATTGAAATGGGAGCCTTCGGGTCATGCTCGACTACGGTCGCCAAATTTACTTGCTTATGATCTGGACATTAGGAGTTTTTATGCCAAAAAAACCTTAAAATTTTAATTGGAAACTAAGCTAATACCTGAATATATAATGATACTTTTTTAAATTTACAATTTTCAAGCATTCTTACGACACTTATAGTTTTGACGAGAAAATAAAGCTGCTGATTTTTTATTGATTCGAATAGCAGATATATTAGCAAATGGGCCTTTGTCAACTGAGCCAAAAGAGTTATAATACAATAAAACAGTCTGTCTATGGATGGTAGTAAAGATATATATATATATATATATATATATATATATATATATATATATATAATATATATATATATATATATATATATATATATATATATATATATATATATATATATCAGTAATATCCAGTCGGCGTCCGAAGACTATGGGTGTTGATTATTCGTATATAGAAAATATGAGGGATTTCATATAAATCTATAGGAGTGCTCGATATATAGCTATTGTTATATATGCCTTTTTAGAGCAGAAACAGAAAAGATAATAAATTTAGTTTACAGACTTATGTTATACAAAAATTCCACGTCCTACGACAAACCCACACATGTTCTCCTTGAGATTGAACAACTGAAACACCCCTTTTCTGGGTCTTTAATACTTTTTTTTCCATTTCGCCAGAATATTTTTTTATTCTTTATATATATATATATATATATATATATATATATATATATATACTGTGATCTATATTTGCTTATTTTACCCTGAAAAAAGGCGTGTATGTGATCTGAAGAGACGAAGATTATATTCTTCACTGAAATAAATTTATAATGACAATTTAATCGTGGTTGAGTTTTCTTCCAGATGCATTATATATATAGATATATATTAGTTGTCTAAATTTCTGAGACGAAGCTTGATGATTTTTATCATTAAAGTGTTTTTGGACGTTGTGGAAATAACAATAAAGATGAAGACAACAGTCCGAAAACCCTTAATGATAAAAATCCCCAAGCTTCGTCTGAAGAAGGCTGGAGGACATATCGGACGAAACGTTGTGGAAATAACAATAAAGATGAAGACAATAGTCCGAAAACCCTTAATGCTACATAATACTTTATAATTCCCTTAGCCAACGTGGTACGCTTGCTGGCCGAGCGGTCTGATACTAAGTCTAACTTAAAGTTGGACGGGTTTCGATCCCGGTTTCAAGCGTCCAACGTGTCAAGCCACACTGAAGAGTTCTGATAGAACGAAACAGTCTGTCTGTGGATGACTATATATATATATATATATATATATATATATATATAATCAAATACTAATAGTAATATTAAATTTAACTAGTAGTATTTGATTGTAATATTTGAAACCATTTCACTGTGCAAAACACATTATCTTTGACTCGCTTCAAAAATTTTATCTACAAACTCTTCGCTTAGAAATCATCTATGTTAATAAGACCTGGCATTAAATAGTCATCTAGGGTTGATATGCCATTAAGCCATATAACCTAACTTAACCTATAATTAAAGTTCTGTGACTCTTTTTCATCATCCGTCTCTATCATTCATCATCCGAGGCAGATCCTCTAAACTGCATCTTGTGCCGGACAGCGTTGATCTATGTAAGTCCTTGCTTGTCGCATAAACCAAGCGCGTCAATGTATAGGAGTCCATGAGAGAACGTCGATTATTGCAAATTATAACCATATTTACCCAACCCCTCCGCTTGGGCAGGATATGACACAAGGTCAATTTTTAAGCAGAGTTTAACAGGTTTGAATTCAGAGTTTTCCTTCTCCAAGACTAGTAGCCTCACCAAGGCTGAAGAACCTAGTCTGTCCTACTATTTACCCATAGCTGGAAGGAGAATAATTGGATTCATACCTTTCCCAAGGGTATTAGTGCTTAGTGAAATGCAATCAGTCTCGTTCAGGATTTGAACTCGTGTCACCGTGTCCATTTCCTACGACGATAACCATTTCACCCCCTAAAATTATTACAATCCTTTAATACATATATTAATCGGATTTCTGTGATAAATTCCAACTAAATCCAGCCAGTAATCTCATGATGTTGACACATAGAAACCCAAATAATGAAATATATTTTCTAATACAATAATTTTTGAATGATTACTAAACAAAATAAGATGCATTAGCAATGGCCACAAACTTGTTGAAAAAGCCCTATCGGCTGGGATTGTAGAATACTCCGACTGTATCCCAGCAGAGGGGTGCGACCCCTTCCCACACTATAAGTGTCCTGGATATGACGCTATACAATCTAATGTTATGGCTCCATTCCTGGAACTCTGGGGGATGTGGAAAACCCCTCCATTGCCCTTACTCTCTGGTTCACCCTGACCCGGAGTGGTAATATATGTTACGGTTCAATCTATGACTCAAATAGAACTATTTAACCATTTAACTGTCAAACAAATGACTTCTGCTAAATTGAATTGTTACTGATTCATAGCAATACTTAAAACCATCTAACTGTGTGAAAATAAAACTGTTAGTGCTAGATAGCAATTCTTGAAACCATTTATCTGTGCCAACGAATGAGTAATGTTGAATAGAATTGTTAGTATTTAAAAGCAATAAATGAAACCGTTTAACTGCGTACAGAAACTGAATTATTGGTATTACATAGCGATACTTGAAACCATTTGATTGTATGCGAACAAATGATTAATAATAAATGATTAATTGATTTGTTTGTTTGGTTGGTTTTATGGCACATCAACCGTTGAAAGTTATTTTGATGCTAAATCAATTTTTATACATATAAATTGTTCTATTTCAAACAATTCCGTTAAGTATAAATATAGATTTTTTTATTTACACACAGTTTTGATGTCAAAAAAAGGTTCTATTTCAAACAATTCAGTTTAATGTACAAAAACACTTCCGTTTAAGTAATTCAGTTTAGCATAAGTACGCAGTTTAGTTATATTTGACTCATAGATAGAAGCCTATCAGGTGCTACCACTGCGAGCGAGAGTGGACCTGGGAGCGATGACAATAAAGGGGTACTCTGCATTCCCCATAGCTCCAACAATACTGGAACCTCACCATCAGAGTGTTTAGTGTCATATCTAGAACACTTATTGGGGGTGGGGTCTTACCCCTCTGCAGAGAAACAGTTGGTGTATTCTACGGCCCCAGCCGACAGGGAAAATAAAATGATTAATATAGAATACAATTATTTGTGTTGGCAATGCTTATGAGCATTTAACTGTGTGCAAACAATAGCAATACTTTAGTGTGTGCCAACAAAATAGCCCTAACTTTATAAAATTAAAATTACCTGCAAATCCTATATGCATAACCATTTAACTGTTGGTTGGTTGGTTGGTTGGTTTTAATGGCATATAAACCTTTGTAGGTTATTTAACACCAAATCCTTTTTTATGCAAATAGTCAATTCTATTTCAAACAATTCAGTTCAGCATCAGTACACAATATAATTGTCAAAAACGTTTCTATTTCTAGCAATTCAGTTTAGTCAAACAGTTCTAATTCAGATTATTCAGTTTAGTATAATTACATATTTTGTTTACACACAGTTAAATGTCAAAACAGTTCTATATTAAACAAATCAGTTTAGTGTAAGTATAGTTTCAATGTCAAAAACAGTTCCATTTCAAACAATTCCGTTTAGCATAAGCACTCAGTTTAAATGTAAGCACAGTTTAATTGTCAAAAACATTTCTAATTCATATTATTTAGTTTTGTAAAACAGTTCTAATTCAAACAATTCAGTTTTTGCATAAGTGGGCAGTTAGTTCTATTTAACCCATAAATAGTGCCCTATCAGGTGCTACCATTCTGGGAGCAATGGCATTGAAGGGGTGCTCCGCATCCCCCAAAGCTCCAGCATCACTGAAACCTAACTATCAGATTATTTAGTGTCATATCCTGGACTCTCATTGGAGTGGGAGGCTTACCCCTCTGCAGGGGTGCAGTCGGTGTATTCTACAGCCCCAGCCAACTGGGCAACCATTTAACTGTGTGCAAATAAATAAGTAATGATTAACAGAATTATTAGTGTTGAATGGGAATACTTGAAAACCTTTAATTGTATAAAAATATTGAAGTATTGTAATCACGTAACAATATTTGGAATCTTTTAAATGTGTGCAAACAAATGAGTGATGTTAAATTAATTTGTGAATGTTCAATAGCAGTCCTTGAACCCATTAAACCGTGTGCAAAGAAATGAGGTCTGCTTTGTTTACATATCTTACCACAAAGTTTTTGTTAATATATATATATATATATATATATATATAGAGAGAGAGAGAGAGAGGATTTGGCATTAATTAAACTCCAAGGGTTGTTAGGCCATAAAACCCAATCACCCTACCAACCAACCAACCTTGTAGAAAAATTGACTCCCATTGAAAATAAAGATTCATAGTTGTATAATCATACGCAGATTCATGCAGAAAGAATCATAACGACACGATAATAAAGACGAGGGAGGACTTCTTTAGAAAAATATATCTCTCACTTTATTTGTAACGTTTGCGTGTGAGAGGGAGTTGGAGACCGAACAGAACTGCAATATATTGACCCCCATTCTTATGGCCATCAGCGTAGTGTCTTTCTCGTTCTCCAGGCTGCTCAACCGGAGGCCTGGGGGCCCTCTTGGCTGGCTTTCTCTACTGCATCTTATCACCAACTGGTCTGGTCCCCAAACTCATTTGGGGGGTCCCGAGGGCCCCTTCTGCTGGGTTGTGGGCTTTCTCTACCGCATCTCGTCTCTAACTCGTCTGTAGTCCAACTCGTCTGACTTCCTGTCGCACCGAGTTATATAATCGTTCAATCGCCCACTCAATCTTTGGAATGGCATGTTTGATCGTCATCAAGTGGAAATAACTGTCATGCAGTTCAGAGGTCTCTCTCCTCCGGTGCATCAGTCTATGAGTGTATCATGTCCCATTTCGTCAGCCAAATCCGCCTACGCGATTTCTTTCGATTACTGGCCATTGGAATGTGTCACTTCCTTCCGGTGCATCACTTTGGAATGGTATGTTTGGCTGGGTCGAAGGTCATCATACAACATCATTCTCCAAGTATGGTTTAAACAATTTTTATCCAATTCATCCCAAACATTGCAGAATTGAGTACGAGTCATTAAATGCTTTTTTCTTTTAATTTCATCAAGTAATTTTCAGAAAGTTTAAGAAGGTTAATGAATTTGGTTTGTTTTCTGCCCAATTCATTGTTGGAAAAGAGTAGCATTGATATTATTTAACGAATAGTTAGTGGGTAAAAAAAAGGGTTCACTCCATTCTCAAGGTTATTGCTCAGAAATTAAATGTACGAGCGCGACTGGAATTCGAACTCGCTTCCGTAGAGGCCATTTAGCTCTTTAGTTATTACGCTACGCATACTCTCCAAGGAATTTGGGTCTGATAATGTTCCACTTGATTTATTCAAAATTATATACCCAATTTTCTAAACCTAATCTATTTTATATATTTTGTAAGAAGATATTTATATTAGATTTTTTTCTAATTCTTTTCCGTTTTAAAGATATAAATTGTGTGAAAAATTGGGAAAAAATTTTTTTTAGTGAAAAATTTTGTCAATGCTTGTCAGTTGTCTTTTTTTGGGGGGAGGGGGTACGTGGATATAACTATCAAATTACGAAAATTAATTAAGTCAAGAAATTTTTTAAGTTGCTGCTCTCTCTCGCGGTCCCTCTCTCCCCCTCTCACTGTCTCTCTCCCCACTCCCTCTCTCCCTCCCTCTCTCTCTCTCTCTCTCTCTCTCTCTCTCTCGATATATTCCGGTATTTTATGGAGTTTCATGGGTTGAAAATTAGTAGCTGTATCGGGCGAGAGAGAGAAAAAAGCATCTTTCTCTCTGCGAAGGGAAATCTTTCTTTCTTTCTTTCTTTCTTTCTTTCTAAATTAAAGCTAAAGCCAGGTGCTGTTAAACATATAGGTCAAAAGGTCATCTGATATCTTTTTTCTAGCTTTGGTATCAGGGGGTCTTGATATCTCAAGGGCATATGCCTGGGGTGTAGAACCTGAGAAAATGTAGCCCAAACACGACGCTTTTTTTTTTATAAATAAATTCCTACAAAAATGGGATTCGAGTTTACGAGAATTTTTCAAGCATCCTAATTTCAAACCAATGAAATAAATCTATCTAACGAATCTGAAAAAAAGAAAATATTTTTGTCCAATCGAAACGAAGAATTATCAAAATTCATCATCATTTTTCATTAATCGCTTGGCTTCCTCCGAGATGACACTGCAAGTAATTAAATCAATTTATTCACTTTTGACTTTTCAATGTTTCAAATATTCATTAAAATGAATATCTGAATCACTATCTTGAAGAATATAAATAGTTTCGGTTAGAAAAAAAGAAGTTGACAGGTTATCAGTGGGGCGGGGGTGGGGAAATATGGATACACTGATATACAACAGCCTTATCGGTGGGGGCTGTAGAATACACCGGCTGCATCTCTGCAGCGGGGTAAGACTTCTCGAACGAGTGTCCTGGATATTACATTAAGTGATCTGATGGTGAGGTTACAGTCTTGGAGTTTCGGGGAATGCGAAGTACCTTTTTATTGCCATTACTCCCAGGTCAACTCTGGCACCTGATAGGGTCCTATCTACGCGTCATTTAAACAAGTGCAAACAAATGTCTTATGCTAAATTGAAGAGTTAAAAATAGAAATGTTTGATCATTTCACTGTGTTTAAACAAATGACTGATGTTAAATTGAATTGTTTTTGATAAATAGAAATACTATTAATGAAGGGGCCCGTGATGTAATGGTTATCGTCGAAGGAAATGGACACGGCGACACGAGTTCAAATCTTAGACGAGACTGATTGCATTTCACATAGCATTAATACCCTTGGGAAAGGTATGAATCCAATTATTCTCCCTCCAGCTATGGGTAAATAGTAGGACAGACTGGGTTCTTCAGCCTTGGTAAGGCAACTAGTCTAGGAGAGGGAAAACTCTGAATTCAAACCTGTTAAACTCCGCTTAAAATTGGCCTTGTGTTATATCCTGCCGGAGCGGAGTGGTTGGTGAATATGGATAAATAGAAATACTTGGAAACATTTACTTTTGTTGATTTATGCTAAATTGAGTTGTTAGAAAGAGAACTGTTTGAACATTGATCTGTGGATTTAGAAAATGTCTTTATAAATTATATATTTAATGCATATGTAAAAACAGAATTTGGCATTAAATAACCCACAAAACCCAATAAACCCAATATAAACTGATTGGCAAAAAAAAGCATTGAACATTGATCTATGGATTTAGAAAATGTCTTTATAAATCATATATTTAATGCATATGTAAAAACAGAATTTGGCATTAAATAACCCACAAAACCCAATAAACCCAATATAAACTGATTGGCAAAAAAAATAAAACTTGGGTCATATTTACGATGTTATTGAAAAATAGTTAACATGGGTTAGAAAAATACAGAAGAATAGATTTAATATATCAATACATTGATACCTTCTTAATACTTGGAGGCTTTACTATGGGATGTTTTAAGTCCTGGAGGCAACACCCCACAAAGCACCAACTCTACGGCCACCTACCTCCCATCACGAAAACTATCCAAGTTAGACGAACCAGACATGCAGGATACTGCTGGAGAAGCAGGGACGAGCTCATAAGTTATGTACTCCAATTGACCCCCTCATATGGCCGAGCAAAAGCAGGACAGCCAGCTCGAACTTACATACAACAGCTCTGTGAGGATATGGGATGTGGCCCTGAAGACCTACCAGAGGCGATGAACGATAGGGAGAAGTGGCGAGAGAGCGTCAGGGATATCCATACTGGCGGCACGGCATGATGATGATGATGATGATGATATCTCAGTTTCATTCATTGTTCAATAAAAATAGTTTCCCTCTCATTCTTAATTACTTTCCACTTTCTTTATTAGAAAACATCTTATCAGATAGATTTTGTTTTATCACATTTACGCTCTCCTTTACACTCAAACAGGAACAACCACAGTGTGTAACATGTTAAACTGTTGTATACTCTCATAAGAATACAAGAGGAAATATAATCAAACATAATTTACGAACTTCAATGAACGAACGAACACACTTTATTCTCGAAAGGGTTAATGTTTCTGCGGTGTGTGAGAGATGGGTGAAGAGACATATACTCAGAGAGAAGACTTCTTCTTCCCATATCTTCTTCCAGGAGCCAGGGGGTGCCAGCACTTGCACCCCCTTGCAAGCTTGTCAGAGACGCCTCTGATCGGCTGCGTTTTCCTCGCTTGACTGCGATTCTCTGCACTTCGTCTAAATCTGACCGCATGGTTCTCATCACGTGGTCTCCTTCTAGTTACACTCCTGTTCGACCTAAGTGACCTGATGTGACGTCATCTTCCTGTTTACTAATCAAAATCTGACAGCTTGCCAAAGCAGACGGGGTCACTCGGAACGAACTAAAAATCCATGCCATGTGTTATATAACAAAACGCCCTTCACTATAAAACACTTTCTTGTGAACTATTGAGCTTTCAATCTGATCAGAAAACGTTTTTTCAATGCAAAATATATGGATTTTGGATGTACAGATAGAAATTAATCAATTAGACTACTATCAGTACCAAATCCACTTGTATTTTAAAACCTGCAGAAAATTACTTAAAGATTAAAAAAAAATATGTCCTCCTTGAGAGAAATAAAATTATACCAAAAATTATAAACGTAAAGAATGTAATCTCTGAACATGACCCCTGCACCATTTATTAAAAAATAATCCCCGACAATGCTGACGAATCGTTAAAACGAAATAAAAATTCTTGACTACACAAAGATGTGAATGCAGTCGTCGAATGTTCACTATTCTCCAACTTCTAGGCATAAAATTACTCGAGACAGGTTTAGATGCCATTAAAATCCAGCAACCAACTATGCAAGCATTTTTATTTGGATTTAATCATGAATTCATTCATGACAAAACTCGTAATGAGTTTTCAGAAAGCCACATCTTAGTTAATATACCGGTAAACAACCAAATTTTCATTAGATTGGGAAAATATTTCTTGGGGATGTTTTAGTGGGTAATTTAAAACAGTATGTTCCACAATTTTCTAGTTCGGATACTAATTTAAAAAGGTATTACAAACGACAAAGTATTGGAAAACAAATTTTATATGAGAGAAACAAAAGAAAAAAAAATAGAAAGGATAATATGTTACAAATTTGTTGTGATTTGCAGGAACCTATCTCTGAGAGTGCTCAGTAAATAAAATTCTTTGAACTTTAGAAGCATTTTGTGGTTTCGTTGCATTTTTTGGTTAATTTTTCAGGCTTGTTTAATTTTAACGGAGCTTCCGGTTATGTGGATTTTTACTTTAATTTTTGGGTTTTGTTGTTCAGTTGAATTTAAGTTAATTTTCTGTTTCGTAGATTTTTATTGAATTTCTCGAATAGCTCCATAGTAATTAGTTACTTGTAAATGGTTAAAGGAGTGAATGACAAACACCTTTCTGTTAGCTAACTTTTTTTTACTGCTTCACAGGCCGGTAGCCGAGCATGCACTGAAGTTTTGGAGTTGCAATCGAAGAAAAATGGTGGGGACAGTTCCTTGAGCCTTATTATCTGAGCCCACTTATCCCTTCTGAAAGCGCCATGAGCCCACTTATCCACACTGAAAGTGCCAAAGATGCTGTGAATTTATCACACTGTGATCAGTCTTATCCTTTTGTTTGAAATCAATCTTTTACAGAAGTCGATGGTAAATGTACCAGGTACATACGATAAGTTTCCAGACTTTTTTCATATGGGCACTTTTATTGATAGTACGCACATGAAACTAGTCCCCTTCGAAGTAATCTCCTCCGGCTGCAATGCACTTGTTGAACCTTTCCAACAACTTCTGGAAGGCCCATAGAATTCCTCTAGTGTGAGCGTGTCAATGACTTTCGTCACAGCCTCTTTCATCTCCTCAATTGTCTCATAACGACAGCCTCTGAGCTTAGAGAATAATCAAAAGTGACAGGCAGCAAGGTCTGGACTATTGGGAGGCTGAGGAACTGTCATGATGCCCATCTTGGTCAAATAGTCAGTGACAAGGATGGAATTGTGGACTGGTGCATTGTCCTGGTGGAAATGCCACTGACCCGATTTGAAGAGTGCTGGCCTCTTCCCTAGGAATCTCTTCCTGAACTCCCTTAAAACCTCAACATAGTAGCCCAAACCATTTGGCCAATCAACTCTCATCATCCCTCACAGACTCCTTGCCTTCCTTGAATCTTTTATGCCACTCAAAAACTGATGCTCGATTCATGCAAGATGCTCCAAAAGCAGTCTGAAGCATTCCATACGTTTCTGTGGCATTTTTTCCAAGTTTAAAACAGAATTTTATTGCATATCGTTCTTCTAAAGTGTTAGAATCCATTTTTGAAATTCACCAGCTGTGACAATCAGGCTTTAGTAGGGTGTATTCCAATTGCTGGTGTAGCTGTTCATTTGAACCTGAAATCATAAAAATTGGTCAATCTTCTCATAAGATGTATAGCAATGACATAGTGGATTTTCAAGTGTCTACGACAATTCTAAATGCCTGTACAAAAAAGTCTGCAAACTTATTGTATGCACCTAGTAAATATCACATTCTGTTTCTCAGAGGAAAAGGTTTTATTTGATTTCTTTGTTTGATGGCATATCAACCTTCATAGGTTATTTAATACCAAAGAAGTTCTGTAGAATAACAGTAGTGGGACTAATTAACCCATAGGTAAGGGGTGGATAAGGAAGTTCATCCTTTTCTGAAGAAAACGAAAAAGAGCACAAATTCTTTGTGCCACGTGTCTTTTGCAGAAATGAGTGTCTGTGTTTTTTTTAACACGCTTGCGCACACATTCATTTAAAAGGTATATTGTCACGCTGTCAGCAGAGTTTAGAATAAACTGACAGTATCCCCGGCAGAGGATTTAGACCCCTGGCCAAAAAGTGGGTGTCTTGGGAAGAAAAGTACCATTTTTGAGTCTTTGGTATGGGTTGGCCTGCGATTGAACCCACATGCCAATGTCCAGTATATAATTTGGCATTAATAACCCATAGGGTTTGATATGTCATAAAACATGAATAAACCATTTCCTATGACGATAAACCTTCCACTTATCGCGCCACTTTATAATATATATATATATATATATATATATATATATATATGAAGGCAGCATAAAAAGCATAATCCAAATAGGTGAAAATATATTATGATGTAAAGTCGACGTTAACGTTTCGGTTTCAGTAACCATCATCAGGACTTGGATATCAAAAGAGTTCACATAGCGATGGATGCTTGCTGAGATGACAGGAGCAAATGAGAAATATACAACGAAAAAATACATAAACGTGCACATAGCGTTCATAATTCAAAAGTCATTAGAACGTGACTGGCACGTGGAAAAGAATATTTGAAAATGTTGGATTTCCCAAAGAAACTCGACAAAATCTCCCGTTTATTGAGAAATACGCAACAAGTTCGACTTTACTGCATAATACATTCATGTGTTTGGATTATGTTGTTTTTTTTTCTGCTTCCTTCATACTGTCGGATTTTATCCATATTTACTTTCGTGTATATATATATATATATATATATATATATATATATATATATATTGGAGTTTTACTTGCGTATGCAGGATCTTTTATTTGTGTCGTTATGTTTAGATATGTGTATACCTTAATTTTTGGAAATCCTTCCTAATTGCAGTTCAAATATTTAACGTTGCGTGACGTCATAAAATTAATCACCGTCAAATTACTATTAATTATCATTCCTTGGACCTGATTTGGTATGTAACATTTAGAGAATGATTAAGTAACCCAATTATCAGCCGCCATCACCATGAAAAAGAATGCATATTTTAAATAATGATTTTCCACAAAATCTCCAACTGACCGCTACTTTAAAAATTACCATTAAATAATATGATATAATTCCTCAGGTCTATTTTCACAACGTTAACTTTGTGAAAATCATTGAGCTTTCAAGATATCTTAGAATATGCTCAGTATTGTTGGATGAAGAAAGAAAGAAAGACAGACAGAAAGAAAGAAAGAAAGAAAGAAAGAAAGAAAGAAAGAATTATTTATTGAAAACAAATCAAATACTTTCAGAGCGTGATCTTACCTTAAAAAATAAAGGCGAACTTTCTTCTGCAGAGGCCCGAAGCTGTATGAAATCTAAGGCCCAACTCTATGAATACTATATATTTATGTTAATTATATATAGGAGAGTGTTGTTGTTAATGTACTGGCCTGTGTCATCTTAGTAAGTGAGTTCGAATTTCAGTTGCGCAATTATGTTCACTTTTAGACTAACACCCTTGGGAAAAGCATGAACCCCCTTATTACCCCAGCTATGAGTTAAATAGTACCGCTACAATTCTTCTGCAATGCTGACTTTGGCATTACATTACCCGCGAAAGCTGATATATGCAAAGAAACCAAACACACACACACACACACACACACACACATATATATATATATATATATATATATATATATATATATATAATTGGATGAATTAGTGTCAATAAATAAAAACTAATAAGATTGAATTTTTTTTAACAAATAAGGTCTCGAGGTTGTTATTTTTGTTTTTAGCTCAGAGATCAGTTATTAACTGCTTCAAACATTCTTTATCACCCAATTCTCTAAAAACAAAAATTGTAAAATGAAGAAGAAATAAGAATCATAAAAGAACTAAAAGACTACAAAAAAAAAAAAGAAAAAAGAAAAAGAAAACCAAAGAAATAAATTTCAGGACTTAAAACGCCATTGATCGGAATTTTTCATGCATATATCCAAATAAGTTGACAAAAACGGTTTTTGAGATTTAATCTTTATTTTCTTTGTATCTTTATCCCAAGCAACTTCATGTACTGTAGGAATGTTGGGGGCTTTTGGTGATGTAATGGTTGGCAAGCTAGACTAGCAAACGTTCACAAGAGAGTTCCAGTCTCTTTGGGAACCCCATTCCTAGGATCTTCTGCCACTTCTAAGCAAAAGGATTTGTAAATTACTACTGTTTGTATGTTTTCAAACAGTCATGTATGGTTGCTGAGATCTTCATTGTTACCGTTACATTGGTGCAGCGTCTAAGGGTTCAAAGTTCCTGGTTGGGAGGTGGGCTAAATACAACTGCATTTCTTCTGCGTCTTTGTTTCGTTTTTTTATAGCATATCAATCTTCGTGGGCTATTTAAAGTCAAAACCATCCTTGTAGAAGAAACCCCAGTGATACTTTTTAACCCATAGGTGGTGTGGGGGGATAAGGAGAGCCATACCTTTTCCGATGGTATTAGTCCCAAAGTGAACGTCATGGCACTTCTGGAGTTTGAACTCGGTAACTAAGGTGTCAAAACCTAGCACGTTAGCCACTACGCCCCGAGGACTGCTCACCTCGTTTTTGTTCTTTGTCTTAACTCTAATGAACTACTGCCCTGTTGGCAGGGTGTAAAATACGCTGCAAAGATGTGCCCTCTCGCCAAAAGAGATAGGTTGTCTTTTTGAATCTGCATCCGATGGTGTGGCTCAAGCTTTTGAGATATGGGGAATATGAAATACCCTTTCATTGCTATAGCTCCCAGGTCTATTCTGACCCGGATTGGTTGTACCTGTCAGAGTTACATCTATGGGTCGAATAGATCTGTTTAAAAACAATTCATATTCAACTCGAATTTTTGATGACATATAACTAAATCATTTGTATTTAGAATAGTTACTTAAAGCTATAATTGTTTACTGAAGAGTGCTATTGTTGTATAGTCACAATCCAACTATACAAATATACAGATGCTGGGAAATACGAAACACTGACGACTCTCTGACTGTACTATCTGACCGAACAAACGCGCTGCGCATCCCGTAGCCCCCAAGATCTCTGTCGGTAGAGATCCGCAGAACTCCATGGTCAGACTTCAACTCCAACTATCTGCCTCAATGGCAGACAAACCAGCTGTCTCCTACATCATCCACAGTCAACCCCTCAGCTGGACTGGTCCGGCCCAGAGTCGAATCTCAACTAACGACTTTTTCAAAATCACCAAATTCTCAGCCCATCGCTTCCAGGTATGACGTCATTCACATCACAGTCCTATTTCCTATCTGGGGTTTTTATTATGACATTTGTGATTGTCATATCCTCTGCGCGCGGGCGTGAACTGCACCCAATGTGTGCACCTGCACTAAGAGCAGAATAGTTCAAAGCCCAACCAAACCGAACGATAAAATATAACTAATGAAAAATGATTAATATAAAAAATCATTCCGTAATTACATAATACTATTAATTACTTGAAACTATATAATTGCTAGCAAATTAGTGACTATTAGTAAGCAGAAATAATTACTTGAAAGCATGTAATTATTAGTATTTGATAAAAATACTTGAAACCATAAAACAAATGGCTTCATGAGTAGAGTGATCCCAGATCGAGTCATAACAAAGACTCAAAAAATGGTACTTGATACTGCCTTGCTTAACACTCAGCATTATAAGGTACAGATCAAGGGTAAAGTGGAGTAATCCAGGAAAAGGAGTTGCGCCCTTCCCCACACTCCGTGTAGTAGCTATTAAAAAGGGAGTCTTCGGGTCACCCTTGACAAAGGTCGCCAAGTTTTCTTACTTACTTATTTGTATTAAATAGGAACAATTGATAACATAAATGTGTCCAAAAATCCTAAAGAGACAATTAGATTATGATGTAAATATGAATGTACAAGAAGAGCGATTCTTTTACCTCTAGGCATAAAATAATCCGGAGCGTTTTGACATGTCGTTAAAACCAATTAATGAATCAATCGAATGGACTAAAATTCCATGTTAACTTTTCCCTATTATGTGTCATCTATCAACCAGCCAACACGCAGCTTTTTAGAAAAAAATTTATCTCTTTCAGAAGTAAGCGAGTTCAAACTCCAGTCAGGTGACTACGTTCCCTTTCGAACCACTACCCTTGGGAAAGCTATGAACCCCCTTATCCTCTCAGCTATGAGTTATATAGCATTGTTGGTGTTTTTCTAGAAAATGGCTTTGACACTAAATGACCCATAACGCATATGTATATAACGCTTTTGTTTATTTACATTTTGCGCAACCGGATCCCGGAGTGCTCAATTCATATCAAGAGCTTTGCATTACGTGGGTGGCAGCCGTTAATTCCTTAACCAGAGTGCTCAACTCCCGGGAGGGGAGCATATATAATTACAGCAGTCCAGCAAAAATGAGACCTCGGAGCGAAATTTTTATTTGAGCTATAGACTTAAAGGTTCTTATTTATGGAATAAAACAATTTTCAGTCCAATATGCCTTTGATCAATAATCTTTTGGGGTCTGGATTCGCACTGAAAATTATATTCAGTCAATCGGATTCTCGATAGAATGATTATAAATATGAGCGCGTAACTACTGCCTTCCATAGTCATGGTCTATCGTACTATTATCGAAGGCAGTAATTACTGGGGATACGGTTACAAGACTCATCATTCCTATCCGAGGTCGCGGTAAATCACCTGAAGAAGGCCAGAGGTGAAATTTGGCCGAAACGTAGTGAAAGAAGAAGCAACAGAAAAAAAACTACCAAGATGAGGACAAAAAGTCCGCAAAAGATAAAAAATTAATTCTCAGATTAAGAAGCCTCATCTCAAAATGATTCCAATTAAAGACAATTACAATTGACAATTGTTGTGCCGGGGATAAAATTAAATGTAGCGCACATAGTTTTTGATTGGATTTTCCCAATGCAATTTGATTTTGAGGCACGAGGATAGAGAAACATTCCCACGCCTCCAATGGTGGCTTCGGTTGAGACAAGTATCCATCAATTACAGAGATGATGGCATTTAAGTTTTAGTTCTCAATAGTAATACCCAAGATTCCGCGCGCATATAATTTGTGTATTTTGCTCATCCGTAAATGAGCAAAATTCATTTTATGAATTTTTTTCCATAAATTTAAACTCGACTTTTGGTTTGGTTTAGTTTTATGGCATATCAACCGTTGCTGGCTATCAATTGCCAAATCCTGTTTTTACATTTTTATTAAATTCATTAAATATATGATTTTTAAAGACATTTTATATGATACAAACAGTTAAATGTCAAACAGTTCTATGTCTAACAACTCAATTTAGCATAAGTCAACTAAGTTGAATGGTTCCAACAATTACTATTTATCACGAGCAATTCAATTAAACATCAGTCATTTGTTTATACACAGTTGAATGATCAAAGAGTTTTATTTCTTAGAATTCTATTTAACATTAGTCGACATAATTTAATGGTTCCAATTATAGCAATTAGTTTCGGAAAATTGCTAAACTTAACTTGCACTATATATATATATATATATATATATATATATATATATATATATATATATATATATATATATACATGAAATACTCTGATTTCCACACTAAGAAATATTAATTTTTGGGCCAAAAATGAGCTCGAAAAGCTGGAATTTTTGTGTCTGTATTTTTATATTTTATGAACAATCAGAGAGTATACGCTAGTTTTAAAATCTCTTCAAGATTTACTGGCAATATTTGAGTACACGTGAATAACTTGAATTTTTAAACCCCAAAAGGATTTTTAGAAATATTTTTCCATTCAAAATTGTTAAAAATACAATATTTTTTTTAACCAAGTAGAATCATAAACAATCAATTTTTATCTTATTAAAATGCATAGGATTTAAGTTATCATTATTTCAGATATTTGCGATCAAAACTTGTTTTAAACTTTTACGATTAATTAAGAAGAATTGAATGGCAAGTTAAGTTCCGGTTGTTATTTTTATACTAAAGATAATTTTGATTGGTTGTTTTGTCTTTGTTTAATTCCAATTTTTGTGTTAATGAATGTTCCATTGGAGCTGATTGTCTATGAAGACTTCTGGTCTATGTAAATATTTTTTTTATGTTTATATAAATATGTATTCTGTATGTGTATGTGTGTACACACGTATACGTGTATGTACACTCATGTTAAAAAAAACTTGAACACATTTTATAGGTATCGTGTGGATCTTTATCCTCCTTTTTCTTTCTTTCTTTTTCTCCTTCCTTATTTTTCTTATTTTTACATTTAGTCTATGTTGTTTTTTCTTTATATATATATATATATATATATATATATATATATATATATATATATATATATATATATATATATATATAAAGAAAAAATAACATAGACTAAATGAGTCGTGGATTGGCGTTTGAGTCAACCGGGTTTCGTTCCCAGCTACGGGAATCTAGTATGCCTAGCCACACTGATGAGTTCTGATAGAACGAAACAGATCTATCTGTGGATGACAATATATATATATATATATATATATATATATATATATATATATATGTGTGTGTGTGTGTGTGTATATATATATATATACGCGTGTACGTGTGTTCATACACACATATACACACATAAATACATATATATATATATATATATATATATATACGCTAATATACTCATACACATAAATGTTTTCTCGAGGTCATTGAATGCATTCAACGTTTAAAAGAATGCATTTGACCCACTGAAAGAATGCATTTGACCCACTGAAAGAATGCATTTGACCCACTGAAAGAATATGCATTTGATAGATCGATGTGCTTTTAGATAGCTGCGAGCTTGTGTGTATTTACGCTCTTTTTGATGTTGGTTTAAATCTTTGCAGTTTTTTTTTCTTTTATTTGCATCAATGAATAATCACCGGTCTGTTTTATTGGCATTATTTTAAAGTTTCTCTTGTTCAATTCACAAAGATGTTTTGATAGAGGAAGTTTTCTATTTCCGGGTAATTGTAATATGTAGACTCATTTTTTCAATTGCAACATAGATTACTTTTATGAAATCTGTTTTCAGGGTTTCGAAAATTTTACTTCTATAATTAAATTACATACATCACATTTTTTATTTTTGCATTTTGAGACTCAGTTTGTGGTGTGTTCCCAAAATTTTGATGAGGTTAGTGGGGTCTTTTAGTTCTAGCTTGCTTGGATGGATTTTAGTTCTGTCGGTATTTGTCCAGTTCCCCAATATGTGGCACAGGGCCTTTTTTTAATGTGGAAGCCGAGCATGATCCAAAGCTTAAATGCATAGAAAGCACAAAAATATCTTGCATTGTCCTAGACAATAAACCTACCCCTGTCAAAGTAAGTGAAAGCCTGGTGGGATGGCCCCCATATTGTTCGACGTCAACAAGACCGCGTGAATAAGACAATACGTACCGGTTGCCCAGTCGGCTGGGGCTGTAGAATACACCGACTGCTTCTCTGCAGAGGGGTAAGACCCCGCCCCCTAACGAGTGTCCTAAATATGTCACTAAACAATCTGATGGTGAGGTTTCAGCAATGCTGGAGCTTTGGGGAATGCGGAGTACCCCTTCATTACCATCGCTCCCTGGTCCACTCTAGCCCGGAGTGGTAGCACCTGATAAGGCCCTATCTATGGGTTAAATAGAACTAACTGAATAGTTTGAAATAGAAATGTTTTTGACAATTAAACCGTACTTACATTTAAACTGCGTGCTTATGCTTAACTGAATTATTTGAAATAGAACTGTTTTTCGACATTTAAATTGAATTTACACTTAACTAAATTGTTACATATAACTTCTTGAATAGTTTGAAATAAATGTTTTTGACCATTAAACTGTACTTATGCTAAACTGAATTGTTTTAAAAAGAACAGATTATTTACATAAAAATGGATTTGGCGTTAAATAGACTACAAAGGTTGATATGCCATAAAACCCAACCAACCAACATACGAACCGTTCCGTGTACTGACCAACACGGCCGGACAAAGTGTGACACATTCGCAAGATTTTTGTTGTGTCTTATGATTTACTAAGCTTTTGTTTAATTGTGGCATGAGGCCACTTGAATGGGGCGCCCAATTACACTTGAACTTACGAAGGTTAATAGTCTAGCATGTTCAATTCTGTCCTTTTCTTTAAGTTGATCTAGATTCTTTGATATTTCAGTGATTTGCTCTGGCTTTTTTTGTATATTGAGAGATATGCTAACAATTGTTCGTTGTTTTTTAGATGAGTGGGGTTTGAAGTTCTTGTGGTAATTCGAATCCCTTATTGGTGTTGCGGGATATCCCATTTGGAGGAGGGTACGCATAATTTTTCTTGGGATACCGTTTAGTATTACCACCGGAAGTATGTGTATGTGGACTCGTGAGAACTTATTAAATCACAAATATAATTTCACGCTGAATGCAAGCCGTAACTACGACTATAGGACACTAACTAAATATATATATATATATATATATATATATATATATATATATATATATATGTGTGTGTGTGTGTGTGTGTGTGTGTGTGTGTGTGTGTGTGTGTGTGTGTGTGTGTGTGTGTGGTAAAATTACATGGAAAATGAAGTTGAAATTAATTCAAAGCTGAATTCATGAAGAAATAAATTTAATTTACTGATATGTAAATCCTAACTGCTAGTTTCACGATCTTCAATCGATAAGGAATACTATTGTCAGTTCTCTTTCATTTATATACTAACTGTATCTATCTGCTCTCATGTATGTTATCGAAGCACCTTATATTATTCGAAAACATATTTCTGTTACACCATTAAAAAAAAACAAATAAAAGTAAAAAGAAATTTTTTAAAAAAAGCAAAAACATGAATCTGCGAGGATTTATATGTTTGTAATTCAGAATTCGTTTTTAAACTTTAAATTCAATTTTGTAGTTATTTTGTATATATCTTGGATACTGTGTAATGTTATGAAAAAGAAAGACAGACTCCTTAAAATTATATATATATATATATATGTGTGAATTTTTTGGGGACATCAGGAGAAATAATGCGAATTTTAATTTGACAATTTTAGGTTTTAAATTAGCTCTGCTCTGAAAGCACATATTCTAACTCATTCTCTTATCAACAATTATATATATATATATATATGTGTGTGTGTGTGTGTGTGTGTGTGTGTGTGTGTGTGGAAGTAAAAAATGGAAATGAATCCGATAATGAATCTGACAATATGTAAAAAAAATTGGAAAACAAGATAATACAAAAAAAAAATTATAATGTAAAAGAAATTCGTAGTTACAACGTTTCGGTTCTAATAAACCTTCATCAGAACTAGGAAGTATGATATCGTAAGAAGTTAATACTGATGATTGTTCATAACGAAACGTCATGTTAACTTTCTCTTACATTGAAGTCTTCTCTTTAGATTATCTTGTTTTTCAATTTCTCTCTCTCTCTCTCTCTCTCTCTCTCTCTCTCTCTCTCTCTCTCTCTCTCTCTCTCTACATATAAAGTAAGTAAAGTTGGCGACCGTTGTCGAGGATGACCAGAAGGCTCCCTTTTCAATATCTACTACACCGAGGTATAGGGGAGGGCGCTACTCCTTTTCCGGGATTGCTCCGCTTTGCCCTCGATACGTACCTTATATTGCCGAGTGTTAAGCTAGGAGGTATCAAGTACCATTTTTATAGTCTTTGGTATGAAGCCACCTGGGATCAATCCCAGGTCTCCCGGATCATACCCAGAGCCGGTAATATATATATATATATATATATATATATATATATATATATATATATATATATATATTTCGTGGAATTTAGACTGTGATCCCTGGGTTTCGTGGAGTTTTTTTTCAAAACAACAATTATCAGGCAGTTAAGAAAATGAAATGAATCGAAAATCGAAAAAATGCAGTAAAAAACCGTTGTGATTTTGTATGATTCTTTACGTGTGGTTGTAAGTATATATATATATATATATATATATATATATATATAACGTACTAGGAACTGGTCAGAGAGACGATCTGGCCCACCACTCTCTATACTGAGGTGCCCAGTTAAGTTTGTTGAAGTTTCCCAGGAAATGAATAAAAACTTTAATTTTTCTTGTGTTAGGGTGTACATTAATCTTAAGATGAATATTTTTGAGTTTATTTTCTAATCATATTCATAAAAGTTTTTTTTTTTTTCATAGTCAGCTGCGGTGCACTGTAAAATACACCGGCTCCTTCTCTGCAAAGGGATAAGTCTCCCCCGCCAACGAGTGTTCTGGATATGACACTAAACCATCGGATGAACTTCCAATAATGCTGGAGCTTTGAGGAATGCGGAGTACCCATTCATTACCAATGCTCCCGGGTCCACACTGGCCCGAAGTGGTCACACCTGATAGGGTCTTGTCTAAGGGTCAAATAGAACGAAACTGTGTATCTATGCTGAACTGTATTGCTTGAAATAGGGCTGTTTTGACATTCAAACTGCGTACTTATTCTAAGCTGAATTGTTTGTAATCGAACTGTTTTTGTACGCTAAATTGGATTGTTCGAAATAGAACTGTTTTGTCATTTAACAGTGTATAAACAAAACAATTGTTAATACCCTTGGGAAAGGTATGAATCCAATTATTCTCCCTCCAGCTATGGGTAAATAGTAGGACAGACTAGGTTCTTCAGCCTTGGTTAGGCAACTAGTCTAGGAGAAGGAAAACTCTGAATTCAAACCTGTTAAACTCCGCTTAAAAATTGACCTTGTGTCATATCCTGCCCGAACGGAGGGGTTGGTAAATAGGATAAACAAAACAATTGTTTTAATTAGAACTGTTTGACTAAACGGAATAGCTTAACAATGTAATGTTTTGACAATTAAACTATGTATTTAAACTAAACTGAATTGCTTGAAATAAAACTGCTTATTTGTATAAAAATCGATTTAGCATTAAATAACCTAGAAAGGTTGATATGCCATAAACCCAAACAAACAAACAAACAATTTTTTGTATTTTCTTTTTTCTTTCTTTCTTTCTTTCATTGATTTCTCCCTCTATTGTTTTCTTTATTCGTTTTCTTTCACCTTTTTCTTTTAATTTCTATGCCCATTTTCTTTTTAGATTCGTTTGTTTTTAATTTTTCTCCTCTCATTTTCCCTCTTCGTTTTCTTTCTTCATTATATTCTTTCTTTCTTTCTTTCTTTCTTTCTTTCTTTCTTTTTAACTTGCCTTTAATTTTTTCTAACACGTTTTTGTTTATTAACTTGTTTTCTTTCTTTCTTTCTTTCTTTCTTTCTTTCTTTCATGTCTTTGTTATATACTTTTTTTCTTATTTCTTTTTTCTTTCTTTGTTATTTCTTTCACTAATGGTCTTCCGTATTTTTGTTTTGTCTTTATTTTTATTTTCCAATTTCTTCTCTTTTTAAAAAAAAAAATCTTTTATTTCCTTCAACTTTTTTTGTGTATTTTTTCCGTTCTTTTTTTAGATGCTTCTTTCTAAAAATTATCTTCCTTCATTGTTGTTTTTTTCCTATCTCTTCTTGATTCTTTTTTTATTCATTGTTTTTTTTTTGTTTTGTTTTGTTTTTTACTTTTGTCATTTCTCTCTTTATCTCTTTCTTTTGTTTTGTCCATTTTTTCGTCTTTTTTTTTTTTCGTGCTTTTGTTTTCATCCTTGTTTTCATTCTTCCGACTTAGCTCCAGCCCGATGCTTTTGTGTCTGCATTTCCACCCTAACTCTCAGATTTAATCCTGACTCTCCATTCGTTCTTCCTCTTGGGCTCTCTTCAAGAAGCCGTCAACGGTTTCCAACATCCTCTCTCCCACCACCACCACCACCACCATCATCACAACAACAACAACCCACCAAATCCCTTGCCTGTTTCTACTCGAGCGGGCACCTGTCTCTCTGTGATGAATGACCAAGGTCGGACACTGATATATGTCAACTACTTCGCACTTCTCTCCCACGAACCTCTTTTTGCCCCCTCGTGCTCAGCCCCTCAGCTCTTAACACGACGCTCTCAGCACCCCACCAGCTTTTGTCAATCTTCTACAGCTGTCCAGTCACTCACACGGCATCTTACTCGACACTCTTGGCCACAAGTACTTTACGTTTCTTTCTTTCTTTCTCTCTTTCTTTTTCTTTCTTTCTTTCTTATTCGACACTCTCGGACACAAGTACTTTACGTTTCTTTCTTTCTTTCTTTCTTTCTTTCTTTCTTTCTTTCTTTCTTATTCGACACCCTCGGACACAAGTACTTTACGTTTCTTTCTTTCTTTCTCTCTTTCTTTCTTTCTTTTTCTTTCTTTCTTTCTTTCTTTCTTTCTTTCTTTCTTATTCGACACTCTCGGACACAAGTACTTTACGTTTCTTTCTTTCTTTCTTTCTTTTTCTTTCTTTCTTTCTTTCTTTCTTTCTTTCTTATTCGACACTCTCGGACACAAGTACTTTACGTTTCTTTCTTTCTTTCTCTCTTTCTTTCTTTCTTTTTCTTTCTTTCTTTCTTTCTTTCTTTCTTATTTGACACTCTTGGCCACAAGTACTTGACGTTTCTTTCTTTCTTTCTTTCTTTCTTTCTTTCTTTCTTTCTTTCTTTCTCAACTCTTTCTTTTTGCTTGTTTTTTTTATCTTCTCTTTTCCTTCCCTTTTTCATGTTTTCTTTCCTTCTTTCTTTTTCTTCCTTTCCTTCCTTCCTTTGTTATTTCTGTCTTTTTTCTTTATTTCCGGTATGACTTCTTTCTTCATTCTTTTTCTTTTTTCTTTTGTTGACTTCATTTAGTTTACGTTTTATATGTTTCCCCTCTATTCTTTCTTTTTCTCACCTTTCCTCTTTCCTGCTTGGTTTTTGTCCTCTTTCTTTCTTTCTTTCTTTCTTTCTTTCTCTAAACGTTGTTTCCCCTCCCTTTTGTTTCTTTACTTTCCTTTTTTTCTCTTCTCTTTGTTTGTTGGTCTATTTATTGGTATGTTTGTTTGTTTGTTTGTTTGTTTATTTCTTTTTTCTTTCTTATCCCGACCAATTTATTCTTCGACCATTACTTTTGTTTTTTTTAACTTTTTTGCTCTGTTGCGTTCTCTGTCTTACCTCCCGCTACCATGACCTCATTTTTAACTATTTAAAACATGTTTCAAACACTTTCGGAGGAAAAAAAATTTAAAAATCAAAATAAATAAATAAAATAAAGAAACAGATTTTAACGCAGAAACAGAAACAATTCAAGGGGCCTATCGACAAACGCTTAAATAAACAGTTGGAACGAATGCAGGAATTATTAGGTAGTTCTTTATGAACACAACTATATAAATATATTGCTGCTGCTTCAACTACTACTATTACTACTACTATTGCGACGACGACGACGACGAAGAAGAAGAAGAAGAAGAAGAAGAAGAAGAACAACAACAACAACACATTATTCCTTTTATTTTGAAAAGAAAAATTCTTACGAAATTAAAAACAAGTAGACCAGTCTGAAACATTTACGAAATAATTATGATCATGTATAACAAGTTCTCCAAACTTTTGACAGCGAAATTCTCGAAAACAAATTCTCGTGTATAATACGCACTGATTTTGAGAAATATTTAAAAGCTAAATTTAACCGAAATTCTTCTTTTGTTCAACTTTTATCGGTTCCTTCTAACAAAAAATTATATTAAGTGTTGGAACTCAAAATTTATATAGTATTTACCAAATAAGGGCACGTGCATGTTCATGCAAAAATACAGGATGTTTCACTACACATGGGGCCCACGTGACTGCTCTACTCTTAATAATATAGGGTGTCTCACGATACATGGGACCCATGTGACTGCTAATAACTCTACTATTAATTATATAGGGTGTCTCAATATACATGGGACCCATGTGACGGCTGATAACTCAACCAATAATAATGTTGTGTTCTTTTTTGTTTCAGATTTGAAAATAGTATACTATAACAACTATTAATCCTCGATCACAATGCTTTGGACAAGAGAGAAAAATATTTTGCCCCATTACTTATTTTGAGACAAAATTATTCAAAACTATCACCCCATAGATGTAACTTATTAACATGATAATGATTTTTTACTGAGACAAGGAATTCAAAAAAGATTGCATGTCCTGGAAGCGGATATAATAACAAAAAGCAACATTTATTTGATGTCTCTAGCTCAAAGGATGCAATTTTTACAGGACGAGCTCCAAATGACTGTCATTGCGCTTGTCTCAGTAATAAATCACTATCATATCTATGGGTAGCATCTATTTTGAGACCCCCTGTACAACAATCATGCAGAGAAAATAACCTAACACAAAGAAAAAAAAGAATTATGAATAAACTTGCATTCCAGCTCATTCTCTGTGACGGCGTAGCTCACACATATAAGTTGGTGACTTTAGTCGAGGGTGATCTGAAAGCTCCCTTTTCCATAGCTACTAAACCGAGGTGTTGTGGAGGGTGCTACTCCTTTCCCTGGATTGCTCCACTTTACCCTTTATCCGTGCCTTTTGATGATGCTAGACGGCAACTACACAAGAATGCTGCGAGCAATATTGAACAAGTCCTGGCGGCAACACCCCACAAGGCAACAACTATACGGCCACCTGCCTCCCATCATGGAAACTATACAAGTTAGATGAACCAGGCATGCAGGACACTGCTGGAGAAGCAGGGACGAGCTCATAAGTGATGTACTCCTATGGAATCCCACATATGGCCGGGCAAAAGCAGGACGACCAGCTCGAACTTACATACAACAGCTCTGTGAGGATATGGGATGTAGCCCTGAAGACCAGCCAGAGGCGATGAACGATAGGGAGAAGTGGCGAGAGAGGGTCAGGGATATCCGTGCTATCGGCATGACATGATGATGATGATCATTAACCAAGTAGGCACCAAGTAACATTTTTTTTTTTAGTTTTTGGTATAACTTAACCTGGTATTTAACCCTGGTTTTCCGAACTATTGGCAAACACTCTACTTGGTGGAAGTGACTAACATGGTTTAGTGGCTAACGTGCTGGACTGCGACATCGGAGTAAGCACGTTCGAAGCCCATTCGTGTTATTACGTTCACTTTCGGACTAATACCCTCGGGAAAGGTATGAATGTCCAATAGGTTAAATAATACCACTGCTGTTCTTCGACAAGAATAGCTTTGGCACCAAATTACCCACGAAGGTTGATATGCCATTAAATAAAGAAGTCAAACCAAACAGATAGATATAACTTAGTTTCAGTCATCGCATCCTGTATATAGTCAAAGGGAAAAAAATTATTTTATTGTTCTTGCGGAGTATTCATATTCCTAACTTTTGGACGAATAATCTA
This sequence comes from Sepioteuthis lessoniana, assembly GCA_963585895.1. NCBI lineage: Eukaryota > Metazoa > Mollusca > Cephalopoda > Myopsida > Loliginidae > Sepioteuthis > Sepioteuthis lessoniana. Next base: position 71,685,212 of record OY757934.1, read on the forward strand.
GATATATAGGGCGTCTCATGCACAAATAAGTCCGCTAAGAGTCTAATGAATGAAGGTTGGTTGGTTGGTTTCTTTGTTTAATGGCATATCAACCTTTGTAGGTTATTTAATGCCAAAGTTATTCTCCTAGAAGAACAGGAGTGGTACTATTTAACCCATAGCTGAGAGGATAAGGAGTTTATACCTTTCCCAAGGGTATTTGCCCGAAAGTGAACGTAATAGCGCGACTGGAGTACGAACTCGCTTACTACGATTCTGCAGTCCATTGCTTTAACCATTGCACCACGAGGGCACCCCCTTTAATGAATGAAGCTTAAATATCTAAAAAAAAAACGTGATAAGGAATTCAAGAAATTTCCATCAAAAACAAGTTATGTAATTCAGTGATTGATTTTTATCGGCATGTCAATCTGTCTAGGGTTATTTTATGCCTAGACGTTAGAGAATCCTGTTTGTTCTATGATCCTGTTTACATTTTTTTATTGTTTTTTTTCTTAAGATTAATTGAACCATTAAATTTAACGGCGTATCAACCTGTCTAGGTTTATTTCATACCTAAAGGTTAGAGAATCACGTTCGTTGTATGATCATGTTTTCATTTTCTGTAATGTTTCTTAAATAGTAATTTATTTTTACTTAACTTTTTTTGCACACTGTTCTGTTGAAAAAAGATAAATTCTAGATGGATCTATAGGACAAAACAGTTATGAGAACTCCTGGTCTGAGTGGACCTGGAAGTAATGGCAGAGATAGAGTATTCTACACTCCCCAGATCTTCAACACTGGAGCCTCACAATTAGATGTCCTTCAGTGTGATAACCTGGATACACAAGAAGTAATTTACTAGGCTTTTTTGCTTAGCTGTAGCACAAGGCCATATAAATAGGGTACCCAGTGAGACACGAACTCACTCAGGACACACAAATAGTGTGAGAATACTAATCTATTGTTTTCGTTTAACAATGACACGCATTCGGCTTGAAACTTCATACAATATGATCTGTTAGATTGATTAATTGAATTTAAAGGTATGTCGAGCGTTATTTTATGCCTTTAGTTTCGGGAATCGTATTTATTGAATATTCATATTTTTCTATATTTTGTGTAGGTGTTTCTTAAGTGTTTTTTTTTTTTTTGCACAGTTATGTGATATTGAATATTCTTATTTAAACAAAATTCAATAGATAACCAATCATTTTAACTTATCAGGTAAGGTAGTTGCGTATTTACTAACGTGATTAAAAAAGAGAATGCTGATTTTTTGCCTGCTGTGTTTTGTAAATACGGATGAGATGGGATGGCAGAGTGGCGTGCAAAGATCACGTGATTGAATAGTGACACGGTAAAGAAAGAGAGACCTCAAAACTCAATTTTTAAAATATTGGGGATGTGACATATGGGTCAAGTTTTAATCCTGAGCCCTTCCCGTAGACTTATGAATAGTCGAGGACGGTGCCAAAAATACCTTTTGGCATTCGTCCCTTAGAAAGTGCTGCGCATACATCAAGCAATAAATTTTAGCCTTGCCCTTTTAGATGAGAGGGTAGGTGCTGTCTGGTATTGGGGGACGGCCTACGGAAGTTAAACCTATTTTAAATGTTATATTTCGATATAGGTTAAGTCTTATTTTTATCACTAGCACCCGTCTGTTCTATGAGACTATCGACCTAAGACTACCTCTTCGTACGGGGCGGTATTTAAAACCGCCAGGTGTCAATGCTGCAGATCTCCCAACTTCACAACACCAATACAACTTAGACAGAGACGTCGAACTTCTTTAGGTATTCCAGCTCTTGATAGCCTAGTCGGCTGGTGTTGTAGAATACACCGACTGCATCTTTGCCGAGAGGTAAGATCCCCACCTAAAAAGTGTCCTAGATATGACACTAAATTGCATCTGATGATGAGGCTCCAGTCCTGGAGCTTCGGAGAATATAGAGTACACATTCTTTGACATTACTCCCAGGTCCAGTCTGATCCAAAATAGTAGTACTTATTAGGGTCCCATCTATGGGTCAAATACAACTGTTTAAATATTTAATCAATTTGAAACGATTTATGTTGAACAGAATTACTTGTGTTTGCAATAATTGAAACTATTTAACTGTGTGCAAACAAATGAGATCTGGAGCGTTCAAACATTGTTACCTGCAAATCATTCGTTTGTAAATAATATATTTAATATATATGAATGAAGAGGATTTGGCTTTAAATGGGTGACAAGGGTTCGTATGCCATTAAACCCCCCAACCAACCAACCAACCAACATCTCCTGATTTTCGCCCCTTCACTGCTGTAAATTACCCTACTCGGCTGGTTGTTCATTTTTATTTTGTTTCTTTTTATCATATTTACCCAAACCCTCCGCTCGGGGAAGATATGACACAAAGTCAATTTTTCTTAAGCGGAGTTTAACAGGTTTGAATTCAGAGTTTTCTTTCTCCTAGACTAGTTGCCTCAACAAGGCTGAAGAACCTAGTCTACACTACTATTTACCCATAGCTGGAGGGATAGTAATTGGATTCATACCTTTCCCAAGGGTATTAGTGCTATGTGTAATACAATCAGTCTCGTCCAGGATTTGAACTCGTGTCGTCGTGTCCATTTCCATTTTGTTTCTTTTTATTGTTTACTTTTTGCACACAGATTTTATAAAGTATTGCACTAATAATTTGCACACAATTGTATAGGCTCAAGTATTTTATACTTATATAATTCCAGGGTTTTAAGCAATCATTTCTGCCAGCAAATATTTGCACCCTCAGGGTATAATTAGTAAAGTTTTGCTGTTATAGTATACCCTACCAGTCAAAAGTATTTGGCCACCCACAAAAATATTTTTGCCCAATCAGCTGGGGTTGTAGAATCCCCCACCAACGAGTGTCCTTTGATAGGACACTAAACAATCTGATGCTAAGGTTCCAGCAAGGCTGGAGCTTTGGGGAATGCGGAGCACCCCTCTGACCCGGAGTGGTAGCACCTGATAAGGATCCTATCTATGCGTTAAATACTTATGCTAAACTGAATTGTTTGACTAAAATGAATAGCCGGAAATAGAAATGTTTTTGACAATTAAACCGTACATATATTTAAATTGCGTGCTTATGCTGAACTGAATGATTTGAAATAGAATTGTTTTTTGACATTGAAACTGTACTTAGACTAAACTGATTTGTTTAATATAGAACTGTTTTGACATTTAACTGTATGCAAACAAAACCTGTGATTATAGTAAAGTGAATAATCTGAATTAGAACTGTTTGACTAAAAAATAAACTGTGTTCTTAGATTTAAACTGCATGCTTATCCTAAACTGAATTATTTGAAATGGAACTGTTTTTCACATTGAAACTCAACTTACACTAAACTGAATTGTTTAATATAGAACTGTTTTGACTTTTAACTGTATGCAAACAAAATCTGTACTTATACAAAACTGAATTAGAACTGCTTGCCTAAACTGAATAGCTTGAAATGGAAATGTTTTTCACAATTAAACTGTACTTACATTTAAACTGCGTACTAATGCTAAACTGAATTATTTGAAATAGAACTATTTGAATAAAAATGGATTTGGCGTTAAATAACCTACAAGAGTTGATATGCCATAAAACCCAAACAACCAACTAACCAACAAAATATTTTATCTCATCTTAAAAATCTTATTTTTAATGAAACAACTTAAGCAACACAATGTTTTTTTATTGATCATACTAAATGCAAGTATTTCTTTGCCACATTAAATGCAAATTAAAACAAAAAAGCACAAAATTTCTTAAACTTTTAATTCATGAAAATGACCCCTTTAGTCCGTTATCACTTCTTCACAGACTCTCGGCATTCCCCACAGACTGAATATGGACTGAATATAGTTCTGCCCATCTTTCCTGAAAAAGTTGCCAGAGATCAGCCGCACTTTTGAGTTGCTTAGCACTAACTTTCCGGTCAAGTTCAATGGGATTTACTTCTGCTGATTGCACCGGCCAAGACATCAGTTGAAGGACATGTTGTTCCTCTTTGCTTTTAATGTACATTTGGCAGTGTTTACTCGTACGCTTTGGGTCATTATCTTGCATGAGTACAAACCCTTGACAACCCACAGGCCGCTTTTCAGATGGGATTGCGTGATGCTGCATCAAGCTGTGATAGCCAGTTTGGTCCAATTTGCCCTTCACCTTGTGTAAATCTTCGACTTTGCAATTGACAAAAGCCCCTCACACCTTATCGGAGCCGCCTCAATGCTTTATGTTTCGTGTGATACAGGGGTTGCTGCTCTTTCACCAACTCTTCACCATAGATAGACCCTTCTATTTGATCCAAAGATTTTAAACTTTGATTCATCCGTCCAAAGGATTTTATTCCATTGCTTAATTGTCCAGTCTTTGTGTGCCTTGGCCCACTGGAGCCTGCTAACATTGCTTTGCTTCTCTAACAGTGATTTCAAGACAGCCATATAGGCCAGCTTCACAGAGTCCACTCTTCACAGTGAAAATTAACATTTTTCACGAGATTGGTTCACTTGTGTAGTGATATTTTGAACAGTCAGCCTCCTGTTAGGCAAGCTGGTAACTCTGATGAAATTGTCCTCTGCATAGGTAAAAACAGGTAGTATGTAAAGTAAAAGTAAAGTTGTCTCCCTTTAGTCGAGGGCGACCAGAAGGCTCGCTTTTCAATAGCTACTACACCAAGGTATAGGGGAAGACACAACTCCTTTCCCTGGATTGCTCCTCTTTACTCTTGATACGTACCTTATATTGCTAAGTGTTAAGCAAGGAGGTATCAAGTACCATTTTTAAAGTCTTATGTATGACTCGACCTGAGATTGAACCCAGGTCTCCCGGACCATTGGCGAACACTTTACCCACTAACAAGTAGTAATTCAACACAATATAGTCTCATGTGAGTTCAAGTGGTGGTATGATGTAACTTTTGGAAAGTATTTTATTCATGCTCAGTACTAAAGAAGAAAAGACTCTCAAATCAATTATTCAAAAATATAACTGGTGATTCTATAGTAAAAATTACGGAGGAAAACTTGTATTTAGTGCAATAAATGAAAATATTTCGATGCTTTCACTTTCAGGCAAATACCATTGGGAAAGGTATGAACCCTCTTATCCTCCTAGCTAAATAGTACCACAACTGTTCTTCTAGGAGAATGGCTTCGGCATTAAATAACCTACAAAGGTTGATATGCCATTAAACAAATAAACCAAACCAATAAATATTAAAGGCGAACGAAATTATATCAGAATGTATCTAAAAAGATTACATTAAGTCTTATTTCATTTTAATTGATTTCTATATAAAATCATTTATTTGTTTGTGTTTTATGGCAAAACCATTCTCAGTTATTTAATGCCAAATCCATTTCTATATAAATAAACAGTTCTATTTCAAACACATATGTACACAATTTAATTGTCAAAAAACTTTCTATTTCAAGTCATTCAGTTTAGTCAAACAGTTCTAATTAAAACAATTCAGTTTAGTATAAGTATAGTTTTTTTTAAAGTTAAATATCAACACTGCTTTATTTCAAACAATTCAGTTTAGCGTAAGTATAGTTTCAATATCAAAAACAGTTCTATCTCAAACACTTCTGTTTAGCATACAAAAGCAGTTCAATTGCAAACAATTCAGTTTAGCATGAGTACGCAGATTAAATCTCAAAATAGTTTAATTTCAAGCAATTTACTTTAGCGTAAGTACGTAGTTTAGTTATATTTGACCCATAGATAGGACCTTTTTAGGTGCTACCACTCTGGGACTGAGTGGACTTGGTAGCGATGGCAATGAAGGTGTACTCCACATTCCCCAAAGCTTCAGCATTACTGGAACCTTACCATCAGATTGTTTAGTGTCACACCCTGAACACTCGTTGGAGAGAGGTCTTACCCATCTAAAGAGAACCAGTCAGTGTATTCTACAGGCGCAGCCAACTGGGCCACAGAACACTCATTGGGGAGGTCTTAACCCTGTGCAGAGATGCAGCCCTCCCTCCGGCCGACTGGGCAATATATAATATTATACACAGGATTTCTTTTAACGTTTTATAATTAAACAATATTCAAAATCAATAGCATCAATTAATAATTTATTAAATCCCGTTTTGTTAAAAAACAGAATGAAAATCATCCACATCATATTCTATTCAAACCTTCATTTTTTTTAGATATATTACAGATTGCAGAATTTTAAAAGGATTAATAAAATGCCCCACTCAGTTTAACGGCGTTCGTGCCGGATGGGTGTTATTCTACTAACCATCTGGTCCTAGTGGGCCTTTTCCCCAGAAAATACCTGCTTGGTAGGGATGGGTTAATTACTTGGCGCTTCAGGTGAACCAAAATGGGTAATTCCGACTTGATCAAGAACTTTTGGTGTCAGCTACACATAACTCTCGATTCGTGCGTGTAATCCCCCAAAATAAAATGACCTTGAGTCAAATCCAACATCGTAGGAAGTTGAATAAATATCAGACTTCGAAAGAAACGGTCGGGTTGAACATTTTCGTTGAGGAACTCACTATCTCTTATTTTTAAAAAATATTGCCAATGCTTCATATGAAAACAAAAGATAGATTTAAAAAAAATATATTCCTTCATATAGTTTTACAAAGACAAGTCATTGACATTTATATAAAGAGAAGAAGAAAGTTGGTTTGGTTTTTCGGCAAATCAATAATTTTATGTTATTTAATGCCAAATGCGACTTATTCATATATATTAGATATATATGATTTATAAACATAAGTCAATAAAGTTAAATGGCTCCAAGATTTACCATGTATCACTAACAATTTAATTAAACATCTGTCATCTGTTTACACACACTTAGATGATCAAACAGTTCTATTTCTAACAATTCAATTTAGCATAAGTCAAATTTAATGGTTCCAGGTTTTACCATGTATCACTAACAATTTAATTAAACATCTGTCATCTGTTTACACACTCTTAGATGATCAAACAGTTCTATTTCTAACAATTCAATTTAGCATAAGTCAAATTTAAATGGTTCCAGTTTTACCATGTATCACTAACAATTCAATTAAACATCTGTCATCGGTTTACACACTCTCAGATGATCAAATAGTTCTATTTCTAACAATTTAATTTGGCATAAGTCAAATTTAAATGGTTCCAGGTTTTACCATGTATTACTAACAATTCAATGAAACATCTGTCATCGGTTTACACACTCTTAGATGATCAAACAGTTCTATTTCTAACAATTCAATTTAGCATAAGTCAAATTTAATGGTTACAGGTTTTACCATTTATCACTAACAGTTCAATTAAACATCTGTCATCTGTTTACACACTCTTAGATGATCAAACAGTTCTATTTCTAACAATTTAATTTAGCATAAATCATTTGTTGGCACACAGTTTGAAAGTCAAATAGTTCTATTTGACCTATAGATAAGACCCTATCAGGTGCTACCACTCCCAGCCTGATTGGACCTGAAAACAATGGCATTTAAGTGGTATTCTACATTTCCCAAAGCTCCATGCATTACTATAGCCTCCTCCATCAGATAGCTTATGTTAAATCCAGGACACTCATTGAGGGATCTTATTCCTTTTCAGAGATGCAGTCGATGTATGCAACAGACGCAGAGGATTGGGCTAACTAGGAGCCAAGTTTAACCATTCACCTATCCGACTTTAATTCCATCTCTCAACAACACAAAATATATTCGTACCCCTCCTTCATATACAGAAAAACACAGAAAGCGTTTCTTTATTACACAAAGAAATAAATGAACAAAAACTCCAAATTCATGAAGCTCTCTATAGAAAGATCAACCTTTCTTTATCAAAATCAACTTCGAATCTAGCAGTCACATTCTAAAATGCCTTTAACACTTTTCCCACAAATTCTTCCACCTACGTCAAGTAAAATCGCCTTTTTCCGTGATTTCCCCACCCACTTGTTCTTCCTCATACTCTTTATGAAAATGTATATGAATCGTCATTGAGTCATTTCATTATTTGTTCCCTCAAAGATGGCTCCTGTTCGGACCAAAAGTACTCGGGAAAAATATGGCGCCTTATTGAATTCATTTCATCTAGATGTTAAATGACTCATCGAGAGACTTGAACGGATCAAAGATAAAATAGTCAAACATGAAGTGTCTGTCCTATTAAATGTTATATATATATATATATATATATATATATATATGTATGTATATAAAAGAAAAATGACAAATAGCTTTTTAGAAACATGAAAATCACTATTATAGATCCATTATAGCCACTTTGGTTTTCTTAAAATATACTCAGAGAAAAAATTAAAAAATGAGATTCTACGGATATTTCTGTATATCTTATATACCCAACTTTTAATATATATATATAATTAAAGTCGGCTATCTTAGTCGAGGGTGACCCGCAGACTCCCTTTTTAATAGCTTCTACACCAAAGTGTAGAGGAGGGCACCACTCCTTTCCTCGGATTACTCCACTTTGCCCTTGATCACTAACTTATAATGCTGAGTGTTAAGCAAGGTAGCATCAAGTACCATTTTCATTGAACCCAGGTCTCCCGGACCATTGGTGAGCACTCTAACTATTATACCAATGTCCGATAAATATATATATATATATAATCAGTGGAAAATAGTCTAATGATTAGACTATTCAGTAATAATCCAAGGGGAATAGGAATATCCAATTGAGTGCTCAATGTCAACGGCTTTCGACTGTATGAAAACTTTCAGATTAAAAATACATCGAAACTCACATGCAGAACGAAAACATCTTTTATAAAATTAAACAAAAAAAAAATTCAATTTTTTAGTTCATTATAAATTCATTTCAGCCAAAAAAAATGACCTTCTTAAGATGGACGAAATATAGTTATATATCTGAATATTATGTTGATTGGTTTACATTGATTCTGGAGAAAAGAGAATCTTTTAAAAAAAAATATTTATATATCTATGCATATATAAAGAATTCATTAATTATTTCTAATGGTATTTAAACCCTTTTAGGACCATTTTATGCATATTGTTAAAAGAATTGAGTTCATTGTTTGTTTTTATTTACTTTTTTTGTGTACTTAATTTTTAAAGTTCTTTCATAGATTTATATGCTTTCAAGTATTCTTATCAAATATGAATAATTTGTACAGTTTAAAGGTTTAAATTATTCCTATCTAATACAAATGATTATACGCTTTTAAGTAACTATTTCTGTGTAATAATAGTTATTAGTTTCCATGCATTTATATGGTTACAAATAATTGATAAGAGTCCTTGATAAGAGTCCTTAATAAGCCACTGTAACTTCAAGTCATAATTTTTATTACAAATGATTTAGTGTGGGTGTCCTCGTGGTGAAATGGTTAAAGCGCTGGACTGCGGAATCGTAATTTAGCGAGTTCGAACTCCACTAGCGCTCTTACGGACACTATCGGACAAATAGTCTTGGGGAAGGTCTGAACCCTTAATCCTCCCAACGGTTAATACGACCGTTCTTCTAGGAAGGTTGATATGCCATTAAAACAACTAATCTAGTTATCTGGCATCAACTATGTTTGTATATGATTGCTTGGTTTATTGTCAATGGCATGTCGAACCGCCCAGGGTTATTTCATACTTAAAAAGGATACGAGATTTATAAAAATTGACTATATTTTCTAAATCAGTGATATATATATATACATATATATATATATATATATAATCCGAGGAAAAAAGTCTAAGGATTAGACTATTAGGTAATAATCCAAGGGGAATAGGAATTGAGTGCTCAATGTCAACGGCTTTCGAGTATATAATAAATTTCAGATTAAAAATACATAAAAACTCACATGCTGAGCGAAAGCATTCTTTATAAAATTGAAATGAAAAAAATTAATTAATGAAACTTCAAAATTGAATTTTTTCTTTCAATTTTACATATATATATATATATATATATATATATATATATATATATATATATATATATTGATAAAAGCAGGATACATCTATATATATATATATATATCGAAAGAGAGAGAGAGAGAGAGAGAAAATGATTTATTTTGCATCCATAATATTCTACTATCAACTTGTTCACACTTTCCTCTTTTTTATTGTTACACGCACCAACTTAAGTCACCCTACTCCCCTTTGTATTCTTCTGCCTCCTTGTATTCTACTCTCATATTCATTTCATCCACAACTCTGCAACTCTTTCCTTCGGTTTCTTTCCTCTTCCTCTGCAACCTTAATCACTCAATCTGCCATCCAAAGTTCCTTTGTTTCAAACTGGCCCCAGCACATTTTACACACTTGTAATTTTCGTCTTCTCTGTTGAGGGACGAGGAACCCCGAAACCTCCATTGTAACCCCTAGGCATTTCCACTTTCTTTCTCTTGTTCTCACGGAATATCTAATTCTCTTTTGGTTCTTCCCTCCCCCACTTTTGTTTTTCTGGAAAGATAATGTTGGTGAAGGGCAGGAACTGAAACCCTGTCACACCTATTTTACTCGCTTTTTTTTTTTTTTTTAACAAAACTGATTCTTAAAAAATCTCCATTAGATTCCACTCATACTTACATCAGCAAACAAGATATAATAGTTTCTGGAGTAATACACCAAACAATTGATATATATTTCTTACCGTAACTCCAACGGACTACTACAAATATTTCCAACATAAATCCATGATTAATAGAAGGGATGTGTCCGTGGTGTAATGGTTATCGTCGTAGGAAATGGACACGGCGACACGAGTTCAAATCCTGGACGAAACTGATTGCATTTCAGATATGAATCCAATTATCCTCCCTCCCGCTATGGGTAAATAGTAGGGCAGACTAGATTGGTAAGGCAACTAGTCTAGAAGGAAAACTCTGAATTCAAACCTGTTAAACTCCGCTTAAAAAATTGACCTTGTGTCATATCCTACCCGATCGGAGGGGTCGGGTAAATATGATAAATCCGCGATTAATGAAGATATTTAACAAATTAACGCAGAGATTTGACAAAAAATAATAAAACTGGATTAGATATTAAGTTTTACCGTGGAAACTCGACTTACGAAAACCCCATTATAGGAAAAATTTAGAAACTTCGTTTGCCACCTCCTCCTCCTTCTTTGCCAACAAGCTCGCCTCATACTACACCTTGGGCACATTCGCCCGACTCAAAAGGTAAAGTGATATTATCCGTAACAATATTTATTATTATTATTCATTAATTTTATAATTTTCTCATTGTTTTTTTTTATATTTATGCAAATGACTGTTGTCTTTAACGAACATATTCCTTCGGGTGGTTATAATATTTACACTTTATACGACAGATTTTAAGTGCTTGAGCGAATTACCCCATTTAGAAGGTATATCTTGTCCCATAATAGGAAAATTCCAAGATACGAAATCCTCTACGGAACGAAATCATTTCGTATCTTGTGGTGTCACTGTATATAGATGCTACATTACACACTGTTTCCAAATAGTGATGCACTGACAGTAGAAACTAATCAGTATGTCACCATAGCTTACTGTTTTAAAAAAAAATGTTTTTAGTATTTCTGGGACAAATTGGAATCAATCGGCGTAATAGCAGCAAAAGTATGAAACGCCATCTTGCATGAATCGAGCATCAGTTTTTGTGTGGCATAAGAGATTCAAGGAAGGCAGAGAGTCTGTAAGGTATGATGAGAGGTGTGGGAGGAGTAAGTCAATACACCACAGTTGATTGGCCAAAGGGTTAGGATTAGGGTTACTATGCTGAGGTTTTAAGGGAGTTCAGGAAGAGATTCCGTCGGAAGAGGCCAGCACTCTTCAAATCAGGTCAGTGGTATTTCCACCAGGACAATGCACCAGTCCACAATTGCATCCTACTCACAGACTATTTGACCAAAATGGGCATCAACACAGTTCCTCACCCTCCCTATAGTCCAGACCTTGCTCCCTGAGACTTTTGGCTATTCTCTAAGCTCAGAGGCTGTCGTTATGAGACAATTGAGGAGATGAAAGAGACTCTGACGAAGGTGATTGACACGCTCACACATGAGGACTTCTATGGGGCCTTCTAGAGGTTGTTAGAACGGCACAAGGGCATTGCAGTTGGAGGAGATTACTTCGAAGGGGACTAGAGTTTCATGTGTGTACTATCAATAAAAGTGCCCATACGAAAAAAGTCTGGAAACTTATCATATGCACCTCGTATATTCATTCCTTATTACATTATATCATAGCTCTCTCACAGATATTGAGCACTCTGCAAATTATACCGCATTGGTCTTCCATAAACCCACCGAGTGAGATAGTGATAACCACACACTGTTGTACTATATATATATATATAAAGAGAGAGAGAGAGAGAGAGAGAGAGAAATGACTAAAGTGACTAAACATTAAAAAATTAGAAATACTTTCTTGCAGTTATTTATTTTGGTTTGATCCCAGCAACTATCAAGCACAGTCCGCTGGGGCTGTAGAATACAACGACTGCATCACTGCAGAAGGGTAGGACGCCTCCCCGCCAACAAGTGTCCTGAATATGACACTAAACAATCTGATGGTGACTCTTCAGTAATGCTGGAGCTTTGGGGAATGTGGAGTACTACTTTATTGCCATTGCTCCGAGTTCAACTCTGACCCGGAGTGGTAGCACCTGATTGGGCCCTACCTATGGGTCAAATAGAACTGTTCAACTTTTAAACTGTGTGCAAACAAATGAATTATGTTAGTTGAATAGTTAGAAATAGAACTTTTTGATCATTTAAATGTCGTTATAGAACATATGAAATGGATTTTCGGTTCGTTCCTAGTGACCCCGTGTGATTTGACAAGCAGTCACGTTTTGTTTAGTAAACAGGGGATGGCAGTTTGTCGGGATAGGCCGGTCGAGCAGGTGTGTAACCGGAAGGAGACCACGTGATATAAAAACCACATGGTTAGATTTAGTCACAGTCCAGATTCGGAAGTCGAGCGAGGGATACGCAAGTGATCAGAGGCGTTTGGTCGTCTCTGACGATACGGCTTGCAAGGGGGTGCAAGCATTAGCACCCCCAGACTCCAGGAAAAAGATATGGGACAAGAAGTCCCCTCTCTGAGTATACATCTCTCTATCTATCTCTCAGACTAACAACAAACTGTGTGCCCCTTTCGAGAATAAAATGAGAGATATATTTTTATATATACGTGTTCTTCGTTGTTCATAAACACAAAGCTAAGTATGCTACAATGTGTGTAAACAAATAACTGATGTTAAATTGAATTGAAAGTGATCCATAGCAATACTTGCAACAACTTTCCTGTAGGACAAACAAATGATTAATATTGAACGCAAGTATTAGTGTTAGATAAAAATAATTGAAACTTTTAAACTGTGTAGAAACAATAGCAATAACAATGTGCAAGCAAATTAATTGTTAATTGTAAAATAAAATTACCGACAAACTAATCTCCAACATATGCATATCTATTCAAATGTGTGCAAACTAATGAATGATATTAAATTTTAGTGTTATAGAGCAATATTTGAAATCGTTTAACTGTGTGCAAATAAATAATTCATAGTAAATAGAATTATTCATTTTAGATAGCAATACCGTAAATCATTTAACTGTGTTGAAAAGAAATTATTTCAGGCTCGTTAAAAATGAAACCAATAAAATGTTTACCAATCGTATATATTTAATATATATGTATAAAGAGGATATGGCATTATCTACAATGGTTTATAAGCCATAAAACCCAACCAAACCAAAAAAATCATATATATTTGATATAAAGAGAATCTGGGATTGAATAAGCTACAATGGTTGATATGCCATAAAACCCAAACTAACCAAACCTTATATATTCAGTATATAAGTATAAACTGGATTTGGCATTAAATAACCTGCAATGGTTTATATGCCATTAAGTCCAACGAAACCAAATTCTATATATTCAATATATATGCATTGACAGGATTCGGCATTAAATAGCCTAGCTTGAGACACCATAAAACCAAAGGAAACCAATCAACTAATTTCGACCATCGGTAGTTTTCAGAAGTAAACTTTTTCATGGGAAAAAAAGTAGTTTTTAAAAGGGTTCATACGCGACAAAAGAAGCAACGAAAAATTGAACTGTGTAGGAGTCTCCGTTGAGTAATGGCTATAGTGCTTGATTGTGGCTACCAGGTTAGTGAGTTCGATTTCTATAGTATTCGGTTTTAGACAAGTACCATTTGGAATAATATAAACCTCCTTATTTTCCCGCCAGCTATGGTTTAAATAGTATCCCAGCATTTCTTCAACAAGAATGGATTTGGCATTAAATAAACCACGAAGGTTGATATGCCATTAAATTAAAACAAGAAAAATGAACTGGTAGCGTAGTACATCTATTCTTGAATGAAAATAATTTTTTGGTTTCAAAGTATCTTCAACTGACTCTTATGATCTCTGCTATTATAAACCGTGAGCTCTACACTTTGGAGGTATTATAAAGCTGAACTTTGTCTCGTACATGACTACAATTATAAAATATCTGAATAAATTCAATTCATTACACTTGTATATGGTCTGCCAATCTCGTTAGCCAGTATTTCTTTGTTACCTTCTCATGACAAATCCATACGCCCTCATACAACACATGACTCGAGGTTACATTTTTATGGCAGGTCTTACAGCAAATGCCCGCATTTATCTACAGATATTAGGGTGTGCATCTAACTGTACCCTGCTTAGAGCGATGCGGATAGAGTTGACAAGGGGATGAATTTCTGTTCATTCGGCTAGAATTATTTTTTGTGATGCCGTGTCCGAAATCGAGATCTGTCACGTTAAACAGAAAACTAGAGATTGATTGCTTACCATTCAAAACGAGAGCGTTCTTTTCAATCTTGGCTTTTTTTTTTTCTGTCATCGTCTCATTGTGTTTATTTAGACTTTTTTTTTTGTTTTTTTTTAGCTTTGAATGCGTTTATTTAGATTTCTTTTTGTGCTTTGAATGTTTACGTCTTGTATATTGGGTTCTGTTACTTCCATCTATTTCTTTCCTCACCAACTCCTTCCTTTTACTCTTCCCGTCTTCTCTGATTTGTTTTAATCATTTGATCTCATGACATACGTCGATCTTGCGGCCGGATATCAGCACAGGTTTGATGGAAAACTGTTAGTTTCTCATGCCACAGGTCACCCACTTTTGATGGCATAAATGTTCTCCCGTGGAAGCGCAAAGTGATATAAAGCGTGGCCTTAATGCTTCCACTGAAGTTAGAATGAAATGGAACGAAACATCTGAATGCCTTTGGGCATCCAATTCCTGGTTTTGCCACTCCTCTCTACGACACTTTACCCAGTCATAATGGTTTAAAATCATTGTTGATTCTTCTTATCAAGCATAGAGTGCCGAATCAACTTTATTTATTTATAGCTGGGGAAGAAGATATGTTTTCAGGTTTTTCCCAAAGAAATCAACGCCTAGTGAAACGCGAACACCTTCTTTCAGGAACGATCCCCAAGAATATGAAAAAGGCATAATGATCTGGAAAATAAAGGAAGACTTGAAGCAATCCATTCGACAGTATTGCTAAAATCGGCTACGATAATAAGAAGAACCCTAGAGATGTGAAATCACTTGCTGTCACAGACTCTTGTGAAAAAGCATCCAATAAGGTGCGAGTGAAAAATTTTCCAACTGTACAATAAAAAATAACAATAATAAACTGATCACGAGTTCAAATCCTGGACGATACTGATTGCATTTCACATAGCACTAATACCCTTGGGAAGGGTATGAATCCAATTATTCTCCCTCCAGCTATGGGTAAATAGTAGGGCAGACTAGGTTCTTCAGCCTTGGTAAGGCAACTAGTCTAGGAGAAGGAAAAGTCTGAATTCAAACCTATTAGACTCCGCTTAAAAATTGACCTTGTGTCATATCCTGCCCGAGCGGAGGGGTAGGTAAATATATAAATAATAAACTGATCACCTAATCCCAACCAGGGGACCAGCTCTTTTGATAATTAACAAACAAACAAAAAAAACCTGTATAGTAGGTTTTGCTGGCCCCTGCAGACCACGAAATGAAATGGTCCAGTCGGCTGGGGCTACTGAAACATTACTGCCTCTCTGCAAAGGGATAAGACCCCCTCAACGAGTGGCCTAGTAATGCGGAAACTTTGGAAGTACGGAGTACCCCTTCTGAACTGGAGTGGTAGCACCTGATAGAGCCCTTTCTATGGGTCAAATAGAATGAAACTGTGTTATTACACTAAATTGAATTGTTTGAAATTAATTGCTTTTGTTCGCCTAATGGTCCGGGAGACATGGGTTCATACAAAAGATTTTTAAAATGGTACTTGATACCTCCTTGCTTAACACTCAGCAATATAAGGTACGTATTAAGGGTAAAGTGGAGCAATCTAGGGAAATGAGTAGCACCTTCCCCCTATACCTCGGTGTAGTAGCTATTGAAAAGGGAGCTTTCTGGACGCCCTCGCCTGCGGTCACCAACTTCACTTTTTATTTTACATTTAACAGTGTGTTTAAACTGCGAACTTATGCGAAACTAAAATGTTTGATACAGAACTGTTTTGATATTTAACTGAGTATAAACAAAAAAATTGTACTTATGCTAAACTGGATGTTTGAAAGAGAACTGTTTTAGCATTTAACTGTTTGCAAACAAAAAAACTATACTTATTTGATTGAAATTTTTTATCAAAATGACTTAATTTGGCGTTAAATGACCCGAAAACGGTTGATACGTCGGAAAAGACAACCAACCAACCCACCAGCAAGATAAGAATTAAAGAACGCGAAAAGAGAGTCAAGTACTGAGACCTTTCTTGAGAGCTCATAAAACAGTAGAACATGAAAGTAGAACATTAATTGTAATTGATGTGCTTGGAATGGTCCGTTAAGGCTTCAATATGGTTTGGAAGAGTTGGAAGTTGGAAGATGAATCGAAACCATCCAAACTATAGTTATGTTAAGATCGTCAAGAATACTGAGAAGAGTTCTGGAGACTTAAGAAGATTTGTTGTCACTGATTCTTCAGTGAAAGACTAGCAGCTAAGGCTGGCGTGAAAAACTCGCAAAGAATAAGACAACAATGATAGGCAAATAAAGCAAACTGGCACAAAATAATGAGATTAGTAGACATGAATGGGTAAGGAAAGTGATCAACTGGGATCTGTGCAAGAGATTCAAATTTGTCCATGAATAGAAATTTTGTATTAACAAAGCAGAATCTGCCCTTGAAAAAAAGGTGCATAAAAAATCTCAGGGATTTTGAGATACAAACGGATCATCCAATCCTAAACCAAATCTTGTGTTAATCAACAAAAAAAAGAAATTATCAAGTGAATTTTGCTGTTCCAGTGGACCAAATAATGAAAATGAAAGAAATCAAAATGATAGACAAATACTAAGACCTGGCTAGAGAGTTGAAAATGTTGTGGTGGTGATAGCAATTATTTTTAGTGGGGTAAAGGGTTTTTTTTAATTGTCAACAGTGGCTTGGAAAGAATGCTGAAAGATCTGGAGATCAGAGGAAGAATCGAGACCGTACAGAGCATACCGCTTTTAAGATCAGCTAGACTACTTTGGAGAGTCCTGGAGACCTGACGAGACTTGGAAAATAATCAGTTGTTAATGAACTCATTCTTTGAATAGATTTTTTTTTTTAGATATTTCTATATCTAACATTAACAAGCAAACAGAGAGAGAGAGAGAAAGAGAGAGAGGGACACACACACACACACACACACACGCATACACACACACACACACACATATATATATATATTTATACATATATATATATATATATATATATATATATATATATATATATACATACTGATAATTTAATTTGTTATATTTATAAATAAAGAGTGTTCAGTATCATTGACAGAGCGGGTATACGCACGCATACACACACACACACACACATATATATATATATATATATACTTTAAGAAAAACAACGAAACCGGTCACATAGGATTATAAATTTATTTCAATCCTGTTACGCATTTTTGAAATTTCCAAAAACACGAAAAAAGTAACAGGACTTCTTCAGATCATTTTGGATAAAAAAAAAATGCGTAACAGGATTGAAATAAATTTATAATCCTATGTGACCGGTTTCGTTGTTTTTCTTAAAGAATATATTGCTCTGTATTATTGGTACATTGAGCTCTTTACCAGGAAAATTTTAAATATTCATGCTTGACTACCTTCTTGTCCTGATGGAATTACTCCCAACTCCGGTTTAACTGGACCAAAAATATATATATATAGATAGATAGATAGATACGAGTTAGGATAGTGTTGACTCAGTCAACGGTGCATGGCAACTGTCAGTTTC
The DNA here is from genome assembly GCA_963585895.1 of Sepioteuthis lessoniana. Lineage (NCBI taxonomy): Eukaryota > Metazoa > Mollusca > Cephalopoda > Myopsida > Loliginidae > Sepioteuthis > Sepioteuthis lessoniana. Next base: position 71,703,539 of record OY757934.1, read on the forward strand.
TAGCCTGTGCTTTAATTAAAAATATGAACACACACACACACACACACACACAGATAAATATATATATATTTATAATGAATCACCTATACAAGAGTTGGTAAGAGTATCCATATTGCAGAGGCCAGTGTGCAGTACAGCAACACACACACACACACACACATACACACACACACATAGATAGATAGATAGATAGATAGATAGATAACGTATCACGTATACAAGAGTTGGTCGGAGTACCAGTAATGTAATGACCTATGTGCTACACAGCAACACACACACACACACACACACACACACACACACACACACACACATACACACACACACATACGTCCACATATATATACATGTATGTATGTATTCAGATTCCTGTTGTTTTTTTTAAAGAGGCTTATCAGCTTTTGCACTTGAAGCTTCCATAGTTTCGTTATATCTAATAAAAAAAAAGTCCTTAAAAATATTTGCTAATTTTTTTTTTCCTTTAGTCTTCTGTTATTGATAAATATAATTTTTTCTCCATAGTTTTATCAGTTCGTTCTTTTCTCACGCATCCTTCAAAAAATATACAAAGTGTCACTTCCAACTTGACGACTTGTTCGTGTCACTGGGTGATCATAAATAACAAGTAAAGTTTGCACAAACTAAAACCCAATGCAAATATTGAACTTACAAAAAGCCAAAGATTTTTTTTCAGGACGAAAACGCAAATTTGTAAGATAATAAAATTACTTTTTCTTTTCTTTGTAATATACTGTGCCCTGTCAGCGGTGATTAAAATACACTCATCATATTCTTCGCGCGATCGGTTGTCCTGCATCTAAACTGCATCTGTGGTGAGACTCCAGTTCTGAAGCTCTAGGGAGTGAAGACTCACAATTTCCACTGAATTGTAAATAATTTTACTATAGAAATGATTGCAATTGATAAAGCTATAGGCAATTAATTTCTATAGTAAAAGTATTCACTATCAATTACTATGATAAAATCATTACCAATTATTTCTTTAGTAAAATCACTTGCAATCACGTCTATAGTAAAATATTCTAAAATCATTTGCAATCTTTTTTTAAAAGTTATTAGCGATTCATTACTATAGAAAAATGATTAGCAGTCACTTCTATAGTCAAATTATTCGCAATTCATCATTATAGAAAGTCAACTAGCAATCATTTCTATAATTCAGTCATTCACAATTAATGTCTAGAGTTAAATTATTCCAAATTCATTTCTATAGTAAAATCATTTGCATGTATTTACCCACCCCCTTTCCGTTCGAGCATGATATGACACAAGGTCATTTTAAGCGGATTTTGAATGAGAAAAGTGGGATCCATACCTTTCCCAAGTGTATTAGCGCTATAAGAAATACAAACAGCGTCGTCCAGTACTTGAACCGGGGTCACCGAGTCCATTTTCTACGATAACTGATATGCACCGATATAATAATGAATCGTGAATAATTTTACTTCTGAAATGATTGCAAAAGATTTTACTATAGAAATGAAATGCAAATAATTTTACAACAGAAATGATTTTTTGTTAATCAATAGTGAATAATTCTACAACAGAAATCATTGCGAATGATTTTTCAATCATAATGAATTGTGAATAATTTTACTATAGAAATGATTGTGAATAATTTTACTATAGAAATGATTGTGAATAATTTTACTATAGAAATGATTACAAATAATTTTACTCTTGTAATATTCGGAATAATTCTAATGATCTTACTATTAAAATGCGGAATAATTATATTACTATAGTGATGAACAGGTAATTATTTTCGTCAGTAATGAGTGGTGGATAATTTTACCATGATTTTAAAATGATTTAGATTTATTTTATTATAACAATCGAAAGCGAATAATTTTATAATAGAAATGATTTTAAATAATTCTACTATCGTAATGATTTGTAAATAATCTTATAACAGAAATGATTTTGAATGATTTTACAATGAAGATTATGACAAATAGAAAAGAAATGTAGAAGAAATGAAAACCGATTAATTTACTAAAGTAATAAATAGCGAATAAGTTTACTATAGAAATCATTTAAACTTATATTACTATAATAATGAAATGCAAAAAAAAAAAAAAAAATTACTATAGAAATGATTTAAGATAATTTTAATATAGTAATGATTTGCGAATAGTTTTTCTATAGAAATAATTGCAAGTGACTTTATTATAGTAATGACTTCCGAATAATTTTACGATAGAAAAGAACGCAAATTATTTTACTATAGAAATGCATTTATTTGGTACCAAACCAGCTCCATTGATGCTGGGAGGCAAATTTGAGTGTTTCAGCCTTTGCTTGGCATCGCGCGTAAAGTTTCAAGTATCTAATGAAAGTAATATTTATGTTAGTTGTAATATTTTCTGATTCTTAGCTCGCTGGCTATTACATAAAATAGAGCGTAAATCAATGATCAACGATGCGATAAAAGCGACTTAAGCCAGTCCATTGATTTTAGCAAATGCCCTTCCTCTTACAAATGCCTCCTCCTTCGCACATGGAGAGTCAAATCTTGTCTCGCCGTAATTTCAGGCTAAGAGACTGTTCGTATCATATAAGCGACACCAGCTTGGCAGAGATAAGCAGGCACAATCAATCAATCAATCCCTTTTTTCTTGTCTTCCTGTCTGTCAGCGTTTCCCGTATTATGGGAGGTAACTCTTGTCATTGACAACCATCAAAGAGGAAGTCATTCTACCCACCATTTTCTGAATACGAATCGTTCGACCTCACTATCCGCGGAATTGCCAATTATGGGTTCACGTATCAACGGTTGGCCAAATAGGCAAAAATTTTGCCTCTTCATTTTAAATTTGGTTGGATTTATCGGTTTCATGGATTATTTGTTTGTTTGAGTTTTATGGCATATCAATATGGTTATAGGTTAATATAAAAATCATGTTTATACATATATATTAAATATATGATTTGTAAACACATACTTAAACAAACCAGAGCCAAGTTTTTGCACGCCGTTAAATGGTTTCACAATAAAAAAAAAACAGTCATTTGTTTGCACACAGTTAAATGGTCAAACAATTCTATTTCAAACAATTCAATTTAGAAGAAATCATTTGTTTGGACACAGTTTAAATGGTCAAACAGTTCTTTTTTACCCATAGATAGGACCCTGTTAGGTGCTACCACACCGGCCAGAGTGGATCTGGGAACTACGACTTTTCTCACTGCAGAGATGCAATCGGTATATTCTACAGCCCCCCCCCAAGCTGACTCGGCTCTATCTTGGGGGTGGGGAGACTTTTCTCACTGCAGAGATCCTGTCGGTGTATTCTACAGCCCCTCCAAGCTGACTCGGCTCTATCTTGGGGGTGAGGAGACTTTTCTCACTGCAGAGATCCTGTCGGTGTATTCTGCAGCCCCTCCAAGCTGACTCGGCTCTATCTTGGGGTGGGCAGACTTTTCTCACTGCAGAGATCCTGTCGGTGTATTCTGCAGCCCCTCCAAGCTGACTCGGCTCTATCTTGGAGGTGGGCAGACTTTTCTCACAGCAGAGATCCTGTCGGTGTATTCTGCAGCCCCTCCAAGCTGACTCGGCTCTATCTTGGGGGTGGGCAGACTTTTCTCACTGCAGAGATCCTGTCGGTGTATTCTAAAGCCCCTCCAAGCTGACTCGGCTCTATCTTGGGGGTGGGGAGACTTTTCTCACTGCATGATCCTGTCGGTGTATTCTGCAGCCCCTCTAAGCTGACTCGGCTCTATCTTGGGGGTGGGCAGACTTTTCTCACTGCAGAGATCCTGTCGGTGTATTCTGCAGCCCCTCCAAGCTGACTCAGCTCTATCTTGGGGGTGGGCAGACTTTTCTCACTGCAGAGATCCTGTCGGTGTATTCTGCAGCCCCTCCAAGCTGACTCGGCTCTATCTTGGGGGTGGGGAGACTTTCCTCACTGCAGAGATCCTGTCGGTGTATTCTGCAGCCCCTCCAAGCTGACTCGGCTCTATCTTGGGGTGGGCAGACTTTTCTCACTGCAGAGATCCTGTCGGTGTATTCTACAGCCCCTCCAAGCTGACTCGGCTCTATCTTGTGGGTTGGGAGACTTTTTTTCACTGCAGAGATCCTGTCGGTGTATTCTAAAGCCCCTCCAAGCTGACTCGGCTCTATCTTGGGGTGGGCAGACTTTTCTCACTGCAGAGATCCTGTCGGTGTATTCTACAGCCCCTCTAAGCTGACTCGGCTCTATCTTGGGGGTGGGCAGACTTTTTTCACTGCAGAGATCCCGTCGGTGTATTCTGCAGCCCCTCCAAGCTGACTCGGCTCTATGTTGAAGGGAGACGTTCATCACTGCAGAGATGGAGTCGGTATATTCTACAGGCCCTCTCAGTTGACTCGGCTCTATCTTGGGTGGGGGGAGACGTTCTTCACTGCAGAGATGGGGTCTGTGTATTTACAACTTCTGCCGATTGAGCAGATGGATGCTATAATGCTGAAATTTGATACTTTTTTAATAATTTTTTTGGTTTATTTTAAATGGCATACCACATTCTTAAGGGTTATTCAATGTCAACATTTCAATCATCTGTAAAAATGTTTAATCATATTTTCGATAGGTTTATTTGTTTCATAGCATATCAAGTCCGTATGTGTTATTTAATGCCGAAATTTTATACAGCCATAGACTGTAATCATAAATATATTTTCTATGTTCCATCGAAGGAATAAGAGCAAAAAACTCGAAGTAACACTTTTGTAAATCGATTTCTCCAGCGCATTTTATTTCATCCACTAAGAATTTATTCATGAAACTTAGATGTAGCACTGGACCAGATATTTGGGTGCCTAATGAGGACCAAGCTCACTACTAATGGTCTGCTAATCTAGCTTGCTAACCATCACACTACGTTCCCAGAGTAAAGAGGATGCTATAGGAATTTATTGGATGTGTGGTGTTCATTGAAACTATGACTAGCTTTTCCCCCATAATGCATTAGGCCTTCTAAATGAAACCTTACACTGAAAAGTTCGGAAAGAAAGACAAAGTCCATTTAGACTACAAGGACATACATTTTATATACATACATAGTATACATAATTAAGAAACATGGCTTACATAGTTCAAATAATTAAGAAACATGACATACTGTCCCAAAATTTAAAAAATGTACATAAGCTGTTCCACAGAGTAAACAGGCGGTTAAAAACTTCAATTTTTTTCTGGTGTAGGGAAATGGTCCTCACAAGATAATTTGGACGCACGTGCTGCCTGCAAAAAGCGGAGAAAAAAGAGACGTCATTTCCGTCTGGTGTCTGGTACCAAAAAGCGGTAGAACTCTCTTTTCGACATGTCACGTGATTATTGGTCACGTGATTTTCGGAAGCCCCACTGATAACTCTTACTATGTTTAGTTCCTCAACAGTGCAAAAACTTCTCACAAAGGATTTTTCCAAAGAACCAGTTATTGCTGTAAGGATGTTCCACAAAGACACTTAGGAACTGGTTTGCTAACGTTGCACTGACGGAAATTTCTTTGATACTGTTGCTTTAGTCTTGTAGGGAGAGACATTGGAACCATTTCTCTTCATCATCAGCCAATATTATGAATTACGAACATCAATAGTTCAAAAGAAAGAAAATGATTTTACATTAGAAAAAAAAACAAAAAAACAAGAAGCACACTATATCCTGCAGAAACTATGACAGATGCAGACTACAACGATGATCAAGCACTTCTTTTAAATACAGCTGCGCAAGCCAAATTCAGGTCGGGAGCATTAAAACGTTGTCGATCATATGGAAATTTGCTCTCATCGATAAAATAAAGCGGTAATTTTTCCAGTCTGTAGTTGTGTTGGTACTACTGTATGGCTCCGGACGCAACGGTTAGTAAAGAAGAAGATGCTAACCGTATTCTGGGATATGAAGGGATACATAATTATTTATTTTAATGAAAAAGAATCAAGAGTGCTTTCTGTTGCCTACTCCTTTTGCCATACTCGCTAAATGACCCTCACACAGACATTATATATATATATATATATATATATATATATATATATATAGCATCCTTACATTTATAGATGACCGGATTATTTAATACACTTGTCCAAGAGCTGAAAATAGTAGCATTCGTCACTTTGCCGAGATGAGCAAGCCAAATTTCTGCTTCAGGTCGGGAACATTAAAACGTTGTCGATGATATGAAAGTGTACAAGTGTTAAGTATTCCTGTATATTACTCGCCTGTAGTGAGGATTGAACCTGCAACCTTCAGATGATTGTCTTCTTAGTAGCTCAGGGAACCAACTTAACACTTGTACCCGGTCATGGCAAACGGAATCAGAACAGGCGACCCCCGTGGTTTCAATAAAGAACGTAGTTCGAAGTTCCGTGGAGGTTCCCGAGTTCGACAAACACCTGAAGAAGGCCGGAGGACATATCGGCCGAAACGTTGTGGAAATAACAATAAAGATGAAGACAATAGTCCGAAAAAACCTTGATGATAAAAATCATCAAGCTTCGTCTCAGAAATTTAGACAAGTAGAATTGACAGTTACCCACAATCCCTCACTGTTCCTGTGTAACGTGTGCACCAAAATTAAAATAAGATACGATAAAATGATTAATTGAAGAACTAAATTTTTAGCTTGGTTTGGTTTTATGGTATGTCAATTAATATTGGTTATTTAATGCCAAATCCTGTTTTAACATATATATTAAATATATGATTTGGTAACACATTTTGTTGATACACTCAGTTAAAGGATCAAACAGTTCTATTTCTAACAATTCAATTTAACATAAATCAACAAATTTGAATGGTTTCAAGTATTGCCACGAATCACTAACAATTCAATTTAACATCAGTTCTTTATTTACACATATTCAAAACATTTGCTTTATTGACAATTCAGTTTAGCTGAATCATTTGTTTACACTTAGTTTAAATGACAAACGTCTTTAAAACTCTATCAGGTGTTACCACTCCGTGTCAGAGTTGACCTGAAAGCAATGACAGTGGAGAAGTACTGCACACTCTCCAAAGCTCCAGCATTACTGGAGCCTCACCATCAGATTGTTTAGTGTCATATTCAGGCTATTCGTTGGGGGAGTCCTATCCCCTCAGCAGAGATACAGTTCTTGTATTTGACAAAACAATCATTTATTATTTTCTTTAAAAATATCAACATAGAAATATTGATAGTGAATTTGTCTAGGTAAAGTTTTGTTTGTTTGGCTTTGTTTTATGGCATATCAAAACTTGCGGGTTATTCAATACCAAATCCTGTTTTGTATATATATGTATATATACTTTCCTTTGATCATACATGAATCAATAAAACTAAAAATAACAGGACTTCTTCAGATCCAATTATATCCATTGAATCTGAAGAAGTCCTGTTATTTTTGGTGCTATTGATTCATATCAATACCCATAAAAGGATGGAAATAAATCTATAATACTAATGTGACCAAATTTTGTTTTTCTTAAAGGAATTATTGCTCTGTGATGTCAGTTACATTGAGCTCTTTACCAGGAAAATTTAAATGTTCATAGTTGAATGATTTTATTGTCCCGACGGAATTATTCCCGAGTCGGGTTTAACTGGACTGAGTAATATATATATATATATATATATATATATATATATATATATATATATATATATACGGTTTCAAGAATTACTATATAACGCGAATAGTTCAATTTGCCGTGATTAAATTGTTTCAAGCACTGCTATCTAATATTAATGATTCAATTTATTAATAATCATTGGCTTACACCCAGTCAAATGGTTTAAAGTATAGGAAATAATTGTATAATTGTCAAAAGTTGTATTAGACCCAATGGTTTGACTCTGACAGGTACTACCACTCGGGGTCAAAGTGGACCAGGGATTAATGGCAATGAAAGGGTATTTCACACTCCAAATAGTCCAGGTCTGGAGCCTCCCCATCAGATTAAGTTTAGTGCCATATCCCGAACACTCACTGAGGAGGTTTACCCCTCTGCAGATATGCAGTTGGTGTATTCTACACCCACAGCCGAGTGAGCAGTTAATTAAAGAAGTGTAAGAAAAAAATTATATATATATATATATATAGAGAGAGAGAGAGAGAGACAGGCCAAAGAACTTTGATCATTGTACAAATAATATTTCATATCGGCATGTGAATCAAAATATCAACATTTCAATTCATTTTACAGACATTTTGGTGCAAGGGATATTAATTGGTCGGCAGCTGCGTCAAACTTCTCGTTTTTTTTGTTTTTTTTTTGACAACTGGAATACTTTTTGATGTCTCGTATTTGGTGTCTAGATATGGGCGATTTTGACTTTAGGAAAAGAACATTATATTGTTCTAGAAGGTTCCATAAATAGAGCGGTTATTTAGTTCCATTTTATATTTTCTAGAAGCTACTAAAAATCATTGGGGGTGTCCTCGTGGTGTAATGGTTAAAGCGATGGACTGCGGAATCGCAGTAAGCGAGTTCGTACTCCAGTCGCGCTATTACGTTCACTTTCGAGCAAATACCCTTGGGAAAGGCATGAACCCCCTTATCCTCCCAGAAATGGGTTAAATAGTACCACCCACTAATGTTCTTTTAGGAGAATAGCTTTGGCATTAAATAACCTTAAAAAGTTGATATGCCATTAAACAAAGAAACCAAACCTAAAATTCGTTGGAAAACGTGAGCCAACGTAAAAGTACATACGAAATCGTAGATGTTTAAGTCTCTTTGTTTAATGGCATATCAGCCTTTGTGTGTTATTTAATGCCAACGAAATTCATGTAGAAGAACAGTAGTGGTTCTATATACTTGGGTGGGATAAGGGGGTTTATACCTTTCCCAGGGGTATTTGTCCGAAAGTGAACACAAGAGCGCTACTGGAGTTCGAACTGACTTACTTCGAGGCTATATGTCCAGCACTTTAGCCATTATACCATGGGGACTCACCTCAGATGTTAAGATAATAAAGGGAAGTAAACGGATTCTCATTACACATGTAACAACGTTTGGTCCTGGAAATTCTCTCCACGTAGCATAATATTTGTCGCTGCCTCCCACCAGACAGGACTTGACACAAGGTCGATGACACGAAGGCCGATTAACATATTTACCCAACCCCTCCGCTCGGGCAGGATATGACACAAGGTCAATTTTTAAGCGGAGTTTAACAGGTTTGAATTCAGAGTATTCCTTCTCCTAGACTGGTTGCCTCGCCAAGGCTGAAGAACCTAGTCTGCCCTACTATTTACCCATAGCTGGAGGGAGAATAATTGGATTCATACCTTTCCCAAAGGGGTTAGTGCTATGTGAGATGCAATCAGTCTCGTCCAGGATTTGAACTCGTGTCGCCGTATCCATTTCCTGCTACGATAACCATTACACCACGGGCACCTCCCGAAGGCCGATTATAGAGGAGAATTCTACCCACATAGAATGTCTCGAATTTGAATTAGTTGGCCGAACCAATCCCTCTCCAGGTCGACAACTGATTTTGACTCAGTTTTCCTTCTAGACTGCAATACTAAAGTTAAGGATTCGAGTCTGCCCTACTATTTTAGCCATAGCTTGAGGGAGAATAATTGGATTCATACTTTTCACAAAAGTTAGAGCGCAATGCGAACAGCATTGTGCAAGATTTGAACTCAGATAGACAAGTCCATTTTCCACGACGATAACCATTACACCAAGAGTGCATCTAAACAAAGAAAAAAGAGACAACAAAAATTATGTATTGCATGATGCAGTTGGCAGGGTCACACTAACAGGTGAGCGAAAATCATTTACAATGTTTCATTTATAAATAAAATCATTTTTTAAAAAAGATAATATGAATTTTCTCTTATAGGGATTACTTAAAAGCTTGGAAATATTTTGGTAGATGTGAGTTTGCAGCGTGTATATCATGTTACCGAAGCAGTTCAAACAATAAAGTGTCCACTGTGGTTGGTAGTATGATGGTAGTTGGAGTACTAGCACTCTGTGTGTGAATTAAAAGCCATACAAATGAACGTGTTCCTTAGTGTGATTCGGGAACTTGTACCTTACAAATCCGAACTGGGCTATAATACCACTGTGGCCACCAAAAATATTTGCTGTGCAAAAGGTGTCGTTGAAGTGGTTGGTTGGTTGGGTTTTATGGCATATCAACCTTTGTAGGTTATTCAATGTCAAATCAATTTTATACAAATAATCAGTTCTATTTCAAATAATTCAGTTTAGCATGAGTACACAGTTTTATTGTGAAAAACATTTCTATCTCAAGCTATTCTGTTTATTCAAGCAGTTCTAATTCAACCAATTCAATTTAGTATAACTATAGATTTTGTTTACACACAGTTAAATGTCAAAACCTTTCTATATTAAACAATTCAGCTTCGTGTAAGTAAAGTTTTAATGTCAAAAACAGAAATATTTCAAACAATTCAGTTTAGCAAATGTACGCAGTTTAGTTCTACTTAACCCATAAATAGTTCCCTATCAGTCGCTACCACTCCGGTTCAGAGTAGCAATGAAGGAGTACTCCGCATTCCCCAAAGCTTCAGCATTACTGCAACCTCACCATTGTTTAGTGTCATATCAGGACACTCGTTGGGGGTGGTCTTATCTCCCTGCAGAGGTGCAGTCGGTGTATTCTACAGCTCCAGCCGACTGAGCAATATCGCAGTGAATCACGCTACGTTAACCACTACGCCAAGGAGACTCCCTCTTGTTAAATTTGAATAGTTTCGTAAAACCATATAAATGATTATAGGTTATCTGTATTAATAATGATTTTTATTTAATTGTTTACAATAGATTATTATTATTATTAGTTACATAAACCACGTAATCACTTGAAAAAAACTAAAAAACTAACTTTCGCATTAAGTAACCTAACAATGGTCGACATAACGTAAAACCAACCATGAAGCCATTTTAATAAGATATACACTTACTTTATTTTGACGTCATTTTCTTCTTCATTCTAGTCAAAATCAATTTTTAATGGCATTAAAAACCCTTTCATATACAGGAGGAACAAACAAATAAAAATTTAGAAAAAAACGAAAAAAAAAAAAAAAACGAAAGAAATTTCGCTCAGGCAGCAAGAAGAACCGCGACGGTCCAAACCAGTGCGGCAAATTCAGCGACAAGTACTCGGGGAGTATCAGACAAGCTTGTTATCTCACTCCATTGTGGTTTGTCACCTTCCTGATCTCGGCAAAATATTGAAAAACTTTTGACTTGCCCGATTATTTTTTTGTACTTTGTACCTAATTTAATTCTTTTTCTTTTTTTAGTGGTGTTGTCCGGCTTATAAGAGCAATATCTCATGAGGCCAACTGCTCCGAAAAGGTTTGTCAAGCTTGTTTTAGGGTAATGGGATAAAGGGGTTCAAGGAACCTGAGTTTTGATCAGCCCCAATCACAGGACCCTGTTTCTACAGTATGATGTCAGCGTAGGGAATCATAAACAAATAAGTGTTCGTCGATAAAACTCGGACATCAGCATCAATTCCAGGCAGCCTAAAGTTCCCCGTCATCCCTACACACCAAAAGGCTTTTATACGGCACGATTGACGTTAAGAAATCTCCTCTGCAAGAATAAAAGTACTTCGGATCTCAAGGGTCACTGGAAATTGAGAAAAAATTCAATTTTCAGTCATCGTGACGGAAGCGTAACTGAGTTTCGCGATCACATTAGAGAGGGAAGCCGATCATAATATCGGCCCATTAAGAACGTCCATTGAAGTGAGAAAAAGCCGAGTTACGAATCGCAAATGATATGTCCGGCCTGAAAATGTGATTAGGGACTATCAATCATGGAGGCTGGTGGCGGCTTGTAACCTTAACAAGGGGAGACAAACGTGGCGCTGTCTGATTGGTGGAGATGAAGAACGAATGGCCAATCAGATCGCGGCATTGATGAACAAATTTTGTTCGCTTGTTGACTGCAGGTGAGGTGAATGAGAGACGCTATTGTGTGTTCAGAACTTACTTATTACCGCCTGATTTCTTCGAGAAGTTGGCAAATTTTGAAAAAGAATTTCAATTTTTTCCCCCTCGACTTTAACTACAGTAGTTGGAGTCTTTCTCTTCCAGAGATAGTTGCCATTTTCTAAGCTTAAATTAGTTTAGCACAAAGACAGAAGTAAAGAAATCCAGTGAGAATCGAACTTACTGTGATCTAAAAGTCTTGCAAGTTTAACTGTATACCACTATGTCAATTCTGTTTCAGATATAGTTTGTAGCGAAATCAATTCTAGCAAATCGAAATGAATAACTAATAGATATTCTAATCATGCAGGACTTAAAATATACCGACTGAACTCTTTGCTGAAGAGTAACACCCCAGACTTCACCAAAAGGATGTCTTGGATTTTATACGAAACTGAATCCGATGGTGAGGCTCCAGTTCTGGTGCATTTGGTAATGTGGAATACTACTTCATTGCTATTACTTATAGGTCCATGCTGATCTGCAGTGATTGTGCTAGTTAGAGTCCCATCTATACTTAAAATATATCAGTTCAAATAGATTTGTGCGCAAATTATTTGTATTAGAAATACGTACGTGAAGTTCTTATCGTGTTCTGATTGTTTGGGTTTATGGCATACCAACCATTGTGGGTTATTTAATTCAAAATCCTGCACACAGGTCAATTATCAAACAGTTCTATTTCTAACAATTCGATTTAGCATAAGACAATATATTCAAATGGTTCCAAGTATTGCTATGTATCTCTAACAATTCAATCAAATATCAATCATTTGTTTACCCAGAGTTAAATGATCAAACAGTTCTATTTCAAACAAGTCAATTAAATATCAGTCATTTGTTTACAAACAGTTAAATGATCAAACAGTTCTATTTTCTATAATTCAATTCAGCATAAATCATTTGTTTGCACTCAGTTTAAATCTCAAGCAGTTCTATTTGACCCATAGATAGGACCCAATCAGGTAGTATCTCCTCGAGCCAGAGTGGACTTGGGAGCGATGGCAATGAAGGGGTACGCCGCATTCCCCAAAGATCCAGTATTACTGGAGCTCAGAATATTTAATGTCATATCCAGAATACTCATTGGAGGAGTCCTTCCCCTCTGCAGAGATAAAGTCAGTGTAATCCACAGCCCCACCCGATAGGACTACTGTTGCATACTGTAACCATAATCATGATGATATCAATCAATCGGTACATATACAAATACACAGGAAAATACAAATATAGGCGGACTCTTTTGTTTCAGGTACGAACCACTTATTAACTTCTTAACTTCGGTTCTTCGACACGAGGAGAGAGACACAATTCTTACTATGCTAACCATCCCCCACGCGCGGCGCATCTTGTGATGTTTAAGATCTCTATCGGTAGAGATCCGAAAAACCCAACTACATCTTCAACGGCCCAAATCCAACTCTCAACTGACTCTTTTTCAAAATCCTCCAATTCTCAGGACTATTTCTTCCGAGAATGACGTCATCCACATTCTAGCCCAATTTTCTGTCTGGGGTTTATTATGACAAGGGTGATTGTCATATCCTTTGCGCACGAGCGTAAAACTGTATTCAATGACTATGCACCTGAACTCTTAACCCGAATAGTTCAAAGCCCAACCAAACTGAATGATAACATATAATTAACGAAAAATGATTAATATAAAAAAATCATTCCTTAATTATATAACATTACTGTTTACTGAGAATTATTAATATTAGTTACTTGCAATCATATACTGCTTCGAAATTATTGCTGTTAAAGAGGAATACTTGATGAAAAAAACAACTTACTTAAACCTATGATTGTTTACTCTGGATTTTTCTTTCTTACTTTTTACTTGTGTACAAACAAATGATTTTTATCAAATTGTATTAGTCAACGAAAGCCATATAATTTGGCATATTAGATAAGAATAATTTTTAACAGAGTGAAAACAAATGGATTTAAAAACTTGAAACTTGAAAATAGTCATGATTGTAATTTAATAATTGCAAACTAACCAAATTTTGGCATTAAATAATCCACGAGGAGTTGATATGTCGTTAAACATATCACGCGTGCCCTTATATCGCGATGGGCGCCGCTTTTGAAGATTTAATTCTGAAAAAATTGCATAAATAACAAAATATAATTTGTTTTTCATCTACGGTCAAATAGTTTCATGTAATTCTAAAGAATTTGGTTCGGTTTTCTTTTTTAATGGCATATCAACTCCTCTTGGACTATTTAATATCGAAATTTGTTTCCTTTGTAAATATTTAATCATTACAATAACTTAATTTTCAATGTTTCATTGCATTTTTTTGGTAGTTGTGCTTATATGTCTATAAGTATCGTTTTTTCAAATATTACTATCTAATAGTTTCAAGTATTCTAATCAAATAACTTATACACAACTGCTGTAAAAATAATTATTCCAACTTGTTTCATTCGTAAATATTTGATCATTGCAATAACTTTATTTTCAATGTTTCATGGCATTTTCTTTTTTTGTAATTACACTTATATGTCTCACTGGCCTAGTGTTTGCCAGTGGTCCGGAAGACCTGGGTTCAATCCTAGTTCGCGTCATACCAAAGATTTTTAAAATGGTGCTCGATACCTCCTTGCTTGACACTCATCAGTATAAGGTACGTATCAAGGGTAAAGTGGAGCAATCAAAGTAAAGGAGTAGTGCCCTCCTTGGTGTAGTAGCTATTGAAAAGGAAGCCTTCTGGTCGCTCTCGACTAAAGGGAGACAACTTTACTTTACTACTTATATGTCTATAAGCATTGTTTTTTTCAAATATTCCTATCTGATAGTTTCAAGTATTCAAATCAAATGCAAATAATTTATATGCAAATGCTTTAGAAATAATTATTCCAACTTTAAAATAATCATTTGTTTGCACATAATTATATGGTTTCATGGGGGTATCGCTCAGGGTGTAAGAGTTTGCAAAGCATTGTTAGTGAGTTCGATTCTCACTCTGTAACCCATACATCTGGTATTTGACTTCTACGAAGCAAATCTTAGTAAATAACCGTATGGTTTCACGTATTCCTATCTAATGTTAATAATTTTCAAAAGAGATATATTTGACCCATTGAGAGGACCCTAACAAGTACTACAACTTCGGATCGGAGTGTACCTGGAGGTAATGGCAATATAGATGTACTCCACACTAAGCAGAATCAGATGTAACTTCGTTCAATACTCACAACATTCCTTTGAAATTATTCTATGGTTAGTTGGTCGTTTGGGTTTTATGGCATATCAACCTTTTTAGGTTATTTAATGCCAAATATTTTTTCATGAAAATGGAAATATTTCAAACAATTCAGTTTAGGATAAGTACGGAATTTTAATCTAAGAACAGTTTGATTGTGAAAAACATTTCTATTTCTAGCTATTTAGTTTAGTCAAGCAGTTCTAATTCAGTTAATTCAGTTTAATATGAGTATATATTTTGTTTACACATAATTAAATGTCAAAACAGTTCTATATTAAACAAATTCAGCATAAGCTCGCAGTTTAAATGGAAGTACGGTTTAATAATCAAAAACATTTCTATTTCAAGCTATTCAGTTTAGTCAAACAATTCAGTTTAGCATAAGTATGCCGTTAGTTCTATTTAACCCATAGATAGGGCCCTATCAGGTGCTACCATGCCGGGCCAGAGTGTACCTGGTGACAATAGCAATGAAGGGGTACTCCGCATTCCCCGAAGCCCCAGCATCACTGGAACCTCACCATCAGATTGGGGGGAGGGAGTCTTACCGCTCAGGAGAGGTGCAGTCGGTGTATTCTACAGCTCCAGCCAACTGGGCAATACACAGAGTTAAATGTCAAAACAGTTATATTTCGAGCAATTCAGATAAACATAAGTACGCAGTTTTAATGTCAAAACAGTTCTATTTTAAACAATTCAGTTTAGCATAAATACGCAGTTTAAATGCCAAAATCAGTATAGTGAAAGAAGCATGGTTTAGTTCTATTTAACCCATTAATAGGACCCTTATCAGGTGCCACCACTCCGGTCCAGAGTGGACCTGGGAGCGATGGCAATAAAGAGGTACTCCGCTTTCCCCAAAGCTCCTGCATTACTGGAACGTCACCATCATATTTTTTAGTGTCATATCTAGGACACTCGTCTTACCCCTCTGCAGAAGTGCAGTCGGTGTATTCTACATCCCCAGCCGACTGGGCAAGAAATTATTCGTCTTGAATGAGAATACTTGATACCACATAACTGTATGAAAATTATTTGTATTAAGGATAGTTACTTGAAGCTATAATTGTTGACAAAGATTATTAATATAAGTCACTTAAAACCATATAACAGCTTCAAAATTATTGCTGTTAGACAGGAATACTTGAAACCGAATACTTTTACAAAAAAATGATTATTATTAAAAGTAAAAGTTACTTTAAACAAAATGATAGTATATACATTAGTAAGCATCATCCATTCGTAGACTATGTCTCTGTCTGTCTGTTTGTTTGTCCATCCATTCCTATCGTCCATCGCTCCTGGCAGATCCTTTAGACTGCGTCTAGTGTCTGCACAGAAAGTCTTTGCTGGTCAGCCAACCCTGGTGTGTCCATGTGTCCATAAGAGAATGTCGCTTATGAGTACGTCGTTACCTCCCCAGCAGTGCTCTTCATGTTCTGTTCGTCCCATTTGTTAGAAGGGAGGTATATGACCGTACAACTGCCGTTTTGTGGGGTGTTGTTTCCAGGATTTATTCAAAATAACGCGGAGCATTCTTGTCTAGTTCCTGTCTAGCTTTTTCTCGAAGCTTTTCATTAGCGTCCATGTAGTGCATCCATACAGTAGCATTGACCCTGCCATAGCATGGAAGATTTTACATTTTATTTCATCAGAGATTTCAGATTGCCATAGGATCGATCTCATCTCTGTAGCAGTTCATGGCTTAAGTTGATATCACTTTCAGTTGATGACATGTGGCTGCCAAGCTATGTAAACTGATCATCTAATTTCCCGTGGTGTAGTCGTTATCGTCGTAGGATTAGACACAGCGACACGAGTTCAAATCCTGGACGAGAATGATTGCATTTCACATAGCACTAATACTCTTGGGAAAGGTATGAATCCAATTATTCTCCCTCCAGCTATGGGTAAATAGTAGGACAGACTAGGTTCTTCAGCCTTGGTTAGGCAACTAGTCTAGGAGAAGGAAAATTCTGAATTCAAACCTGTTAAACTCCGCTTAAAAACTGACCTTGTGTCATATCCTGCCCGAGCGGAGGGGTTGGTAAATAGTATCATCTAATTTCAATGTCTCCTTCTGGTTTGAAATACATAAATTATTTTTTATTTACGTTCACGTACAGGCCAGTGCTTCTTGCTACTTGCTCCTAGCTAGGCAGAAGGTATTCGGCTTAGGCCGGTGTATTTTGCAAGTCAAAAAAAAAAAAAATTATCAGTTTATGTTGTCTATGAGTAAAAATATAATTCGAGTCGAAATATAATTCTAATCAAGAAATATTTCAAATACAATGGAACATTGTAAATATCTGTGATAAAAGATTTTTTACAAAGGTATCAAGTTTCGGTATTTTGGTTTAGTTTATATGCTTAATGGCATGTCAACTCTTTATGAGATATCTAATATAAAAATTTATAGGTTTTTATTATTGATGCAATATTATTGTGTGTGTGTGTGTGTGTGTGTGTGTGTGTGTGTGTTTGTGTATGTGTGTGTGTGTGTGTGTGTGTGTGCGCACGCGCATGTGTGTTTCTATTCTCTCTATTGATTATTATTTTGCGTCTCTGTTGAAATTCCAAAGTTACAAGAAATTCTGTTCAACAGGTACTAATTTATTATATTTAAGGATCTTATTCTACGGCTGTTCATACTAAAAATGAAAAACTCTTCCGATTTCCTTATCTATCGCTAAGAGCAACGTGCACATTCTTAAAGGTAAATAATGACGTTACAATTTTAGTTTGATTCGGGGTAGATTTTAAAATTCGTATTGGTTATAAAATTAGTCCATGAGTTGGTTTGTTTATTTGAGTTTTATAGCACGTCAACATTTATAGAATTATATTTAAAGCCAAAATTTTTTTATACATTAAACAGTTCTATTTCAAGCAATTCAGTTTAGCATAAATGCACAGATGTCAAAAACATCACTATTTCCAGCTATTCAGGTAAGGTTTGGTTTCTTTTTTTAACGGCATATCAACCATTGTAGGTTATTTAATGCCAAAGTTATACTCTTAGAAGAACAGTAGTGGTACTATTTAACCCATAGCTTGGAGGATAAGGGGGTTCATACCTTTACCAAGGGTATTTGCCCGAAAGAGAACGTAATAGCGCGACTGGAGTACGAACTCGCTTACTACGATTCTGCAGTCCATCGCTTTAACCATTACACTAAGTGGACAACCCCGCTATTCAGTTAAGTCAAACAGTTCTATTTCAAACAATTCAGTTTAGCAAACAGAAACAGTTCCATTTCAAACAATTTACTTTAGCGTAAGTTCGCAGGTTAAATGTCAAAACAGTCCTATTTCAAACAATCCAGTTTAGCATAAGCACACAGTTTAGTTCTGTTTGACCCATTCAGGGGCCACTACTCCGGGTCAGGGTAAACCTGGGAGTGATGGAAATTAAGGGGTACTCCGCATTCTGCAGCGCTCCAGCATTTCTTGAACCTCACCATCAGATTGTTTAGTGTCATATCCAGGACACTTGTTGGGGGAGTCTTACCTCACTACAGAGAAGCAGTCGGTGTATTCTACAATCTTAGCCGATTGGGCAAAGATGAGTTAGTCTATTTGATATATATATATATATATATATATATGTGTGTGTGTGTGTGTGTGTGTGTGTGTGTGTGTGTGTGTGAAATGAAAGAGATTCGCTCGGAGGAGAAAGAAAAGAAGAAAGCCTAATTTGTCATAGATCAATCAAATGTTTTAAAAAGCGCTCGATATTTGCATAGAGCAAATTAAATGAACCAAATAAAAAATTTCTGAAATCTAATACCAAATTTTTTCCTAAAGTATCTTCATAAAAATTTCCTTATTGCATTTAGTATATATATATATATATATATGTGTGTGTGTGTGTGTGTGTGTGTGTGTGAATATCTGATTAGAATCGTCACTAAAAATTCAATGTTCCATAGATTTTTTTAAAATTGCATGTATTTGTCAATAATCTTTAGTTTACTCATAATTGTGTTGTCGAGTATTCCTATCTAATGCAAATTATTTGCCTCCATTTGTTTCAAGTATTCATTTATAATCCTAATAATATTTACGCAATTAAATGGGTTAAAGTAATTATTTCTATTCATTTGTTAGCACACAGTTACATGGTTTTAAGTATTTGTCATACGAAGAATCTTAAAAACAGGTTCATTTGACCCATTTGTTGAGAGCATCGAGCTCAGAGTGGAAATGGGAGTAATGACAATGAATATGTACTCCACACTAGTCATAGCTCCAGAACTGGAGCCTCACCAACAGCTACAGATTACTTCTTACTCAGAAACCCATTTTTTGTGGCCATTACTCCGAAATTACCTTAACCCCGGGGTGGCGGAGTAACTTTTCTGGTCCCATTTATAGGCCGGATAGATCTGTTGAAAAACTATCCGAATTAGATAAGAATACGTAAAACCCTACAATTATACGCAAAGGAATTATTATAATTAATTAGTCATAGTTATTTTAAACCATATAATTGGTTACGAAAATATTATTAGTATTAAACAGAAATACTTTATATTATGTAACATTATGCGAACAAAAAATAATAAATAAAATTGAAATTTTAAAAAAATGCTATGGAACATTGAAAATATAAGGAGTTGATATGTCGTTAAGCAAATCAACCAAACCAAACCAAACTAAATGATAATCGCCCAGTCGGTTAGGGCAGTAGTATACAATGACTGCTTCTCTGCAGAAGGGTAAGACACCCTCCCAACGAGTGTTTTGGATATGACACTAAACAATGTGCTGGTGAGGTTCCAGTGATGCTGGAGATTTGGGGAATGTAGAGCACTCCTTCATTGCCATCGCTCCCAGTTCCACTCTGGCCTGGAGTGGTAGGCACATGATAAGGCCCTATCTATGGGTCAAATAGAACTAAGCTGCGTACTTATGCAAAACTAAATTGTTTGAAATTAAACTGTTTTGATGTCTATTTGATTTGCTAAACTGAATTGTTTGAAATAGAACTGTTTTGTCATCGAAACTGTACTTACGCTAACTGAATTGTTTTTGACAATTAAACTGTGTAATTATATTTAAAAGGCGTGCACATGCTAAACTGAATTGTTTGAAATGGAACTATATTTGACATTGAATTTCTACTTAGGTTAAACTAAATTTTTTGAAGTAGAACTTTTTTGAGATTTAACAGTGTGTAAATAAAATCTATACTTATACTAAACCAAATTGTTAAAATTAGAAATGTCTGACGAAACGGATTAGCTTGAAATAGAAATATTTTGGACTCTTAAGCTGTGTACTCATGCTAAACTGATTTGTTTGAAATAGAACTGATTATTTGAATAAAAGTGGATTTGGCATTATATAACCTTCAAAGGTTGATATGCCATCAAATCTAAACAACCAAACAATCAAAACGATCAAGATTTATTCTGCTGATGCAAATATTGGCTTAGTAAGCGACCGTAGTCAAGGGTGACCAGAAAGCTTCCTTTTCAATAGCTACTACACCGAGGTGTAGGAGAGGGTGCTACTCCTTTTTCTGGATTGATCCATTTTACCCTCGATACGTACCTTATATTTCTGAGTGCTAAGCAAGGAGCTATCAAGTACCATTTCTAAAGTCTTTGGTATAACGCGACCTGGGACTAAAACCAGGTTTACCGGACTATTGGCGAACACTCTACCCACTAGGACCTGTTAAATATTGGCTTACTCATGCCTTTATGAATAACTAATATTTTCCGCGCATCGAAACCTTAAGACAGTTATCTTTTGAGAAATCGATGTCATCTCTATTTTTTGTTGATCAAAATTAAACTAAGAATATTATATTAAATGATAATCATTCGTTTTATTATAGATTAGCTGTTTAAATGATATTTAACAATTTATTTAACTGTTCTTTTTTCTCTTATCGAAGATATCATGAAAATTAGAAAATTTAATCTATAAAAATTAATGAGAATATTCTTTGAAAATACTTTGATGCATCATGTTTTGGGTTGCGGCATTGGCTTAATTCAGTAAATACTCTTTAGGTTTGGCTTTCCCAACGTAATATTCATCAATATTTATAGGTTTCTATTATTACTGCAATATTATTGTGTGTAATTGATTTGTTTTCAATTTCCTCGACTGATTATAATTTAGCGTCCTTGTTGAAGTTGTATCCTATTAGGTAGAAATTTGATTGAACTGAGAGTAATTTGTTATATTTAATCATCTTCTTCCGAGGCTGTTTATTCTAAAAATTGAAAAACTGCTCCAATTTCCGTATATGTTGTTTGGAGCCACGAGTGCATTCTCAAAGGTAAAAAAAAGTTTTGGCAGTTTCAGTTTAATTCGGAGTATATTTCAAAAAGTCGTATTGGCTTTAGCATTAGTAGATGAGTTAGTCCCTTTGACATATATATATATATATATATATATATATATATATATATATATATATATATATATATATTGTGGAATGGAGGTTTCTAGATTGGAGAAGAAAATGAATTTGTCACAAATCTAGCAAATACTTTTTAAAGTGCTTGATATTTGCATAGAGCATTTTTAACTAACCGATTACAAAAAATCTCTGATCTTTGATACCTTCATTTTATGCATTCGGTACACACACACATATATATATATATATATATATATATATATATATATATATATATATATATATATATACTGAAATGAATAGGTCTGCAAATGTATTTGAATGTAGTACCTTAGGTTTTTTATCAACAAAAGCACCACATTCAAATTCATTTTAAGGTATTTACTTTTCTCTCATTGGACCAAATATATATATATATATATATATATATATATATATATATATATATATATATATATATTATTTTAGGTTAATCTCTACCTTTAACTCTTGCAGAATGAATAAACAAATGAATGAACAAATACACGAATTGATATGTGGGAAAAAATTCCATAAAAAGAAAAGACTAAAAACATACCTATTGTCTGAAAAAATAAACCAATATCTTAATGTCCAACCAATAGAAAAAAAACTATGACAGAGGACTAAGTTAAACGAAAAATGTGCTCGGTGAGGAGTAGAGCATTTATGAATATAAGTATCTAATGAGTCAGAAAAAAATCTACCAAGGTTTCACCTTTCCAGAAAGGTGAAACCTTGGTAGATTTCTTCTTACCTATATAAATATATATATATATGCATACATATATATATATATATAGAGAGAGAGAGAGAGTGAGAGAGAGAGAAAGAAAGAGAGAGAGAGAGAGAGAGAGAAAGAGAAGTACATTCTAACAATTTTTTCTAAGAATTCATTTTCTTGTATACGAAAACACTTGGAATTTATTTTTTTATTATTTCGAGAGGAACAGATATTGTTGGTATTTTTCTGACCAAAAGACGATTGCTTTGAAATTCTGTAACAGAAAATTGCAGCATCTTTCTAACCAGATATAATTCTGCACAAAATTATATATATATATATATATATATATATATATATATATATATATATATACAAGATTGTTTGTTTCTTTGTTTGGGTTTTATGGCATATCAATATATGTAGGTTATTTAATGCTAAATCCACTTCTATACAAAAAAAACAAAACAATTCTATTTCAAACAGTTCAGTCTAGCGTAAGTACACAGTTTAATTGTCGAAAACTTTTCCATTTCAAGCCATTCAGTTTTTTTGGTTGGTTGGATTTAATGGCATATCAACCTGTATAGGTTATTTTATATATATATATATATATATATATATATATATATATATATATATATATTAATTGCTAATAAATAGTCAAGAATTAATGTTTTAAAACAGGTCAAAGCTTTTTGTTTGTAAACCCTTGATGGTCGAAGACGTTGGTAACACAGCCTATATCTTTAATAGGAGGCCAATTTTTTTTAAAAGTTGATTATGTTTATGAGAGCTATTTTTTTTAAAAATAGTTCCTTCATGCTGTTCGCCTTATAAAACTTTTTCCTGGTGCATTCTATCAAAATGTTCTTGATTGAGTATTGGTTTCCACATGGACATTTTGGGGGAGATTCTTCTTTATGAATGAAGACGTGAGTCAGTCGAATGTGTCCAATGCGTAGTTGAGTAAGAGTAGTTTCTTCTCATCTGGTATTATTAGAATCCAGCTTCCTTTCTTTTAAAATTGGTTGTATTTGAAAGAGCTTATTGCGGAGATTTTCATCAAGCAATTCACTTTAGTCAAACAGTTCTAATTCAAACAATTCAATTTAGAATAAGTACAGTTTTTTTTGCACACATTTAAATGTCAAAACAGTTCTACTTCAAAGAATTTGCTTAGTATAAGTATAGTTTTTGTCAAACAGTTCTATTTTAAACAGTTCAGTTAAGCATAAATACAGTTTCAAAGTCAAAAACAGTTCTATGTCAAACAATTCAGTTTAGCATACAAAAGCAGTTCAATTTCAAACAAATCATTTTAGTATAGGAAAAAATTCCATTTGAAACAATTCAGTTTAGCATAAGTACGCTGTTTAAATGTCAAAACAGTTCTATTTAGTTTTAGCAAAACAGTACTAATTTCAAAAATTCAGTTTAGCATAAGTACGCAGTTCAAATGAAGTACACAGTTTAAATGTAAAAACAGTTCTATATCAAGCAATTCAGTATACAGTTTAGTTCTATTTGACCGACCAGATGTTACCACTCCGGTTCAGAATGAACTTTGGAATGATGGCAATGAAGGAGTACTCGGCATTTCCCAACGTTCCAACATTACTGGAACCTCATCATCGGATTGTTTAGTGTCATATCCAAAAGACTCATTCTGTGGAGGGGGCTTAACACAGTGCAGATGTGCAGTCGGTGTATTCTATGGCCCTCCAGCCAACCGGACAAAACTGATGCTGAGGCTTCGCTTCTCAAGATCTTGCAAGTTAGGAATACACCTTTATTGCCGTTAATTTCCTGATCCACTCTGACTCGGAGTCGTAGTACGAGTTAGAGTCCCATTTAGGGGTCAAATTCAGAATTATTCCTATTCAAAAGTACCGTGTGCAAATAAAAAGAAAAGAGGAAAAACTATGAAGGAACAGCTGTAAAATTTATATATAAACATGAATGTTCAATGAACGCGATCCCCAAACCTCTTGGCATAAAATGCGATTGAAAATAATTTATATCACTTTAATTGACGATATTCTAAAGTTTTACCACGTATATATATATATATATATATATGATTATATATATATAAGGTAAAGTTGGTGAAGGCTTCCTTTTGAATCACGGACGTGTTGGGAAGGGCGTTAATCCTTCCACTGCTCCACTTTACCCTTGTTTCGTATCTTTTTAAGTATGGTGGCATCAAAACCATTTTCTGAGTCTTTGATATGATTGAACACCGATCACCTCGGGTCATTACTGAACACTCTCCTCATGAAGCCAATGGGCCTGTCCATTATATTTATATATATATATATATATATATATATATATATATATATACATGTGTCATGCACAGACAGATCTGTTTTGTTCCATCAGAACTCTTCAGTGTGGCTAGACAGGCTAGATTCCCGAAGGTGGGATCGGAACCTGGCTGACTGAAACGCCAATCCAAGATTCTACCACTCAGCCAGAAGGAAACCAGCGTAAGCGAAGGAAATTTAAACGCCTATCTATCACATTTGGTTTTTGTTTACATATATCCGCTTAACGGCTACCGAGAGCTCAATTCATTTGAAGAGCCTTGCTTTTAGCTAGTGGCAACCATTATTTCCCTCGCTAGAGAGCTCAACCCCACAGGGGTAGGGGAGCATATATATTGTCATTCACAGACAGATCTGTTTCGTTCTATCAGAGCTCTTCTGTGTGGCTAGACAGGCTAGATTACCTTCTTTTGTTTTAGTTTTTGTCTATATATATATATATATATATATATATATATATATATATATATATATATATATATGAAATTAACTTAAATCGCGAGTCGAAAATCTTCTACTAAAGTTTCACCTTATCTGATCATCAGGAAGCCTAACTTTTATATATATATATATATATATATATATATATATATATATAGAAACGCTGCCAGTTTCATAGTATCGTTATCAAAAATATATAATTATAATGATATATATATATTGGGGGGTGCATATATTTTAAAAACATATGATCTTAAGAGTTATGTTGGCCAGTCGGCTTGGAAACAGTAGAATACACTAACTAGCCCTCCCACCAACGAGTGTTCCGTGGCCCAGTCGACTGGGACTGTAGAATCGACTTCATTTCTGCAGGGAGGTATAACACCTTGCAACGAGTGTCATGGATATGACACTAAACAATCTGATGGTGAGGTTCCAGTAATGCTGGAGCATTGATGATTGCAGAGTACTCCTTTCATTGCCATCGCTCCCAGTTCCATTCTGGCCTGGAGTGGTAGCATCTGATTGGGTCCTATCAATGGGTCAAATAGAACTAGACTGCGTACTTATGCTAAACTGAATTGCTTGAAAAAGGATTGCTTTGATATTTAAACTGTGTACGTATGCAAAAATGAATTGCTTGAAATAAGATCATTTAGTCATTTAAACTGCGAACTTATGCTAAAATGAATTGTTTGAAATAGAACTATGTTGACATTTAACTGTGTGTAAACAAAAGCTCAACTTATACTAAATTGAATTGTTTGAATTAGAACTGTTTGAATAAACTGAATAGCTTTAAATAGAAATATTTTTGTCAATGAAACTATGTACTTATCATATTTACCAACCCCTCCGCTCGGGCAGGATACGACACAAGGTCAATTTTTTAAGGGGAGTTTTACAGGTTTGAAATCAGAGTTTTTCCTTCTGCCCAACTATTTACCCATAGCTGGAGGGAGAATAATTGGATTCATACCTTTCCCAAGGGTATTAGTGCTATGTGAAATGCTATCAGTCTCATCAAGGATTTGAACTCGTGTCGCCGTGTCCATTTCCTGTGATGATAACCATTACACCACGGGCACCTCCTGAAACTATGTACTTATGCTAAACCGAATTGTTTGGAATAGAACTGTCTTTGTATAAAAAGAGATTTGGTATTAAATAACCTACAAAGGCGATCATGCCATAAAAACCCAAATAAATAAATAAATGGACAAATCAAGACTTATGTTTCCTTCAATGTACTCACATCGCTGGAGTAAGTAAATAATACATCAGATTGACTTGTCAACCAATCTAAGAGAAGGTATAATTTTATTCGAGCTCAATCGAATATTTTATTGGACGTACGAAAAATAACAATCAAAATCTCGCCACAGAAACAGTTCCTTGCCTCATCGTGTGAAACACTAAAGATATAACTTCTGTTGAACAGCTGACAT
Source organism: Sepioteuthis lessoniana (assembly GCA_963585895.1). Lineage (NCBI taxonomy): Eukaryota > Metazoa > Mollusca > Cephalopoda > Myopsida > Loliginidae > Sepioteuthis > Sepioteuthis lessoniana. The sequence continues at coordinate 71,730,068 of OY757934.1, forward strand.
TAAAGTCGATAGTGGTGCCTTCAGAATCCCTGCGAGCACACCATCATTGCAAGAGAATATGTATATGCTTGCATCTGTCCGAGACACTGTCGTTATCTGCTGGTCAGTAGTCCAGATGGTCAGCCTTCACAGTCTCCGATTGCTAGCAGCGAGAGTCTAGTAGTCAGTTTCGTGACTAAATGCAAGTAATTTAGGTAGCGAGAGTGTCACACGATAAGAGCAGTGGTCAACTACTATATGCAGAGGCCTACACAACACACACACGTCTTTTTCAAATTGACGTGTCACAGGCGGACACACACACACAGACACACATGCACACACACACGCACACACACACATACACGCCCAGAGATAGATAGATAGAGAGAGAGAGAGAGAGAGAGAGAGAGAGAGAAAGATTGAGGGAGAAGCAAATCTAAATGTATTGGGAAAAGATGTTGTCAATAGGCGCACGTAGTGTAACGGTTATCATCCTTAGAAATGGTTAAAGGGAACCGAGTTCAAATCCTGGTTGAGAGTCTTCGCATTTCACATACCCAGTCGAAAGGTGTGAATCTACCAATTTTTCTTACAAACATGGCTGAATAGACGAGAAGACTGTGCTCTTTAGCATAACTATGGCAACCGACCAAGAAGAAGGAAAACTCGGCTTAAAAATTGATCTTATGTTACTTCATGCAGATGGGTTAGTAAACACACACACTCAAATATATATATATATCAAGTAATTATTCTAAAAGTAATCCCCATTTAACAAACGAATATACAACGTGACTGATTCATTTTTCGGCACTTCTTTTGTGGTATATCAACTCTTTTAAAATGATTGGTTGGGTTTTATGGCATATCAACCTTTGTAGGTTATTTTACACCAAATCCATTTTTATGCAAAAATCAGTTTTATTTCAAACAATTCAGTTTACCATGAATATACAGTTTAATCGTCAAAAACATTTCTATTTCAAGCTATTCAGTCTCGTCAAACAGTTCTAATTAAGTCAATTCAGCTTAGTATAAGTATAAATTTTCTTTACACAGAGTTAAATGTCAAAACAGTTCTATATTAAACAATTCAGGTCAGCATAAGTATGCAGTTTAAAGTACACAGTTTAAACATTTATTTCAAGCTATTCAGTTTATTAAAACAGTTCTAATTAAAACAATTCAGTTTAGTATAAGTATGCAGTTAAGTTCTATTTAACCCATAGATAGGACCCTTATCAGGTACTTCCACTCCGAGCCAGACTGGACCAGGGACCAATGGCAATAAAGGGGTACTCCGAATTCCCCAAAGCCCCAGCATGAATGGGACCTCACCATCAGATTGTTTAGTGTCATACAGGACACTCATTGGGAGGGGGGTCTTACCCTTCTGCAGAGGTATAGTCGGCGTATTCTACTGTCCCAGCCGACTGGGTAATACAGAGTTTATGTCAGAATAGTATTTTTTCAGATAATTCAGTTTAGCATAAGTACACAGTTTAGATGTCGAAACAGTTCAATTTCGAGCAATTCAGTTTAGCATAAATATGCAGTTTAAATGCAAAAAAAAAAAAACCCAATTAGATAAAGAAACCACGGTTTAGTTCTATTTAACCCATAGATAGGACTCTTATCAGGTGCTACCACTCCAGGCCAGAGTGGACCTGGGAGTGATGGCAAAAATGTCTTAAATACATCTTTAAAATATTTGTATTCACATGTTTGTGGTTGTGAGTGTGTATGTCAAGTTTACTTCCCTGTGTGTATGGGTGTGTGCGAAGTTAAGCTCGGTTTTATCTAGTTTTAAATTTATATTTTTTTTTATTATGGAGTAATGAGTGGACACATTAAATAGAAATTTAAAGTACCCCATTCAAATTTATTTTCACATATATATATATATATATATATATATATATATATATATATATATATAATTAACAAAAATCGCTAGTCGAAAATCTTCTACTAAAGTTTCACCTTAACGGATCATCAGGAAGTTTTTTTGTTTTTTGTTTTTTTGTTTTTTTCTGGTACCGTGAATACTGGTAGATATTAGATTAGTAAATATATATATATATATATATATATATATATATATAAATATATATATATATATATATATATATTGAAATGATAGATTGTGGTGAATATGACAATATGATAGAAATATGAGGGAAGTTGGATAAATCAACCACTTAAAACCGGTTTAGAGGCGCCATATTTCGTTCTTTTATCTTATTTAAGAATTTTGTTAAAATGAAATAAAAGAACGAAATATCGCGCCTCTAAACCGGTTTTAAGTGTTTGATTTATCCAACTTACCGCATATTTCTATCATATATATATATATATATATATATATATATATATATATATGTGTGTGTGGAGAAATGGTAAATTTGGTAAATCTGACAAGATGAGAAAAAATGAGTGGAAAAGTGGCTTAACCGAAACACTGACAACGGATTTAAAAATGATATTTCATTTATATATATATATATATATATATATATATATATATATATATATATATATAAATGATATTTCACTTATATATATATATATTTATATATAATTTTGGAATGCGTTTTCGGTGTTTAGCTTTATCGACTAATTTTTTCTCATATGTGTGTGTGTGTGTGTGTGTGTGTGTGTGTGTGTGTGTGTGTGTGTGTGTGTGTGTGTGTGTGTGTGTGTGTGTGTGTGTGTGTGAGAGAGAGAGAGACAGACAGACAGACAGACAGACAGACAGTTTTTCAAATAACACGGACATGTTTCAAGAGATGGCTAGCTTCCTCAAAATTTACTTTTGTTACCAAAACTAATTTACACTGCAAGGGAGATAATCGTGATAATTTATGGGACATGTTTGGACTCTAGATACTAAGACAATATTTAGACGTGGGCAAAATCGACTAAGGCAGTTTTTAAAAATGAAGCATCCATAGGATAATTACAAATCATCACGTGTCCTCTCTTTTGTGAGACATTCATTTGAAATGTAAAGGTGCTAGACCTCTACTGATACATGTCAATCATATATATATATATATATATATATATATATATATATATAATTTAGTTTTACAGATTCCCTTGATCTCTGTCTCTCTCCCCCCTCTCTCTCTCTCTTATGCCATCTGTCCCAATCGTCATTGCTCTTGATAGCTCCTCTAAACTGTACCCAGTGTCCGTACAGAGCTGATTTATGTAAGTCTATGCTTGTTGACGAATTGGAGTCCACAGGAAAATAATTCTAATGAGTGTTCCTTATTTCTCCACCAGTGTCCAGCATTTTTTGTTCGTCTTACATGGATTGTTTGTGAGATGGGGGTTAGTGGCTGAACAGTGACTGTTTTATGCGGCGCTGATACAAGGATATATACATATATAATTAATTAGATATTTACCTCATAAAGTGCTCGATATAAACTGTTTAGAAGGAATATTAAAAAATCAGAATTTCTGATGAGTGTGGTGTATCCATTCATTGCAATTACTCCCAGATCCACCTTGGCTAAGAGTTGTGGCACCTGTTATGGTTCCATCTATTATTCAAATAGATCTGTTTAAAAATTGTTCGCAATCGATTGAACCTTGTGCAAAAAATATGGATATACAATGAACGTGATTCTCTAACTTCTTGTCATTAAATATCCTTCGCCGAGTTAAAATACCACTAGAATCAATAAATCAAAGATTTAGATTTAAGATTGTTTCACGTTTAGATTATTCATGCATGTAGGAAATTGAATTATTCTCATTTGAAAAACCTTTTAAATTAAATTGCCCTAATTGGTAAGATATGTTTTTTGTGCGTGGATAATCATCAGGTACAATGCGGAAATGTTTATATATCCATCCCCGTTTCCACATACAGGGATTTATGGTGGAGTTCCCTGCAGTAAGCAAGCCACCCGGAAGGAGGGCTACAAAAATTGCTAATTTCCGTCTGTATTCCTTTTTTTTTATGGCATCTCGGCATTGAACAAAGTTGATTAATTTTTTATGCCACCCAACAAATGCTGAGAAGCGTTTAGTTTGTTCATTGTGTTTTAACGGCACGTCAACACTTGTAGGTTATTTAATACCAAATCCCGCAAGTTCACACACACACACACACACACACACACACATATATATATATATATATATATATATTAACTAAAAATCGGTCAAATTAAGATAATAAATCTATTTCCATCCTGTTAAAAAGCATTGATATAAATCAATGTTTTAAAAATTAACAAGGCTTCTTCAGAATCCATTTTCTTGTTTGATCTGAAGAAGTTCTGTTAATTTTTTAGAGCGTTATTCATATCAATGTTTTTTAACAGGATGGAAATAAATTTATTATCTTAATGTGACCGCCTGTTTTTTTTTTTTTTGTTTTTTTTTTAATAATTTACTTATGGATTTTAATTGCATTGAGCTCTTGACCAGGATTACCTAAATTTAATATTCTATTTTCAAATATTTTAATTGTCCTACTAGGAATTGTTCCCAACTCCGGATATACTGGATTAAACTCTCTCATATATATATATATATATATATATATATTCGGCTAGTGGGTAGAGTGTTCGCCAATGGTCCGGGAAACCTGGGTTCAATCCCAGGTTACGTCATACCAAAGACTTTAAAAATGGTACTTGATACCTCCTTGTTTAACACTCAGAAATATAAGGTAAGTATCAAGGGAAGATAGGAGCAATCCAGGAAAAGGAGTAGCGCCCTCCCCTCACTTCGGTGCAGTAGCAATTGAAAAGGGAGCCTTCTGGTCGCCCTCAACTACGGTCGCCAACTTTCCTTTTTTTATATACATGTAAATTCTTTGTAAACAAATATTGCTGTTTATCGTTCACACAGTGAAATGTTTTCAAGTATTTCAATTCTTTGCCCACCTCTTCTTGGTTCCCAGTATTACAATTCAACTCTAATTATTCAATTTAATGTTAATCATTTGTTTTCACACAGGTGAATGGTACCAAGTATTGCTATTATTTGCACACAGTTAAATGGTTCAAAGTATTGCTATTCGCCACAAATAATTCTATTCAATATTAATCATCTCTTGTAAAACACAGAAGAATTCTTTTTATCCATAGATAAAACCTTAACAGATACAAAAACTCTGGTTCAGAGTGGATCTGGGAGTAATGTTTATGAAATGGGTACGCCCCCAAACTACAAGACTGGAGCCTCACCATCAGATGGTTTAGTGTCCAGGACACTTATTTGCAGAGATACAGTGGGCGTATTCAACAGCTGCAAGTAACTAGTTTGGGAAATAAGAGAGATATAATCAAGAGTCATTTTGAGTTTTTTTTGTTTGTTTTTTTTTTTTGTTTTTTTTTGTTTTGTTTTTTTTGCGGGGATGATATTTATAAGAATATTGTAAAGTTAATATATTGTTCGGCTGATTTGGGGAAACAATCGCACGGAGCTTGGTCTGATAAATACGGAAGAACTACACATTCACAATCTTGTGCTTCTAAAAATATTTCGTTCAGAAAGTTTCTCGTCTAGCGATATAACATTTAAAAAAATCGTTGACTTGTCAAAACTTCGTTTACCTATCTATTCTGCAGTCTAAACAGAAACATATAAAGCAACCCACTTGTTTGCCGAGTCGGCTGGGGAGGGGTGAGATTCCCCCAACGAGTCTCCTGTGGTCTAGTCTGCTGGGGTTGTAGAAATCACCGATTGCACCTCTACAGAAGGGTAAGACTCCCCAAATGAATGTCCCGGATATGACACTAAACAATCTGATGGTGAGATTCCAGTAATGTAGGAGCTTTGGAGAATCTGGAGTACCCGTTTATTGCCATCGCTCCCAGGTTTACTCTGTGGTAGCCCTTTATGGGTCCAATAGAACTAAACTGTGTACTTATGCTAAACTGAATTCCTTGAAATAGGATCATTTTGATATTGAAGCCGTACTTACATAAAACTGAATTGTCCGAAATAGAAATGTTTTGACATTTAACTGTGTGTAAACAAAAACTATAGTTATACTAAGCTGAATAATTTGAATTAGTACTGTTTGACTAAACTGAACAGCTTGAAATAGAAATGTTTTAACAATTAAACTGTAAACTTATGCTAACCTGAATTATTTGAAATAGAACTGATTATTTGTATGAAAATGGATTTGGCATTAAATAACCAATAAAGGTTGAAATGCCATAAAACCCAAACAAGCAGCCAACCAAACCACTTGTTTTCATTTGAATTTTACGATTTCCGATTCCCAGTTTAATGACATATAAACCTTCGTGGGTTATTTAATGCTAATAACACCCTTGTAGGACAGTAGTGGTGCTATTAAGAGGTAAGGGGTAAGGGAGTTCATACCTTTCCCAAGGGTATTATAACGAAAATAAACGACTGGAGTTCGAACTCGCTTACTACGTTTTCCCAGTCCAGCACATTAGCCACTACACCTCACCGAATTCCTGCCCGCATTTTAATTTAAAATGAATTACACTTGAATATTGTTTCGATACCTCGTAAGGCGTAAAGTTCCATCGTCCTTACAAAATATATTCATAAGCCTAAATTACGTATGGGAGTGGGAGAGCGCACACGTATGAATGTGTGTATGTATATAGGTGCGTTGAAACAGTATTTGTGTAAAGATAATGTGTAAGCATATGACTGTAGAGTTTTATCGAAAAACCTTCCAATGAATGCGTGGCACTGAAATAGCTGAAAATCCGCGTATGTATGTGTGCATACTTGTATGTACAGTGGTGTGTTTACGCGCACACGGGTGTGTAAGCGTGTGCGTATGTGTGTTTCAAAGAGGTTGTGTGTATGTATGCAAAAGTGTGTATATGCATGAATTAAAAAAATATTCATTAGGGTGTGCATGAAAACCTTTCAATGCTCGACTGTTTAAAAGCATGCCAGTGTATACACGTCTCTCTCTCTCTCTCTCTCTCTCTCTCTCTCTCTCTCTCTCTCTCTCTCTCTATGCGTGTGTGTGTGTGTGTGTGTAAATATATATGCCTGCGTATACGCATATGTGTGAGTGTTTGAATATATGCCAGTGTATACGCACGTTTGTGAGTTTATGTGAGTGTGTTTAAATGTGTGCCAGCGTATACGTGCCTGGGTGAGTGTATGTGTTTGTGTGTGTTTAAATGTATGCCAGTGTATATGCGCCTACGTGTATGTGTGTGTTTGTAGTGTCCATTCTATTTCCGGCAACTGAGTCTAATTCGCCTTGTCCCCTTGTATAGATTGCTATTAGCACGAGTTCTTTTCGAGAACTGAGTGATGATAGCTCTCTCGTTTTGAGCATGCGCAAATGGCTATTTTGTTAAAAGCAATATATGTGGCTTGGTGACTGCGTTGTATGTGCTTGCGTATGTGGACACGTGTATGCTCATGTGCAGGAGACGTTTGTAAACGGGTCAAATGAAAAAAAAATAAGCAAGGGGAGAGAAAAGAAAAGGGAATGAAATATTCCAGGCGGGTGTCAAAAGAAAAGGCAAAGAGAAGGTAAGAAAAGAACACAGACAGAATAAGAGAACAAAGAAAGGATGTGTGTGTGTGAGAGAGAGATGGGGGGGGAGAAAGACTGAGAGAGAGGGAGAGAGAGAGCAACTAAGAGAGAGAAAGAGAGAGAGAGAGCGACCAAGAGAATGAGAGAGTGAGAGAGAGAGATGGGAAGGCGTGAGGAGAGTAAAGAAAAGATAGACATTGTTGTGAAAAGGAAAAATGGAGAACAATAGAGGAAAAACGATTAAGTCAAAAGAAAAAGAATAAAATGAATTAAGAAAGAAAGAAAGAAAGAAAGAAAGATAAACAAACAAACAAACAAGCAAACAAATAAACACGTAAAAGAAAGAAAGAAAGAAAGAAAGAAAGAAAGAAAAAACAAACAAACAAACAAGCAAACAAACATGTAAAAGAAAGAAAGAAAGAAAGAAAGAAAGAAAAACAAACAAACAAACGAACAAGCAAACAAAAAACAAATAAAAGAAAGAAAGAAAAAAAGAAAGAAAGACAGAAAAGCAAACAAACGAACAAGCAAACAAATAAGTAAAAAAAGATAGAAAGAAAGAGAAAAAGAAAGAAAGAAAAAAAGAAAGAAAACAAACAAACAAACAAATAAAAGAAAGAAAGAAAGAAAAACAAACAAACAAGCAAACAAATAAACAGGTAAAAAAAAGAAAGAAAAGAGAAAGAAAGAAAGAAAACAAACAAACAAACGAACAAACAAACAAATAAAAGAAAGAAAGAAAGAAAGAAAGAAAGAAAAACAAGCAAACAAACAAACAAACAAGCAAACAAACAAACAAGTAAAAAAAAGAAAGAAAAAAAGGAAGAAAGAAAGAAAAACAAACAAATAAGTAAAAGAAAGAAAGAAAGAAAAATATGCAAAGAAAAAGAAAAAGAAGGAAAGAAAGAAAGAAAAAAGAAAGAAAGAAGGAAAATAAATAAGATTAAATTAATCTAGAAATAAATAAATAAGGAAGGAGAGAGAGAGAAATAAAATGTTACACTCGAAAAAAAATTAACCAAAGAAAGAAAGAAAGAAAGAAAGAAAGAAAGTAAGAAAGAAAGAAATAATTACACATAAAAAAATGAATCAACCAAAGAAAGAAAGAAAGAAAGAAATACACATAAAAAATGAATTAACCGAAGAAAGAAAAAGAAAGAAAGAAAGAAAGAAAGAAAGAAAGAATATACAAAGAAAAAATCAATAAACATAAAAACAGAAAGAAAATAAGAAAGCAAAAGCAAAAAAATACTTTAAGAAAGAAAAAATAAAGAAGGAAAAAAAGAAAAGAGGATTGACATAAAGGTAATAGGTATGAAGAAAGAAAAAGATTTTTATGTTTATAATTAAAGAAAAAGTGAGGGATGGGGAGAAAATAATCAAGAGATAATGGAAAGATAGTAGAAAGAAGATGAGAAAGAAATTTATATGAACGAAAATTTAATGATCGTGATAAAAAAAAATGCCAAAAAGACAGAATATTTCAAAAATAAAATGCCGAATTTGGCAAAGAATAAGAAAGATTAAAGAATGAAAAAAGTTTTTAAAAAATGAATAAAAAAAAAAAAAACAAAGAAAATTATGAAAGAAAGAAAAAGGTGGAAAGAAAAACCAAAAAAAAGGAGGAAAAAAATACTAAAGATAATGTATAAAATCTTTTTTTTAATTTAAAAAAAACGCGAATGAATAAAAAGGGAAAAATATTCAAAATGTAAAAAGAGAATAAGAAAAGGTTAAAGATTGAAAGAATGATAGAAAAAAAAGGAAGAAGAAAAAAAAGCGTTAAGAAGGCAGGGAAAAAAAAGAATATGAGAGAAAGGAGGAATAAAAAGAAGAAAAAGAAAGAAAGAGAGAAAGAAAGAACCAATGATTAGAAAATGAATCTGAGAAAGAAAGAAAGAAAGAAAGAAAGAAAGAAGGTGAATAAGACAGAAGGAAAAAACGAGAAAGAAGACAAGAAAGAAAGTGACAAAAGAAAAAGGAGAAAATGAAAGGAATGAAAGAAAGAGAGAAAGAGAGAAAAAAAAGAATTTATTATGAAAGAAGGAATCTAAGAATTGATTAATTATTTAATTAAGAAAGAAAGAAAGAAAGAAAGAAAGAAAGAAAGAAAGAAAGAAAGAAAGAAAGAAAGAAAGAAAGAAAATACGAGAAAGAGGGCGAGAAATGGCAAAAGAAAGAAGAAGAAAATTAAAAAATGAAAGAAGATGAGAAAGAAAGAATCGATAATAAAAAAAGTGAATCTAAGAAAGAGAGAAAGAACGAAAGAAAGAAAAAACGAGAAAGCGGACGAGAAAGAAACTGAGAAAAGAATGAGAGAAAAAAGAATTGATAATAAAGGAATGAATCTAATTAATTAATTAATTAATTAATTAAGAAAGAAAGAAAGAAAGAAAGATAGAAAGAAAGAAAGGAAGAAAGAAAGAAAAGAAATACGAGAAAGAGGGCAAGAAATGACAAAAGAAAAAAACATGAAAAAAAATGAAAGAAAATGAGAAAGAAAGAATCAATAATAAAAAAAATTATTCTAAGAAAAAAGAGAGAAACAAAGAAAATTGTCAATTGAATAAGAAAGAAAGAAATAAAGAAAGAAAGAAAGAAAGAAAGAAAGAAAGAAAATACGAGAGAGTGGGCGAGAAAGAAAGAAAGAAAAAAAGAAAGAAAGAAAGAAAATACGAGAGAGAGAGAGAGAGAGACAGAGAGAGAGGGTGAGAAAGAAGTAACAGAAGAAAAAAGAAGAATATAAAAGAAAGAAACAAACAAACAAAGAAACAAAGAAAAAGAAAATACGTGAAAGAGCGCATGAAAGAAAGTGACTAAAGAAGGAAAGAAAGAAGAAATGTTTGCTCGAATAAATAAATTGAACGAATGATGAAAATAGAAAGAAAGAATTAAAAAAAAGGAAGAAGAAATAATTCTGCCCATTAAGAAAATAGTCAAACAAGCCATTTACATAGTCCATACATCATCTCGACTCATTTACTGTCGTTGGGGAAGAGGCTAATACATTATCTGCATAAACCTCTACCCCCAGATCTGTTTTCTCTCGCTAAATCCAGTCTCTCTTCATACCCTGCCGACAGACAGACGGACGGACAGACAGAGGGCGTTGTGTATGTGTGTTGGTCACTGTTGACCAGTGAATTGTCCACTATAAGCTGGAAATGGGTGGAACGATATCCATTTGGTTTGGTTTGTTTTCTTTGTTTAATGGCATATCAATCTACATGGGTCATTTAAAGCCAAAACCATCCTTGTAGAAAAAGACATCAGCGATACCATTTAACCCATTGCTAATAAGTGGATTCATATCTTTCTCGCGAGTGATTGTCTGAAAATGAAGGTAATAGCGCGACTAGAGTTCGAACTCGCTTACTTGGAGACCGTAGTCCACTACTTTAGCAATGGGGACTCCTCCCCACTCCTGCTTCCTTGGAAATACGTGAAAGACAGCTGTGCTTATTTGCAATTCGGAAGTCCGGGTCACACAAAACAATGCATGGGGAATTATTACTATAGTACGATTTACGATAAACTCCGTCGTAATTTTCATTCACACACACACACACACACAATATAGTCACTGCTTGAAGATCAATTTATACCACTCTCTCAATCTGCTTATTTCTCTCTCTCTCTCTCTCTCTCTCTCTCTCTCTCTCTCTCTCATACACACACATATAAAAGTATGTATTTTTTAATAATCTTCTTGGTTGGTTGGTCGGTTGGTTGGTTGGTTGGATGGTTGGATATATGGTATATCAACTCTAGAAGGTGACTTCATGCCAAATCCTGTTTATACATAAATATATAAGATATATATAATTTGTAAATAAAGTTTATAATATCTTAATCAAGTTAACACTCATTTGTTTGCACACAATTAAGTAGTTTCAAGTATTGCTATTTAATGTTAGCATTTCTATTTTACATTAATTATTTATTTGCACACAGTTAAATGGCATCAAGTATTGCTATCTAACATTAATTGCTCAACTTGCTTACTGATTTTACGTATTGTTATTTAACATCAACAATTCAAATTCACATTTGTTTGCACACAGTCAAATGGTCAAACAGTTCTAATTGACTCATTGATG
>OY757934.1:71746668-71876668 GCA_963585895.1 Sepioteuthis lessoniana
TGTTCTTCTACAAAGTTAGTTGGCTTTAGATAACCCACGAAGGTTGATATGCAATTAAGCAAAGAGGCCGTACTAAAGCTAATTTGGTATTTACACATGGGATGTATCCGGTGAAGTCTCGCTGAAATAGCGGTTCTCGCGAGATCACTGAATTAAAGCAGTGGGGAGTCTGTTCAATTCTGAGAGAGGTGACCACTTAGGAACAGCCGTTACGGCAAGGTATTTTATAAGTCCATATGCAAGACTCAGCATATACATGATTTGCAGAGGTAACTACTAATATGCTTTACTCCGAGGTAATTGTTTCGTAATTTTTTCTTAGAGTACTTACCTTAATCCTATCAAAGCGAAGTATAGTCAACTTTATACAACCTGCTATATATATATATATACATATATTATAACAGTATTGGTTGTCACTAAATCACTTTGTGGGTTTGTGTCGAACCAAGTGCAATATAACATGGAGAGTGCTAAATAAGAGTCACAGTCTAAATTCTATGGAATTAAATATACAAATCTAATATATATTTATTCATTATATATATATATATATATATATATATATATATATATATATATATATCAGCCCTACTGCACGTGTAGCAGGATTCGACATAAGGTTGATTTTTAAATAGAGTGTAACAGCTTTGGATTTAGATTTTTCCTTCTCCCAGACTAGTTGTCATATCAAGGTTAAAGAGTTCTGTCTGTCTAACCATTTATCCATTGTTAGAGGATAAGTCCCAAGGGTATAAGTCCCAAGTGAAATGCACACTGCCTAGTTCAGGATTTGAACTCAGGTAACCGTCTCAACTTCCAACGACGAAATCGATTATACCACGTGAATGCGTGAGTGTTTATCTAGAAAGTCTAAAGGGATTCAATTTTTGCAAAAATACAACCCTTTGTAGGGTGTTTTTGTCCGCTTCAAATGTCCCCTTTATATCTTACACAGTTTTCCCAGCGTTCCACCTTAAAAAACAGTCAGTGAATCCTTTTACCGGATCACCATCAGTAGCCTCACCATGTTCTTCCTCATTTCAAACATGATCTTAGCATTGAAAAAAGGCCACCAATCACACGAGGACAGGAGGTGGCACAAGGCCATGGTTAATGGGTGAACTGGCTCGTGTTACTCTTGAGTGGAGCCAAAAATAGCTTTAGGTATGTACTTTCCCCCCCCCTTTTACTTCAAGAAAGTATGGAAAAAAAGAACGACAAACTTACTATAAGATAAATCAATAATGAACGAAAAACAGGGGAAAAGAATGAAAGAAAAATGAACGAAAAAACAAATCAGCGGTTAAAAAACTTATCTATCAAAGAAAAAAGGAAAAAAAAAAAAAAAAAAAACGAATGAAAGAAAAATGGAAGAAAAAACTGTGAGAGAAAATAATAATGAATAAAAACTAAAAAAAAAATTATGACTGAAAGAAAAAGGAAGAAAAAATAAAATGCGAGAGAATTTATGAATGAATGAAAACAAAAATATTTTTGAAAGAAAAAAATGAATGAAAATATAAATTATGAGATGAATTATGAGCGAATAAAAACTAAAAATAAAAAAAAATGAATGAAAGGAAAATGAAAGAAAAAATAAACTGATGAGAGAATTTATTCGTGAGCGGAAAATGAAGAAAAGAATGAATGAAAGAAAAATGAAAGAAAAAAATAAGACGAAAAATTTATCAATGAACAAAAAACTAAAGAAAAGACTAAATGAATGACTATGAGAGAAATCATTAATGAACAAAAAATAAGAAAATGTTTGGTTTCGTTTGATTTAATGGCATATCAACCATCATGGGTTATTTAATGCTAAATCCTCTTTATATATATATATATATATTAAACATATATAATTTGGTCTGGTTTGGTTTTATATCATATCAACCCTTGTAGGTTATTTCATGTTAAATTCTTTTTAAACATATATATTAAGTTTATATAAATGGGTTTGTTTTAATTTTATGGCATGTCAATCATTGTAGGTTATGTAATTCTAAATCCTTTTTATATATACATTTTAGATATATTTGATTTAGCAGTAGGGACGCTAACTAAACGGATGGAGAAAAAGCTGGACGGCAATTACACAACAATGCAGCGAGACATATTGAACAAATCCTGGAGACAGCACCGAACAAAGAAGTGGCTGTATGGCCGCCTACCACCCATCACGAAAACTATCATTATTAGACGAACCAGACATGTGGGACATTGCCGGAGAAGTAGGGACGAGCTCATAAGGGATGTACTCCTGCGGACCCCTTCACATGTACGAGCAAAGGCAGGACATCCAGCTCGAACCTACATACAGCAGCTCTGTGCCAATACGGGATGTTGCCCTGAGGATCTGCCGAAAGCAATGGATGATAGGGTGGTGTGACGAGAGTGGTCATGAATATCCGTGCTGACAGCGCGACATGATGATGATGATGATGATGATGATATGATTTGGTTTAATTAGGTTTTATGGCATATCAACCATTGTAGGTTATTTAATGCCAAATCTTCTTTATACATATATATCAAATGTATATGATTTGGTTTATTTTGGTTTTATGGCATATCAACCTTTGTAGGTTATTTAATGCCAAATCTTCGTTCTACACATATATTCGATATATATGATCTGTAAATATATTTTGTTGATAACGTTTTTAAACAATTTAACCTCAGTTATTTGTCTGAACACATTTAAATAAATAAATATATCTATCTGTTTAAGTGAATAGTTTATTTGTCATTCCTTTTTTAGATGAGTTAGAACTTATTTCTTTGCGCGCTAATATTGCTATCATTTCTAGACTGGTAAATGGTTCCAATTATTGCTATCTAACATTAATAATTCTATTCAGTATTAAGCATTTATTTGAACTCAGTGAAGTTATAAGTATTGCTATTTTGCACTAATTATTCTATTCAGGACTTGGACTTGTTCAATATTGCTCACAGTAAACAAATCCTGGAGGCAGCACTCCACAAAGCAGCAGCTGTAGGCCACCAACCTCCCATCACGAAAACTATCAAAATTAGACGAACCAGACATGCGGTACACTGCTGGAGAAGTAGGGACGAGCTCATAAGTGATGTACTCCTGTGGACCGCTTCACATGGACATGCAAAGGCAAGACGACCAGCTCGAACCTACATACAGCAGATCTGTGCCGATACGGGGTGTAGCCCTGCGGAGAGAGAGAGAGGGTCAGAGATATCTGTGCTGATAGCACGACATGATGATGATGATGATGATACTATTCAACGCTATTCCTTTTCATACGATCAAATGTTTCCAAGCATTGCTATATAATACCAATGATTCAATTTAATAATCGAAACAGTTCTATTTCAAACTCTTCAATTTAGAATAAAGTAACAAAATTAAATGGTTCCAAGTATTGCAGTGTATCACTAAGAATCCAATTAAATATCAATCACTTGTTTACACACAATTAAGTGATCAAACAGTTCTATAACAAATAATTCAATTTAACATGTCATTTGTTTTTGCTCAGTATTAACAGTTCTATTTGACCCATAGATAGGACCCTATCAGATGCTACCTCTCTGGACTTGGGAAAGATGGCGATGAAGGGGTACTCCGCATTCCCCGAAGCTCCCAAAGTGGCGCTTCTCCATCAAATTGTTTCATGTCCTATCCAGGACTCACGTTAGATGAGGGTTACCCCTCTGCAGAGATGTAGTCGGTGTATTCAGCCGGTTGGGCTGAAAAACAAGAAAAGAATGGCTGAAAGAAAAATAAGATAAAAATGAACGATGAGGGAAAATTTAATTACATGAAAAATTTGGAATCGTTTGGTTTAATTTGAGTTCATTGTTTAATGGTATATCAACCTTCGTGGGTTATTTAATGGCGCATCCATTTTTGTAGAAAAAAACTGTAGTGATACTATTTAATCCATAGCTTGGGAGAGGGAATAAGGGGTCTCGTATTTTTCCCAAGGGTATTCGTTGAAAAGTGAACGTAATAGAGCGTGTGGAGATCGAACTCGCTAACTATGATGTTGCTGACCATTACGTTAGCCACTCAGCCAAGGACACTCCCTAGGCAAATTATTAACAAACAATACAGAAGAAAGGAATGAATGAAAAAATGAAAGAAAAAACAAGTGATAGGTAAGAGAAATGAATAAGTAAAGGACACACGAAAACGATGGAAATATTTGTGAATGAAGAGGAAAATGGAAGAAATAATGAAGGAATAAAAGAATTGAATGAAAAAGCATTCAGTGCTGATGCTGCAAAAAGGATGAATAAATGAAGGAATAAAGTTGATAAATGAAAGAAGAGAATGCATAAAAGAAAGAAATAATGAATGACATAAAGAAAGAATTAATTAAAGAAAGAAAGAAGGAGAGAATGAATGAGCGAAGGAAAGAAAAAATGGAAGAAGGAAAAGAATAAATGAATAAAAGAAATACAGTATGGAAGAGGTTTAAAGAAGATACAACCAAGAAGAAGAAGAAGAAGAAGAAGAAGAACAACAACAACAACAACAACAACATTTGCAAAGAAAGAACTGGACAATATTACTGTGATATATATATAAAGAAAAAAAGAAAGAGTATTGCATATATATATTTATATTGTCATCCACAGACAGACTGTTTCGTTCTATCAGAACTCTTCAGTGTGGCTAGACACGCAGGACGCTCGAAGCCGGGATCAAAACCCGTCCAACTTTACGTTAGACTAAGTTTCAGACCTGTCGGCCACCAAGCAGACCACGTTGGCTAAGGTATTTATTTTAGCAACAGCAGCAGCAGCCTTTTGTTTACATTTTTTATACCCTAGCGGCTACCAGAGTGCTCAATTCTTACGAAGAGCTTTGCATTACGCTAGCGGCGGCCGACAATTCCTTCGCCAGAGTGCTCAACCCCCATAAAGAAATAAATAAAGAGTATTGCATATATATATATATAATCATAAAGAAAGCTAGAGTAGTGCATATATGTATATATATATGCATATATATATATATATATATATAAAAGAAATAAAGAGTATTGTCCACGAGCATACATATATACGTATATATATATATATATATAAAGAGAGAAAGAAAGAGTATTGCATATATATATATATATATATAAAGAGTATTGTCCACGAAAATCGTAAAAAACTCTTCTTGACCACTACCGTCACTACTAGGCCTTCTGCTTTATTTATATTATTTTCTCCCCAACCAGACCTTCACCCTCACACCACCTCCTTTTCTTTTGGTCCTCATCCAAACACGCCCTCTTCTCTTCTTCTTTTTCTGTTTTTCAATGGCTCTTGTGGGTTCCGTATTCATGTACGCAACACCGGGCTGCTTTACGCTTCCCGACAAATGACACGGTAAATCCGTCTTCATCCAGCAAATGTCCCTAAACATATTTGTCAAATGTCGCCCTTCTGGTGCCAGGACAGGCAAACCCGCACGCTTGGAGAAGACAAGTCTACGCAGGCGTCCTTACACGCTTAAGCGGTGATCGCACGATGAGTGCCCGTTGGTCGCACGACATTGTAATGATTGTCTGTAGTGAAGCGTCGGATATTGTCCGTACGTACTGATAGTAAAGTAATTGAATTACGTCATTATCAAAGTGGGTCTAAAACCATCTTTGTAATTCACACACACACACACACATGCATGCGCGTACACATGCGCACGTGCTCACAAGTATGTATTCAATTCTATGCATACACATGCACTCAGTGTCCTGCTTCGTGTAACGATCATAAACGTAGCAAATGGAACTAGTGACCTAAGTTCGAATCCGGAACGAGCCTACCTTTTATTTCGAGCTAACACCCTTCGGAAAGCATGAATCTGTTATCCCCCAACCCCACAACTATTGATAAATTGTTGGTTGGTTGGTTGGTTGGATTTAGCATATCAACCCTTGTAGTTATTTAATGCTAAAATCTTATCTGTCTATTGATACAGAAAAAGGTAAACGGACGAAAGATATGTAGTTGGTGTAGTGGAGGATATATTTATTACTTATTTTTTTATTTTGCCAACGCGTTTCGACTTCAAAATTCGCCCACACACAAAAGCATTTTGTTAAAAACTATTTTTAAGTAGGAGAAAAAAAAATCATGATTGAAAAAAATTCTCATGCAAGTCCAAAATCTTCATCAGGGCAAAATGTTTGGTTTTTGAAGTCGAAACGTATTGACAGAAATAAAATAAATGAATGATAAATATATCATCAACTACACCAACTGTATATATTTCGTTCGTTTACATTTTTCCACATATCTGCTGTCCGATTCATTTCATTTCTTCTCCCACATCTATTGATTCAAGTATATATATATATATATATATATACTTGAATCGATATATATATATATATATATATATATATATATATATTTGTAAAAGAATTGATAATATTTTAGACAAGACACAGAGCTTATTTGTTTATACGCAGTTAAATGTTTTTAACTAATGCAATCTAACTCTGATGATTCCATTTGATATGAATAATAACGACAGCCTCTGAGCTTAGGGAATAACCAAAAGTCACAGGGAGCAAGGTCTGGACTATAGGGAAGGTGACGAACTATCTTGATGCCTATCTTGCCCCAATAGTCTGTGACAAGTATGGAGTTGTGAACTGGTGCATTGTCCTGGTGGAAATGCCACTGACCGGATTTGAAGAGTGCTGGCCTCTACCGACTGAATCTCTTCCCGAACTCCCTTAAAACCTCAACATAGTAACTCTAACCCTAACCCTTTGGCCAATCAACTCTGGTCTATTGACTTCCTTACTCCCTCAACACCTCTCATCATCCCTCACAGATTCCCTGGCTTCCTTGAATCTCTTATGCCACTCAAAAACTGATGCTCGATTCATGCAAGATGGTCGAAAAGTAGTCTGAAACATTCCATAAGTTTCTCTGGCATTTTTTCCAAGTTTAAAACAGAATTTTATTGCATATCGTTCTTCTAAAGTGTCAGATTGCAATTTTGAAATTCACCAGCTGTGACAATCAGGCTTTTGTAGGGTGTATTTCAATTCCTGCTGTAACTGTTTGTATGAGCCTGAAATCATAAAAATTGGTAAGTCATCTCATAAGATGTATAACAATAACACACTGAATTCTCAAGAGCCTACAACAAATTTAAATGCATGTACAAAAAATCTGGAAAGTTATTGAATGCACCACGTATGTATAAATAGGATGTAGCATTAAGTAACCTACAATGGTTGAAATGCCATAAAACCCAACCAAACCAAATCATATATATTTCATCATCATCATGTCGCGCTGGTAGCACGGATATCCCGGACCCTCTCTCGCCACTCCTCCCTATCGTTCATCGCCCTAGGTAGGTCTTCAGGACAACATCCCGTATCCTCACATAGCTGCTGAATGTATGTTCGTGGTGGTCGTCCTGCTTTTGCACGGCCATGTGTGGGGGTCCATTAGAGTACATCTCTTATGAGTTCGTCCCTGCTTCTCCAGCAGTGTTATTTAATATATATGTATAAATAGGATTTGGCATTAAATAACCTACAATGTTTAATATACCATAAAACCCAACCAAACCAAATCATATATATTTAATATCTATGTGTAAAGAGGATTTGGCATTAAATAACCTACAATGTTTGATATACCATAAACCCAACCAAACCAAATCATATATATCTAATATATATGAATAAAGAGGATATGGCATATCAATATATATGTATAAATAGGATTTGGCATTAAATAACCTACAATGTTTGATATACCATAAAATCCAACCAAACCAATGTTTGTAATGACACTAATTTGATTCTTGCCCAAAGTCAAACGGTTTTAAACATTCCTATCAAACACGAATGATTTCAATTAAGTATTAATCATTGTTTGCTTACTTAAAGTATTGCAATCTAACACAAATAATTTTATTTGCTTTTTCTAAAATGGTTTCAAATATTGCTATGTAAGGAAAGTAAAGTTGGTGACCTTAGTCGAGAGTGACGCGAAGGCTCCCTTTTCAATAGCTACTACACCGAGATGTAGAGTGAGGGTGCCACTCCTTTCCCCGGATTGCTCTACTTTACCATCGATCCTTACCTTATAATGCTGAGTGTTAAGCAAGGCAGCATCAAGTACCATTTTTAAGTTTTTGGTACGACTCGACCTGAGATAAAACCCCGGTCTCCCGGACCATTAAAGAACACTCGTCTAATTAGGGCAATACTGTGTAATACTACCAATTTAATATCAGTCATTTTTTTAAACATAGTTAAATGGTCAAACAGTTCTATTCGACCATTAGATGGGACCCTAACAGGTACGACCATTTCACGTCAGAGTGGACCTGGGAGTAATGACTAATCCCCCTGAGTTCCAAGACATGTCCCTCACCATCCGATGCATTTAGTGTTATATCCATTAAGTCGGGGGAGGGTTTTACTTTTCTGAAGAGATGCAGTATTACACATTTTCCGCCGATTGAGCTGTCAGGTGTCTGGATGGGGTTTCGGGAGAATGAACCGATAGAATAGCTTAGAAGTTTATCTTTAATTGGCCACGACCACAATTAACGGACTTACAAGGCATGCGCAGTGACACGTTCCAATCCTACCCTTTCCCTGAGATATCTAAGTTACAATGGTCAGTTTTCATTCATTCTTCCCTTTCGTCCTTTAACACCAAATATTCCCATGGTCATTTTAAACTACAAACTGACCAATGAGAGAACATTACTAAGAAGGACTAGTTCAACTGATAAGCGACACCAGTTCCAATCTGGATACTAGTTTACCAAGAGACCAAAAGTTACTAATTAAGTAATTATTATTAATCGTATAGTTTGGGGTCAGATTGATTGGTCGAAGAAGCAAGAAGAAAGACTAAGTCTGACTGACCACCAATAATTTGTGAATGACTTTATTGTTTTGTAAAACATACGTATTTGTTGGATGGCTTATCAACCGTTTAACCTATTCAATGCAAGAATTTGATTAATTTGTAAATATTTGAATAAATCCCATTGTGTAGATATTTTTTAATCACTTTATTTTATTTGTAAATTATTTAGTTTCACTTATTCCAATCAAAAACAAATAATTTTCTAATTTGGCCAAGTCGGTTGGGGCTGGGCAAAGAGATAAAATTCCACCCCTCCAACGTTATGACACTAAAAATCTGATGGCAAGGCTCCAGTAATGCTGGAGCTTCGGGGAATACGGAGTACCCCTTCGTTGCCAATGCTCCCAGATCCACTTTGTCCCGCAGTGGTAGCTTCAGATAGGGTCCTATCAATGGGTCAAATAGAACTAAACTGTGTGTTTTAGCTATTGTGAATTGTTTTAAAAAGAATTGTTTTTGACATTTAACTGCGTGTAAACTAATGACTGATGTTTAATTGAATTGTTACTGATACATAGCAATGTTTTGAACCATTTAACTTTGTTGACTAAATTGCATTGTTTGAAATAGAACCGTTTTTATATTTAAACTGTGTACTTATGCTAAACTGAATTGTTAAAAACAGAGCGGTTTTTGTATAAAAATGGATTTGACATTAAATAATCTAGAATGTTTGATATGCCATAAAACCAACCCAAACTAATTTGCTTATAGTCTGTGGTTACAAGTGTTCCAATCTACTAGGCGAGGAAGCAAAATATGGAATAATCTTTACACCGTTTTTTGTCTGATTAGTTCAATTTTTGAAAAAAAAATGCGATAAATCTAAATTTTCATGATTAAGTCCATTATTCAAGCACTTTTTATTACTATTAAAATTCTGTCTAATAAGTGATAGCAAGAAAAGAAACAAAAAAGAATCTTATGAATTGCTTAACGCCGAAACCAGGCCAAAAAATATCCGAAATAATTGGAGTTTCTTTATGGCTTCTATCAAGCCCAGACCTTAATCCCCTTGATGACGCTATATGGAGCATTTTAAAAAACAGAACAAATACAACTTCCCATCCAAATATTGGTTCACTAAAGACTGCTATTGAGGAGGAATGGAATAAAACGTCTGAAGAATTTATTTTGAAGGCATGCAAATCGTTTCAAAGGCGTGTTGATACAATAATTGAAAAAATGGTGGCCATAATGAGTAAATTTACTGTTTTGTATCGATCTTCTTATTTTGTTGTTTATTTTTTAAGATTAAAATTAATCTCGTTTTAAAATTGAGTCGTTTATTATTATAGAAGATTATTTCTAATTTTGCTCACGCACCTTTTACTGCTAATAATTCATAAACAACCGGCTCATTGGTTTCGTTGGTAGAGTGTTCGCCAATGGTCCAGGAGATCGGGGTTCAGTCCCAGGTCGAGTCTTACCAAAGACTTTAAAAAAAGGGTACTCGATACCTCGTTACTTAGCACTCAGTATTATACTATTTACCAACCCCTCCACTCGGGCAGGATATGACACAAGGTCAATTTTTAAGCGGAGTTTAACAGGTTTGAATTCAGAGTTTTCCTTTTCCTAGACTAGTTGCCTAACCAAGGCTGAAGAACCCAGTCTGTCCTACTATTTACCCATAGCTGGAGGGAGAATAATTGGATTCATACCTTTCCCAAGGGTATTAGTGCTATGTGAAATGCGATCAGTCTCGTCCAGGATTTGAACTCGTGTCGCCGTATCCATTTCCTACGACAATAACGACTACACCACGGGCACCTCCAGTATTATATGGTACATATCAAGGGTAAAGTGTATCAATCCAGGGAAAGGAGTAGCGCCCTCCCTACACCTTGGTCTAGTAGCTATTGAAAAGGGAGCCTTCGGGTCGCCCACAACTACAGTCACTAACTTTACTTTATTAATTCAATAATAATGATAACAATAGGGAGATGCATCTAAACAGGGACAAGAGATAAACACAAAAAACCAGCAAAGAAGGACAAATTTCAGTCGCCAGTATCAGCAAGAGCAACATAAGAGCAAATCAAATAACAACAAAAACTAGAAAACAGAACTAGGTAGAAAAACAACTGTATGGATACTTCAAGCGACAAACTGCCGAGATTGCACAGGAGAAAATTTTGTCATGGCAAAGAAAGAAAAGCTCAAGAGAGAAACTGAATCTCTTTTAATAGCCATATTTACCAGCCCCTCCGCTTGGACAGGATATGACATGTGGTCAATTTTTAAGCGGAGTTTAACAGGTTTCAATTCAGAGTTTTCCTTCTCCTAGACTAGTTGCCTCACCAAGGCTAAAGAACCTCGTCTGCCCTAATAGCAGTACAAACTGTTGTCATAAGAACCTATTATGTTAAAGCTTAGATTGATACCACGGAATATCAAGTGTAGATAGGCTATGCAGGTACAAAGATGAAATGGTTGATCACATAATAAAGGAATACAGTAAAGTAGCACAAAATGATTACAAGACTAGAAATGACTGGGTGGGAAAGGAGACGCACGAAGAATTATGCAAGAAGTTAAAATTCGACTATACAACCAAATGGTATGAGCATACAGTAAAATCTGTTCTAGGAAACGAGACCAATGAAATTAACTGAAATGTTATGATACTAATGGAACACCTAATCCTATTCTGAATGCCAGGCTGCTGGATTTCACTGTTCCAGAAAGAAAACGAAATGAGAAACAAATATTTGTATCTTGCCATATAACTAAAAACCTGTGGAAGGTGACGGTTATATCAATAAAAGTTGGCGATCGAAGAAAGTTCTCAAGAGCTTAGAAAAGTGACAGTTGGGACTGGAAATTAGAGGAAGAACAGAATACTGAGAAAAGTCCTTCAGGCCAAAGACTCCAAAGAAAGACCATCAGTTAACGCTGGAGTGAAAAACTCCCTAAATGTGAAAAATGAATAGATATGTAATAATAATAATGATAATTTAAAAAGCGATGGTCAATATGGCCTGAGAGAAAGAGAGAGAGAGAGGAAGAGAGAGAAATGTTGTTGATATTGGATGATTTAACCGTATCTCTTTTCTTTCGAAGTTTCTGCTGACCCCTTTGTTTTGTGGAAAGTGCTTACAACTACTTCGGTTTCTCTCCTTAGTCCACTACAGCCACTAATATCGGACTAACAAGACATGCACAAAGACGCATTCCATTCCAACTCCTTCCCACTCACTCCATTTGCAGTGGTCAGTTTTCATTCATTCTTCCCTTTCGCCCTTTAACACCAAATACTCTCATAGTCAGTTCGAAATACCAGCTGACCAATGAGAGAACATTAGTAGGGAGGAATACTTCAACTGAACAGCGACACCAGTTCCGATCGAGACACTAGTTACCAACCGATACCAAGTGACTAAAATTACCAATTAATTCTTATTGTAAGTCGTCTTGGTTGGGGTCAGATTGATTGGTCGAAGAAGCAAGAGACACAAAGAAAAGACTGACTGCAAATAATTTTGACCAGTAGTGTTCAGTAGTGGTCAGTCAATGACTAGTAGTCTAACTTGTATCGTTACTTTTTATTATCAAAGAAAACACCAATTAAATCTTTATACTAAACAATTTAAGATAACTATTAATTACACACCAGTAAAAAACAGTCCTACGATATCCCATCGATATAAATACTGTTTGATCATAAAGTATACTTACAGTAGCTTTAAATAATTCTGAATTTGGAATTTAAATAAAAGGATATCAGTGACTGAGTAAATTATATAATAAAATGATGTCTGGCTGTCTAGTGGATTCAGTATGAAAAGAAAAAATAAATAAATAAGAAACTAGTTTTGATACATTTTTAGCGAAACGCTAGATATTATTTCTTGCATCAAAAATCCATTTCAAGTGTGTCGAGGAAATTATAAGGGATACAATGGTGCAACGTTGTACCATACCAAAAATGACTTTTAGTGGTGATTCGACCAGTTGAAAACTCGCTGGAATAAGTGTGAGAATGCCAAAAAGACTGAAGTAAAAAAAGCGAACACTATACTTTGAGCATAAGTTCTGAAAATACAAGGGTAATTCAATATATAAGGTGAAATATTTCCTAAGGAATTGGCATTTTTGACAGTTGCACTTTTTCTAGGAATCAATAGTCATGGGTCTTTTCATAAAAAAAAAGAAAAACCTAATTATATATCATCATCATCATCATCGCATGCCGCTAGCACGGATTTCCCTGACCCTCTCTCTCTTATCGTCTCTATCTTCTATCGCTTTCGGCAGGTCTTCCAGGCTACATCCTCTATCAGTACAGAGCTGTTGTAGATGGTTCTAGCTGGAGGCCTAACATTTGTTCGTCCGTGTGAAGGGGTCCACAAGAAATCATCACTTATGTGTTCGTCCTTTGATAATTTAGAGACGTTTAGCTTGTTTAATTTTGTTTTAGGATATATCAACTCCTTATGGGTTATTTAATGTCGAAATTTAAGCAATTTTCAAAAGATTTTATTCCTGACAATATTCTAATTGTTCCATTGCCTTTTTTGATAATTGCACTTTTTCATTGTCGCAAATCACTTGTAACACACAGTTATATAATATCTAATATTCATACCTTATACTAAAAATTTACGCTCTCCTGCAGTTTCAAGTATTCATCTCTAATATCTAGTATTCATATACAGTTATATGCTAATAAAAATTCGTTCAAAAACAAAAAAATTCACCTGCAAATAATTGACTTACAAATTATATATTATATATGTATATATATAAGAGCAAAAAATGGATTGTAATCCAGCAATATGTAGAGAAAAATAGATAACAAGGTAATCAAAGCAGAAGGAGAGATTTATTGAGAAATCGACACTATAGCGTTTTGGTTCAACTGAACCATCATCAGGACCAAGAGGGGTGATATTAGCGATGTTACTTCCTAATAAGTCAAATGACGTAATTTAAAACAACAAACACTGATTCACTCATTAAACAGCCAACTTTTTCTTGTTATACGTTTTTGTATTTTGCATTTTTAAACATCCATCGTTGACTTAACATCACTAATATCACCCCTCATGGTTCTGATGATGGTTCCGTAGAACGGAAACGCTATAGTGTCGACTTCTCAATAAATCTCTCCTTCCACTTGGATTACCTTGTTATCAATTTTTCTCTCTCTATATATATATATACGAGGATCATTAAATAAGTTTCCAGACTTTTTTCGTATGGGCACTTTTATTGATAGTACACACATGAAACTCTAGTCCCCTTCCAAGTAATCTCCTCCGGCTGCAATGCATTTGTGGTACCGTTCCAAAAACTTCTGGAAGGCCCCATGGAAGTCATCTTGTGTGAGCGTTTCAATGACCTTCATTACAGCCTCTTTCATCTCCACAATTGTCTCAAAACGAGCCTCTGAGCTTAGGGAATAAGCAACAGTCACAAAGCTTTAAAATAAAAAGTTATTTCACATTTAGACTTTTTCTTAACATCTTTCTGATCTTTATGCTCGCTACTATATATATATATATATATATAGTTTCTTAGTTTAATGGTATATCAACCTTTGTGAGTTATTCAATATCATTATTATTATTTAGAACAGTAGTGAGACTATTTAATACTTAGGTGGGGTTTAAGGTACTTCTTATCTTTCCCAATAGTATTACTCCGAATGGGAAGGTAATTGCGGGATTGTATTTCAAACTCACTCACAGCGAGACATTCTATATATATATATATATATATATATATAAACATTTGGTTTTGAATATACAACAAAAGCTGATACGCCATTAAACACCAACCAAATTAAATTATTTTTATTTATTTATCTATAACTTGTTTATTTGCAATCAAATAATTTCAAGTATTCCTACCTACAGAAACAATTTGCAAGCAATCATACAGATTCTAGATACGAATGATAGGCCTTTGTGAATGGTGATATTTTTAAGTCACTATTTAACCAAATAAACGACACACAGTTATATGGTCTCAAATATTCGTATTCGATACAAATAACTTTTAAATAGATTCATTTGAGCCACAGAGGTCCTAACACTTCAGGTGAGAGTGGTCCTGAGAGTAATAAGTATAAAAAGGCGACTACATAACCGCCAGAGATCCAGAACCGGACCCTCACAACTGGATGCAGTTTAGCTTCATACTCAGAACCCCAAGCCCTTTTTAAGTGGGATGGTTGCTATCGCTGTATTCTTAGCCACTTTCAGGGTGTCTAAAAATAGATGCAACCCATTAATATAAAAAATGATTTATTACAGGGACTAACGTAATGGTGGTCATTTGAAACATGTCAAGTAAAAAAATGCATTTTTTGTGTTGAAGACATCAAATCAATGTGTTTTTAATTGCTATTATATCAGCTCCCAGGTCATGGATTAAAAGGATTAATAATTGCTATAGTATACTATTTTCAAATCAGAAACAAAAAAGAACACAACATTATTATTAGTAAAGTTATTAGCAGTCACATGGGTCCTATGTATATTAAGACACTGTATATTTGGTCACATGACATGATCAAAGACGTACTTGTTATGTATGATGACATATAAGGGCATTAAAGTAATATTTCTTTGTTATTAGTAAAAGCACAATATTCTAACGCAGGGAGGGACAAGAATAGGTGAATAAAAATAGTCAAGATAGATAGGTTTTTAGTTCCAGTTAATAATTTCTGTCACGATCAGATTACTGCCTTTACACAATCACGAGGAGAAAAATGGCGGCTTATCCAAGTAAATACCGCTACTCCTGCTCACAGTCATATATGCAGACCCCATTGCTTTCGTGACCAATGGATCCCAGATGGTTCTTTCTCATCATTTTATTAAGCCCTTGAATCTATCAAGCCAGTAAGCGTACCCACTAAACACCCCACCACATGCTCGTTCACCGCTCATAATACTTAGCTTGACCATCGGCCGTACTCAGCCGAGCATCCAATTGGGCTTAATGAGCAGACCTGAATTATGGACACTTGAGTGAGGCCCGTTTCCAATTCAATTGACATTCGACCTCCCATACCCAAAGACTTTGACCAAACTGACCACATGGTTCCAAAGGCTTTTAGACTTCTTCTTCTTCTTCTTTAATTAATTTATGTTTTTATAGCTAAATATTTGTTGTTGGCAGTTGGTGATAGTGGGCTTCTTCTTCTTCTTCTTCTTCTTCTTAGATGTTTAAAATTTTATTGAATTTCGTTTTTATTCTTTACTTCAGGTTTTTAGTTCATATAAATATTTTCTTTTTATTCCTTCTTTGCAATATTTTTTAGATATTTTCTGTCTTTTAGAATTATTTCATCTTTCTTCTTTTTCGTTATTCATTCTCCTTCCACAACTTCTACTACAGACTTTCTTTTTTATTCTCTCTGTCTTTTTTCCTTCTTTCACTATTATACAAAAAATGTTTCCAATGTTTTGGCTCTTCTTCTTCTTCTTCTTCTTCTTCTTCTTCTTCTTCTTCTTCTTCTTCTTCTTCTTCTTCTTCTTCTTCAATGCCTTCCAACATATTTACTCACGAAATCTTCTTAGCCTTGAATGCACCCGAACCCACCTACATCCAAGCACCGTCTAGGTAGATTATCACAGAGACAGCCAGCAGGAAACCAATTCTCTCAGAGCAGTTTCCGCGAAGCTCACATAAAAACCAGTAAAAAAAAGTGTTAATGAAATAAAAGAATTAGACCTAGAATGTTCGTGTGTCCGTCGCTGCCGTTAACTGGCGAATAACTTTTAATAGAATCAACGGACAGATCATTCTGATTACTCTATTCTCAACGGTCAGCGAATGCTTGGTAAGGTCACTAGTGTATATAAATGGATTGGTCATGGCCTGAATAAACGCGACAAAAGTGAATTAGATGGTTTCAAAGTGGCCTTTAATATCTTTACAACGCTGGCTCTTGTTTGTTGCTCGAACGAAGCTCACTGACATGACATGGCTTTTAGAATAATGTTCATCTCTGTAGAGGAACACGCAATATTTTGACTGAAACAGGAGTTCAAGAGAATAAGACTTAAGGCAGTTGGGAAAAGGATGTTCAATTGATATTTCGCATTCTGCAAGACTGCAGTTTATTTAGCTTATAATAATAATAATAATAACAATATGAGGTAATGGAGACGAAACGTTTAATCACATAAGAAAATTCAGCAAATTAACACAAAATGTATAAGACTAGACACAACTGGATGGGGGAAGGTGATCCACTGAGAACTGTGCAAGAAATTGGAATTCGACCATACTACCAAAGGGTATATGCACAACCCAGAATCCGTCCAGGTGAATGGGCTGTATGAAATTCCCTATGATTTAAGTAAATTCTAACAAATTTAATTGTAATAAATTGAAGAATATTTTGGAACTATTTAACTGTGTGCAAACAATAGTAATACTTGTGTCCAAACAAATTAATCTTGACTCACTTAAAGATAAGATTACCTGCAAACTATTGACTTACCAATTTGATGTATAAACATTTAACTGTACGCAAACAAATGAGCTCTGTCTTTTTTAGAATATATTTAATCTACGAATTATACGTATCCACATCCTATATAATATGTATAAAGAGAATTTGGCATTAAATAACCTAAAATGGTTAATATGCCATAAAACCAAACCAAACTAAATCATATGTATTGAATATATATGTTTAAAGAGGATTCGGCATTGAATAATCTACAATGTTTGATATGCCATAAAACCAACCAACCAACCACACTAAAGAAAAAATTCTTCGGAATCGTTTTCCTCGTGAGTTATTCAATATATGTATACAAAGGTCTCGGCATTAGCAGAATGTGATTTAACTGACCTCTCACCTAGCCAGGATATGGCACAAGGCCATTTTAAGGTGCAGATCAACGCACAAGTCGAGACTCATACGCTGCAATCAGAAAAAAATACTTGATCCCGTCGGCATTCTCCTATTGAGTCGCCTCAGGCGACAAGCCATGAATTCAACCATGCAAAGCAGGTATTGCCAGGAAGGACGGTCCCTGGGACAAGGTTATTCAAAACACTGAAACACGCCCAACGGGAACGTCAGGCAGGCACACGAGCGGTTACAACAGGTGGTCAATTTTTAAACTTAGTTCAACTGGTTTGAAATAAGTTTTCCTTCTCCAAGACTGGTTGTCATATCAAAGTTAAACAGACCTGTCTGCCCTGCTATTTATCTATAGCTGGAGGGAGAATAATTGAATTCATACCTTTCCCAATGGTATTTGCACAATGGGAAATGTAAACAACATCGTCCAGGATTTGAACTCGGGTAGTCATGTTCATTTTTGATGACGATAACCATTACAATACGAGCCCCTCTTGGGTTATTATTCAATACCAAAGCCATCCCTGTAGAAGGGGAGTAACTTTATTATTTAACCCATAAATGGAGAGATAAAAGGGTTCATGTCTTTCCTTAGGGTATTGATCTGAAAGTGAAGGTAACAACATGTCTGGAGTTTGAACTCACTAACTACAATATAGCAGACCAATATGTGAACAGCTTCGCCGCGGTGATATCCCCCAAAAATAAAGCAACAGACAAGATATAGTGTTTAAGGACAATCAAGGAAAAATATGCCTTTTAATTTAAATGGCAGTGTCAATAGGAAATAACATATCAGTCAAGGAATATAAAAAATAAGTACAAAGACCTGGAAATAGAAATTGAAAAAAGTAGCATCTTAAAACAACAAACAAAAGAGGAAGTTTTGGATAAGATCAAGAAAGGGGCAGATAAACACATTAACTAAATACCTGGCAGCC
This sequence comes from Sepioteuthis lessoniana, assembly GCA_963585895.1. Classification (NCBI taxonomy): domain Eukaryota; kingdom Metazoa; phylum Mollusca; class Cephalopoda; order Myopsida; family Loliginidae; genus Sepioteuthis; species Sepioteuthis lessoniana. The sequence goes on from OY757934.1 coordinate 71,765,347, forward strand.
CAAATCTATATGAAATGCAAATAAATTGCACCTTGCTGAACTGCGCATCTCCTCAGTAGAGTACTATCAATGTAACAGATAATATCACCCAACAGAAGATAAAAAATCATAAATATTCAATACATATAAACACTATCTTCTCTTACCTTACGCCTTGAAGAAAGAGACTTAGTGAAGGATGGTAAAAAAACGAAAGTAAAGCTAAAAATTAAAATACTACTATAGATAATAATAATAATAATAATAATAATAATAATAGTAATAATAATAATAATAATAATAATAAGAAGAAGAAGAAGAAGAAGAAGAAGAAGAAGAAAATGATTCGCATAAACTCCTATGGGACTTTAATATACAAACGAATCACCTAATCCCGGCCAGGAGACCAGACTTAATAATAATCAACAAAAGAAAAAAAAAAGAGAACTTGCAAAATAGTCGACTTTACTGTCCCAGCAGACCACAGAAACTGAAAGAATAGGAAAAGAAGGATAATACCTCGACCTTGCTAGGGAACTGAAAAAACTGTGGAACATGCTGGTGACAATTATACCAATTGTAATAGGTGCGTTTGGAACAGTAACTAAGGGATTACTAAAGGGACTAGAGGACTTGGAGGTTGGCGGACGAGTGGAGACCATCCAAACGACAGCATTGTTGAGAACTGCCAGAATACTAAGAAGAGTCCTGGAGACTTGAGGAGACTTGCTGTCACTCAGACTCCAGTGAAAAACCATCGGCTATTGCTCATGTGAAAAGCTCTAATGAGTGAATAATAATAATAGTGCAGGAATTTTCAATTCGACCATACAAACAAATGGTATATGCACAACCCGGCACCTGTCCAAGAAAATGACTCGCATAAACTCCTATGGGACTTTAACATACGAACGGATCACCTAATCCCGGCCAGAAGTCCAGACCCCATAATAATCAACAACAACAACAACAACAAAAAAGAGAATCTGCAAAATTGTTGACTCTGCTGTCCCGGAGGATCACAGATTAAATCTGAAGGAAAGTGAAAAGAAGGATAAGTACCTCGACCTAGCTAGAGATTTGAAAAAGCTGTGGGACATGAAAGTAACGATTGTGCCAATTGTGATTGGTGCGTTAGGAACAATAACTAAAGGATTATTAAAAGGCCTGAAAGACTTGGAAGTTGGTGGACGGGTAGAGACTATCCAAACGACAGCATTGCTAAGAACGGCCAGAATCCTGAGACGAGTCCTGGAGACTTGAGGAGACTTGCTGTCACTCAAACTCCAGTAGAAAACCATCAGCTAACACTGATGTGAAAAACTCTAAAGGAGTAAATAATAATAATAATAATAATAATAATAATAATGATAATTATAATAATAGCATTTCAAGCGACAAACAAGCGAAATCTCATACGAGAAAACTTCAATATGGTTAAGAAAGAGAAACCTTAAGAGAGAAACTGGATCTTTTCTGATAGCAGCACGAAACAACGCCTTAAGGACCAACTATCTCAAAGCAAAACTAGGAAAGGCGCAACAAAACAGCAGATTATGTGGTGATAGAGACGAAATGATGAATCACATTATATGCGAATGCAGTAAATATGCGCAAAGAGAGTATAAGACTATACATGACTGGGCGAGAAAGGTCATCCACTGGGAACTGTGCAAGAAGTTTAAATTTGATCATACGAACAAGCAGTATTCGCACAACCCAGAATCCGTTCTTCAAAATGAGAAGCACAAACTTCTTTGAGATTTTGAGATACAAACGTATCATCTAATATCGGCCAGACAACTAGATCTACTGATAATCAACAAAAGAAAGAGCCCCTACCGAACAGTAAACTATGCCGTTCCAGTTAACCACAGGGTAAAACTGAAAGAAAGCGAAAAGAGAGATAAGTATCTAAACTTTGCCAGAGAACCAAAGAAAAAAATCGATGGAACGTGAAAGTGACGGTGATACCAGTCGTAATTGGTGCACTCGGTACGGTAAAAAATGATTGGTAAAGGGGCTGGAGGACATAGAAATAAGAGGACGAGTGGAAACCATCCAAACTACAGTGTTATTAAGATCGACTAGAATACTGAGAAGAGTCCTGGAGATTTGCTGGTTCTCCAACTCAAGTGAGAAACCATCAGCTAACGCTGGTGTGAAAAACTCTCAAAAGAGAAAAATAACAATAGTAATAATAATAATATGACGAAATGATTAATGACATTATAAGAGAATGCTGCAAATTAACGCAAAAATAGTATTAATACAGACACAGCTGGGTGGGGAAAGTGATCCACAAAGAATTGTGCAATATATTGAAATTTGACCATAATACCAAATAGTATATGCACAAACCAGAACCTGTCTTGGAGAATGAGATGGATAAAATTCCCTGGAATTTTGAGATACAAACTACTCCCGGCTAGAAGCCCAGACTTCTTATAATTAACAAAAAAAGAGAGAACCTGCCGAATAGTGGACTTTGCTGTCTCGGTGGATCACTGCGTAAAAATCAAAGAAAACGAAAAAAGAGACAAGTACTCGTACCTTGCCAGATAACCCAAAAAGCTATGGGACATGAAGGTGATTGTGATACCAATTGGAATTGGTGAACTCAGAACGATCCTGAATGGTTAAGTAAGAGAGTAAGAAGAGTCGGAAATCGGAGAAAGAATCGAGACCATCCAGACTACAGCATTACTGATATCGACCAGAATACTGAGAAGAGTCCTAGAGACTTGAAAAGACTTGTTGACACTCAGACTCCAGTGAAAGACTATCAGCTCACGCTGGTGTTGAAGACTGGCAAGGAGTAATATAATTATGATAATGTTTACAATCCTTAGAAATATGATAGACGATACTTTTGCTGGAGTATGGCTGATCCTTTTCCATGACCTGCCAGAAATAAGAGTTAGGATAATTATTATCTACGTAACACACTTGTTTGTGACTGTATATACACTTTCCTGTCGTTTGTGTGTGTAATCATAGTCATAAATGGAGGTGCCCGTGGTGTAATGGTTATCGTCGCAGGATATGGACACGGCGACACGAGTTCAAATCCTGATTGCATTTCACATAGCACTAATACCCTTGGGAAAGGTATGAATCCAATTATTCTCCCTCCTGCTATGGGTAAATAGTAGGACAGACTAGGTTCTTTAGCCTTGGTGAGGCAACTAGTCTAGGAGAAGGAAAAATCTGAATTGAAACCTGTTAAACTCCGCTTAAAAATTGACCTTGTGTCATATCCTGCCCGAGCGGAGGGGTTGGGTAAATCGGATCATAGTCATAAATGTACATTTAGTGTTGCTTTTTCCTCAAGTTAAACGTTTTTAACCATGCCTATGTGAATTAAAAGGCTCCTCTTGGCGTAGTTGCTAAAGTGCTTGACAGGTATATTTTAATAACCGGGTTCAAACTTAAGTTACGCTCTTGCGTTCACTTTTTGAAAAATACCTTAGTAAGTAAGTAAATTTGGCGACCGTAATCGAGGGTGACCCGAAGGCTCCCTTTTCGATAGCTACTACACCAAGGTGTAGGGGAAGGCGCTACTCCTTTCCCTGGATTGCTCCACTTTACCCTTGATCTGTACCTTATAATGCTGAATGTTAAACATGGAGGCATCAAGTAGCATTTTTTAAAAGTCTTTGGTATGACTCGACCTGGGATTGAACCCAGGTCTCCCTGGCCATTAGCGAACATTAACCAATATCTTAGTAAAATGCATAAACCTACTAATCCTCTCAGCTATAGGTTAAATAGTACCACTACTGCCCTTCTCGTAGTACAGCTTTGGCACTGAATAACCCAAGAAGTTTGATATGCCCTTTAGAAAGAAAGCAAACCTGTTAGATGAAATAGATCTATTTGAATAAGAATTCCAAGGGTACCAACTATGAGTGGTATCACCATCAGTTTCATATTCCACAACTTTTCAGCCCTCTGGGTAGGTTTATTTTATTTTTTTAATTTCATTTTTTGTTATTTTCACTTTGTAGTCTCCTAGATTGAGAAAATCCACTTGATGACAAGTTTTCTTTTCTTGTTAATGGTTAAAGTGTTCGCCAATGGCCTGGGAGACCTGGGTTCAATCCTAGGTCGAGTCATACCAAAGACTTAAAAAATGGTACTTGATGCTACCTTGCTTAACGCTCAGCATTATAAATTATCAATGTTTGTGAATCTTCTTCCTTCTTTTCTTGTCACATTGATTCAATTTTATCTTTCAGATGTAAGTCTTGCTGTATCATCATCAAATCCCTTATCCTTTAGTCTATTGCCTCTATTGCCCAGTTTAAGAAGGGTCCAGAGTATCAAGCAAGGAGGACTGCACAGGTATTTATTTCTTAGATGAGATTTTTGTGGACCAATCTGTTTTTAAGTAGTCTTCTAGTTTTTCTTCCATTTTTTACTTTTTCTTTCATCTCTGTTCATTTGATGTTGTCCTCTTCTTGGTATCCTTTTCTTTCTTTTTTTCAAGGGTAATGATGTTTTCCTGATTTTGCAATTTTATTCCTTCAGCTGTTTATCATTTCTTCTTTTCATGATAAACATTTTCCCCCATATTCCATTCCACCATCTTAGCTGCAAATTCTAATATTTTGTATAAAGTCTTCAAGTTCCTTTTCCTTTTTGACAAATATATTAATATCCTTATATCACCCGTAAACATGAAGTGATTTATCTTTTCCTGTAACTTTGTTAATCTGCAACCTAAAGTGCATTTTTTAAGAATGTATTTATCCAACCACTCGGATTTTAAGCGGGTTTTTACAGGTTTGAATTCAGACTGGTTGCTATAAAAAATAGCGCAGTCTATCCTATTCATCTATAACTGAAGGGAGAAAAATTGGATTTATTTTGGTTTTATTTTGTTTTATCGCATATCAACCATAGTAGGTTATTTAATGCCAAATCCATTTTTATACATATGGTCCTTAGTCCTTACTTGAGGGTGACCCGAAGGCTCCCTTTTCGATAGCTACTACACCGAAGTGTAGAGGAAAGTGCTACCCCTTTCCCTGGATTGCTGCACTTTACCCTTGATCCTTACCTTATATTGTTGAGTGTTAAGCAAAGCGGTATCAAGTACCATTTTTTGAATCTTTGGTATGACTCGAGCAGGGATTGAACTCAGGTCTCGCAGGCCATTGGCGAACACTCTAACCATCAAGCCAAAACAGTTATATTTCAAACAATTCAATTTGGCATAAGTACACAGGCTACTCTGCATTCCCCAAAGCTCCAGCATTACTGGAGCCTCACCATCAGATTGCTTAGTGCCATACTCAGGACACTCGTTGAGATGCAGTCAGTGAATTCTGCAGCTCCATCCCAAGGTCAATTGAACGATGCAAAATGAAAGAAACCAAGTGCAGGATTTGAACTTACGTCGTTATGTCTCTTTGCAACGACGATAACCATTACACCAGAATCACCTCCATTTTGTAAGTATGTAACTGATTGGTATTATTACCACAGCAAATAATTGTGGCTTGATTAAGTCTTCTTAGAAGATGCTTCTTTGGTTTTTAATTTTTGCTCGGGTTTGTCCTGCTGCTAAATTGTGCTTCAAATATTAAATAGAAATAGTTACCAACAGCCATAAAATTGTCTTTATTGGGGATCCTTTTGAGATGAGGCTTCTTAAACTGAGAATTAATTTTTTTTATTGTGGACTTTTGTCCTCATCTTGGTAGATTTTTTTTTTTGTGCGATAGACAACAACTATGGAAGGCAGCAATTACGGAGGATACGGTTGCAAGACTCAGCATTCCTATCATCTAAAGACGGCCAGAGGTGAAATTTGGCAGAAACGTAGTGAAAAAAAAAACCCTACCAAGATGAGGACAAAAGTCCACAATAAGATTGATACTCAGATTAAGAAGTCTCATCTCAAAATGATTCCCAATGAAAGACACTAACAAATTCGGTACGGACCCGACTATGGAAGACCAGATAAGGAGAACAAATAATTGGATTTATAAGACCCAAAAATCCAGCCTTGATCCCCCTTCGGGGCCTGTGGCGCAGCGGATAGAGGCGTTTAATCTCTACGGTTCCAGGTAAGCATTGTCAGAAGATAGCGGTTTCAATTCCTACCCAAGACGGCTAGAGGATTACTTGGTCAAAATCTTGGTGCGATAGACAACAACTATGGAAAGGCAGTAATTACTGGGGATACGGTTACAAGACTCAGCATTCCTATCCGAGGTCACGATTAATCACCTGAAGATGGCCTGAGGTGAAATTTGGCTGAAACATAGTGAAAAAATACCAAGATGAGGACAAAAGTCCGCAATAAAAAAAAGAAATTAATTCTCAAACCATAAAACTGTTAGTATTAGATAGGAATACTTGAAACTCTATTGCTAATTATGATATGTTTAAAGAATAGTTACTTGTTTAAACTGTTTAGTTACTTGTTAACTTACTTGTTAATTAGCATTTTAAGAATAGCTACACGTTAAAGAAGAATGAATACTAAATATAAATTGTTATATGAAATCATTTAATTGCTTTAATTGGGTGTTAAGTAAAACCAAAAAGTGTTGATGTAATATAATGGCTGAGGGTTTTCGTTTTATATATCTTGCATTTGGGTTTAGTTAGGCTGAGATCCTTTCGGCTCGGTGCATAGGTTAGTTATGTGCAAACATGGGCGCAGGTGTTCACGGGCGCGCGCGGAGCGGACGTGCCATCCAGAGATGTCACAATAAGAATCCCAGATAGAGGATATGACCAGGGACATGAGTGACGTCACGCACCGGAAGCGTGAGCTGAGATTTGAGAAAAGTCAGTGAGCTGAATTGAGTCTTGCCGTCCGAAGAAGAAGGGTGACTTTCGCTTGCTCACCGAGGCCTTGTGACGGGTTCCACACGTGTTGGGGTCGGGGGCAGATGGAAACGTCGTCATAGAAAGATTGTGCCTCTCTCCTCATGTCGAAAAACCTTTTAACTCAAAAGTAATAAAAAGTTTCGTACCTGAACTAAGAAGTTGTAAGTGTTTTTGTGTTTCGGAATTCCTATGTTCTACGTATATATGTTATGAATATTATATGTACGTTTCACATATTCATGTACGGCAATGTTACAGTGACATGCCGAAAAACCATCAAATCCTTTTCATCTTCCTTTGTTAAACATTAACCAATTTTGATAAACGTTCAAATATGGTGAAAGGAGAAAAATTAACCTCCATCGGGATAACTTCTATAAATTCGTGCCTGAATAATTTTTCTAATCCTCAAATATTACCAATGTCAGATTCGTTGTTTAGCCCTTGTCTCTTTGGCACAAATATTAACGCCGTTCCTATTCTCATTACAACAATAATAATATCCACCCCCACAGCAAGAACCTCATCTAACAATTACCACCCTGATTCCTCTAACCATCACCGTTACAATGGCTTTTGTTGGGGTCAAGGCTTAATTCAGTTTAGCGCTTAGTCACAGCTTTCAGTGTTTTGCATAGAAGTTGCCGACAACACACGAGAATACGCTCCACATCACGCAAATGTGGCCGGAGTTTTAGAACTAGCCGATCGGCAGTGGTCAGCACCAACCTCACCAACCCCGGCAAATCGAGGAAAAAAAAAATAGATCCCCAATCATCCCGGTCCTTCACCACCATGACTGCCAACTTTCACTTTAATGCACTTGCTCACCCTGACACAAACAGACGGACAAGCGTTCGCGCCTCTGTGTATCAGCGTCGGACATTCTGTTCGAAATCCCTTGCGGCTTCCGGTCATCCGATTCTACCCATCATGTTTTCATCTTGTCCGGAGATGGTCATCGCTTCCCACTTCATGTCGTCTGTCATCTTGACCAGGGATTCACTCATTCATTCTCCTCGCTTTTATCTCTGAAAATCTTTTTCTTTCATGCTGTCATTAATTTCTAATTCGTTTCTTCTCTTCACACACAGGTTTTTCTGTTATACGTTCTAGCAGTTGTTTCATTCATTCATTCTTCTTCTTCTTCTTCTTCTTCTTCTTCTTCTTCTTCTTCTTCTTCTTCTTCTTCGTTGTTTTTACTTTTTTGTTTTCTGTGCTTTCTTTTTCAGATTTCTTAATTTCCAATATCGTTATTTTACTTTTCTTTCTTTCTTTCTTTCTTTCTTTCTTTCTTTCTTATTTTGTTTTTTCTTTCTTTCTTTCTTTCTAATTTTGTTCTTTCTTTCTTTCTTTCTATTTAATTTTTTACCATTTTATGGTAATTTTCTTTCTTTTTTCATTTTTGTCTTTCATTTTTCTATCTCTCTTTTTCTTGTTTCACGACCATTCAATTTTCCCTCGTTTTTGCTCTTTCTTTCTTTCTTTCTTTCTTTCTTTCTTTCTTTCTTTTCCTCCAAATTTCTTTCGTTCATTTTTTGTTTTCTTTTACCCTGTCGTTTTTTATTTCTCGCTACTTTTCCGAGTTCCTTTCTCTCTTTCTTTTGACTTTCTCTTTTTCCTTTTCTTTCTTTTTATTTTCTTGTCTTCCTGATTTATATTCTTTCTTTATTTCTTTCTTTCTTTCTTTCTTTCTTTCTTCATATTTTATATTCTCTTTTTCTTTAACTAATTTCTTGATTAACTCTTCATTCATTCATTTATTCATTTGTTAATTTCTATTTTTATTTTCATTTTTTATTTTATTTTATTTCGCTGTTAGAATCTTTATAACTCTTCTTTTTCCAATTCCTCTTTTCGGACAGCCCTTGACTAATAATTCTTTTTACTTTTTTTTTTTTTGTCTCCAAATTTACGAGTCTCAATTTTGTTCTTTTGGTCATCTGCGATTGGTGTGATAGATGTGTTCACACAAATGGTCAGCGGCCAGGGTCACTGCCGGGCATCGCCGGCAGACACGGATGTTACTTAAGCCGAAAAGGCGGGGGCAGGTCTAATGAACTTTTGCATGGAAGAAACGAGAAAGAAAAGCAAAAAATCCTAGAAAAGGTTTGGATTAATGAAAACAGCAAGGATTAACAAATAAAGAATCCTTGAAATTGGAATATATTGATGAATAAATAAATGAATAAAATATATAAATAAATAAAAAGATAAATAAAAATTTTAGGGAATTCCGGGGGAAGAGGGAAAAAAAGGAAAGAAGAGGAAGATAAGAGAGTTTAGAGAAGATGAAAGAGTGAAAGTGAAGAAGAAGAAGAAGAAGAACTAGAAGAAGAAGAAGAAGAAGAAGAACAACAACAACAACAACAACAACAAGCCATATGATAGAAAAAGAATGAGAACTGTTGTTGCAGAAGATAAAGAAAGAAAAAGTCAGATAGGCAGTGAAGAAGGCAAAAATTTGGACAAGAAGAAGAAGAAGAAGAAGAAGAAGAAGAAGAAGAAGAAGAAGAAGAAGAAGAAGAAGAAGAAGAAGCCAGCAACTACAAAACAAATTATACTAACAATACTAAAAAGAAGAAAAAAGTTCCCAGAAAATGTCTCTAGTCTTAGAGCAGGAGGCTGAATAAGTGGAGGCTGAAAAAGTGGAGGCTGATTGGTTGTTGGGTTTTATGGTATATCAACCTTTGTAGGTTATTTAATGCCAAATCCATTTTTATATAAATAATCAGTTCTATTTCAAACAATTCAGTTTAGCATGATTTCACAGTTTAATTGCCAAAAACATTTCTATTTTAAGCTATTCAGTTTCGTCAAACAGTTCTAATTCAACCAATTCAGTTTAGTATGAGTATAGATTTTGTTTACACACTGTTAAATGTCAAAAAGGTTCTATATTAAACAATTCAATTTATCGTAAGTTCAGTTTCAATGTCAAAAACAGTTCCATTTCAAACAATTTAGTTTAGCATAAGCACGCAGTTTAAATGTTAGTACAGTTTAATTGTCAAAAACATTTCTATTTCAAGTTATTCAGTTTAGTCAAACAGTTCTTATTCACACAATTAAGTTTAGCATAAGTACGCAGTTTAAATGGAAGTACATAGTTTATTTGTCAAAAACATTTCTATTTCAATCTATTCAGTCAAACAGTTCTAATTCAAACAACTCAGTTTAGCATAAGTACGCAATTTAGTTCTATTTAACCCATAGATAGGATCTTATCAGGTGCCACCACCCCGAGTCAGAGTGGTTGTGGGAGCGATGGCAATGAAGAAGCACTCTGCATTCTCCAAAGCGTCACTAGAGCCTTACCCTCAGATTGTTTAGTGTCATATCCAGAACACTTGTTGGGGCGGGGTCTTACCCCCTCTGCAGAGGTGCAGTCGGTGTATTCTACTGCCCCAGTCAACAGAGCAAAAAAAGGGGAGAGGGGTTGTCGAGAACGAAATGAAGAAAAGAAATCATCGAAAAAGAGATTAATGAAAAAGGGAGGATATTAATTTACATATTTAATCAGAGAATTAGTTGATATAATTAACAAGAAGAAATACTGGTCACTTGATGGATCTTCTTGTGTCATTTAAAACGATTATAAACATTTCCCTTTGTGTGCCATATTCTACTAACAAAGTTTTGATTCCATTTTCTTGAAAACGCCATCTACGCCACGTATATAAATCATGAAAAACTCCCAAACACTGTGTTTCTAAAGGCTACCAACACTTTTAAAAACCGTGTTTTCACGAATATTTTATGAATATAGTTATCTCTATCTATCAATCTATGGGAAAAACTCTTTAAAATCCGACTGTGTGAATCTGAAGTAAAAACCATAAGGTCTTCAAACTGACAGAGAGAGAGAAAGAAAGTAGGCTGTCATCGACAAAGAAGAATAGATAAGTTATGGAATACTTTTAATAAGTAGATATTTAGTAAATAATATGAAAATTAACACACACACACACACACATATATATATATATATATATATAGAGAGAGAGAGAGACCATGACCCCATTAGCTGACGGATTTAACATATGTAAATAAAAGTAAACGGAAAAATATATGAAGATAATCTTTTAGTTTACAAGCTGACATTATTCATAAAATTCAACCAGCTACGAAAAATCTAGCATATGTTCAATTTAGGATGAGTTGATTTAAAGGAACACCCTTTCCCTGATTTCTTAATTTTTCAAATACTTTATCGCTTTAGCCCCCTTTAATTTCGTCTGAGAATTTAAATTTACATAGCTTTTTTTCTTTTCTCATACTTTTTTCTTTTTTCACACTTTTTTCTTTTTTCATACTTTTTTCTTTTTTCATGTAGACTGTAATCCGTATTTGCTGTTTCTCAACCTCAAATTAAACGTTTGAAGTCATCTGATGAGACAAAGAGTATAATGATATTCCTCGCCGAAATAAATTTAAAATGTCTATTTAACCAGGTTTGAATTTTCTTATAATTGCATTGTATACGCTCTGTATGTGAGTTTTGTTACATAAACCTCGATGGAAAAGGATGTGTAACAATAGCTATACATTGAGCACTCCAATAGATTTATATGAAATTCCTCATATATTCGATACGCGGATAATCTGCACCCATTATCTTCGGACACTAACTGGATATTACCGATATATCCATATATATATTTATATATATATATATATGTGTGTGTGTGTGTGTGTGTGTGTGTGTGTGTGTGTGTGTGTGTGTGTGTGTGTGTATGTGTGTGTTATATGGTAGTGGCTGAGGGCCTGGGTTTTATGCTTTACGTATTCATATAATCGAGTGAAGGATTTTCAAAAAAGGCCGATTAATATGGTTAATTTTTTGTTTGAAGAGGGATCTTGTTTGTGTATATGCGTGTGTTTTGAATGTTCGCAGGTTTATGTATGTGCTTTTGCTCACGCATACATATATACGTATATTTGTGGATGTAGCGGCATAGAACTTTTCAAATATATATATAGATAGATATATATAGAGAGAGAGAGAGAAAGAGAGAGGGAATAAGAGTGTTAGACGGATAGATTAATTTAGATTTTTAGAATAAACTTTCGAACATTAATTACTTCACACAGATTTTGAAACGAACGATACCAACGAAAATGGAATGTTTAAAGCTTTCTAATTTATTTTGCTTCATTTGATAACCCATCTACTTTGATGAAGGTTTAAAACAGCGAAATAATTAATGTTAGTAAATAATTCAATGAGTAAAATCATCCTCGAAAGACCTTGTTTTTTTATAAATTGTATATATATATATATATATATGACATAGGTTTTATCAAGAAATTATGCTAATTACATCGAAAAAATCATTTTATACTTATATCTAAAGGTGTTGGAAATGAAGCATCCAAAAATAGATATGGGATTTTGCAATATTTCGCGAAAACTTTTCTTCTTCGTCCAGCGATAGAAATTAAAAATGTAACTGACTTATCTTCAACAGGAAGTATATCCGAATTGTAACAGATTTATATAGGAAGCACCGTTTAATATGTACATATATATATATTTAAACGTATACACACACACACACACACTCACACACACACACACACACACATATATATATATATATATATATATATATAGCGGTTGCATCGATACTGCTATATGGATGCACTACATGGACTCTAACAAAACGGCTGGAGAAGAAGCCAGACGGCAATTACACAAGAATGCTGCGAGCAATCTTGAAGAAATCCTGGTTGCAACACCCCACAAGACACCAACTGTACGGCCACCTGCCTCCTATCACGAAAACTATTCAAGTTAGACGAACCAGACATGCAGGACACTGCTGGAGAAGCAGGGATGAACTCATAAGTGATGTACTCTTATGGATCTCCACATATGGCCGTGCAAAAGCAGGACGACCAGCACGAACATACATTCAGGAACTATGTGAGGATACAGGATGTTGTCCAGAAGACCTGCCTGAGGCGATGAACGATAGGGAAAAGTGGCGAGAGAGGGTCAGGAATATCCGTGCTACCAGCACGACATGATGATGATGATGATATATATATGTGTGTGTGTGTGACCGGTTTTTGCTCTTTCTTAAAGAAATTATTGCTCTGTAATGTCAGTTACATTGAGCTCTCTACCAGGAAAATTTAAATGTTCACTGTTGAATGTTTTTTTGTCCTGATGGATTTACTCCCAACTCTTGTTTAACTGGACCGAATAATACCTATATATATATATATATATATATACGTTTTCGTAATTTATGCAATCTTATTAAAAAAATGAAAATTTGGAAGAAATAAATGGACGAATGAAAATAATCTTTACATTTGCAAATAAGCCTTAATCATGGCCTTTGAAAGGTACGCAAGCTCTCAGGACATTTTTAGTAAATTCATCAACCAACTCAAACCTAAAACCAAAACAGTTGCCAGGACATTTGAAAGGATCCTAATAAAATCATGTAGACAAAAAGTTTCTATTATCTAATCAAATCTGGATATATATACATATATATATATATATATATATATACGTTTACGTAATTTATGCAATCTTATTAAAAAAATAAAAATTTGGAAGAAATAAATAGACGAATGAAAACAATCTTTACATTTAATGATGGCATATATATATATATATATATATATATATATATATATATATATATATGTGTGTGTGTGTGTGTGTGTGTGTGTGTATGTCTGTGTTTGATTAAACAATAAAGACAAATTTTGTCTATATAATCTTATTAATATCCTTTCAAGTTTCCTGATTAGTGTCTTGGTTTCAGGTTGGAAATAATGGGTGAATTTACCAAAATTGTACCCAGTGCTTTTGGACCTTTCATAGGCCATCATCAGGGGTTGTTTGCATGTATAAAGAGTGATTTTTTAAAATGTTTATTTTTTTTATAACATCAAAAAGTTATGTAAACGTAGAGTTGGATAAAACTGAGATGCTGATGTATTTATAAAACAAATCGCTATCAACGGAAATAGAATATTATCAAGAAATATGGAATATTTTTTAAAAAATAAGAGTGTCATTAAATAAATAAGGTAAAATTTATCAAAGGAGTTGACCATAGAACATCAATAACAATGTGTCATTTCCTGTCCAAAGATACAGCCAGCATGACCTTCTTTACTGACTGCTGCACCCTAAACGTTTTCTTTATCGGAGAGTTAATGTGTTTCAACTTCATAGACTGTCTTTTCCACAAAAGCTCGTAGAAACAAACTCATATTTAGCCCGTTTCTAAATATTTTTTGGCAAAAAAATTCTTCTCCATTTACATCACACATTTTTCTGTAAATTTTGTCTGCACTCCTCAGTCGCTCAGAATTTCATGACATTGTCTCATATGGAGTATTGTCTCATATTCCACCATTTGGAATAGCCTCAAATATTTTTGCGAGATTAAAATAATTTTTGCTATCAACCAATTCTAAACAATGCAGAGTTTGCGTTCAGGAAAAAATTCCTGAATTTTTTTTCCTGTTCTGTTTTTTGAAAATAATTCCTCTTATTGATTGAAGCTGTAAGGTTCCCATTCAAACAGCGACAACCACTCATCTGTTTAAAAGTTTTTCGTATTCGATAGGACCTTGTGCAAAGACAAAACATTCTTACGAGGTGCATACGATAGGTTTCCAGACTTTTTTTCGTATAGACACTTTTATTGATAGTACACACATGAAACTCTAGTCCCCTTCCAAGTAATCTCCTACGGCTGCAATGCACTTGTTGTACCGTTCCATCAACTTCGGCAAGGCCCCATGGAAATCATCTTGTGTGAGCGTGTCAATGACCTTCGTCACAGCCTCTTTTATCTCCTCAATTGTCTCATAACGACAGCCTGTGAGCTTAGAGAATAAGCAAAAGTCAAAGGGAGCAAGGTCTAGACCATAGGGACGGTGAGGAACTGTCGTGATGCCTATCTTGCCCAAATAGTCTGTGACAAGGATGAAGTTGTGGACTGGAGCATTGTCCTGGTGGAAATGCCACAGACCCGATTTGAAGAGTGCTGGCCTCTTCCCTTGGAATCTCTTCCTGAACTCCCTTAAAACATCAACATAGTAACACTAACCCTAACCCTAACCCTTTGGCCAATCAACTCTGGTGTATTGACTTTCTTACTCCTCCCACACCTCTCATTATCCCTCTCAGACTCCCTGGCTTCCTTGAATCTCTTATGCCACACGAAAACTGATGCTCGATTCATGCAAGATAGTCGAAAAGCAGTCTGAAGCATTCCAGACGTTTCTGTGGCATTTTTTCCAAGTCTAAAACAAAATTTTATTGCATATCATTCTTCTAAAGTGTCCTCACATCCAGATTGCATTTTTGAAATTCACCAGCTGTGACAATCAGGTTTTAGTAGGGTGTATTCCAATTGCTTCTGTAGCTGTTCCATTGAAGCTGAAATCATAAAAATTGGTCCGTCATCTCATAAGATGTATAGCAATAACGCAGTGAATTTTCAAGAGTCTACGACAATTTTAAATGCCTGTACCAAAAAGTCTGGAAACTTATCGTGTGCACCTCATAAAAAACAACTAAGCAAAAAATGTACATATGAACGAATAATGAAGGCAAAAAATAACCCTAGACGGGTTGAGAAGCAGTTAAGATCAATCACTCAACAATACAAGGCTGCCTTCATATTTGTTTTGTGTCACAACCATATTTAATAAAGGTTAATATGCCATTAAAAAAAGAACGTTACAAACCTACTTCCTTTCATTTTTAAAAAAAATACTCTTGTCTTAATCTTTGGACAGTGCACAAGACCCACAACCAAGAATGTCCAATTTTTACAAATATTCCAACGTAAGCCGGCCCTGAAAATCAGAATTTATAATTTTAGGTTTAAATTAAGCTCGATCTCTAACCATTAGCTTCAATGGGAAATAATGCAACTGCTTTAATTGCCGGGCGGGCTCGCTCGTTTTTGTTTGCGTGTTTCCCGACGTGTGTCCAGTTTTCCGTTTTTAGATGGCAGGGGGATAGGGGTTAGTAGGTTTAAACTTAGTTCATCCGCTGCGTGACTGTCCCTTGCATGTTTTACCCCTTTACTGGACATGCCGCCAAAACTAATCATTTCCCCCCACCTCTATTTACTTCAGCGGACAATCTTAAATCCAAACTACCCTCCCACTCCTCCGCTTTAGCCGGCTTTCTATATGCCACCCCCATTCATTTAATATATTTTTCGTCATCAAATCTTCTTAAGCAAATATTACGTCTTTACCAACCGAAACAGTCACCACAAAGTGAATTTTTGAAACTCTATCGGTTCATTTCTCCGACTAACCAAACTGACCATTGGTCTTTTCTCTCTCTTTCTTTCTCTCTCTCTCTCTCTTTCCCCCTACTTTTGTTGGCAAGTCTTAGTACTTTTTGGACCTTGCTAGTACGTTAGTGGACAGTACAAGATTCTTGGAACTGCTGTCGCTGAAATGGCTACTCCGGCCACAGTAATTAGTGACCTGGGTATGGAACGGGGTGGTTGGGAGCTAAGGCCGAGTGTTCATGGGTCATCTATGTTGTTGTTGTTTTTGTTGTTGTTGTTGTTAGCAGTGGTTGTGCAAAGGTGGTGGTGGTCGAAGTAGATGGCATTGAAGGGGTGGTAGTTGGAGCAAGGAAAAAAGACAGTGGTCACTCGTGGTAGTAACAGTGGCCAAAGGAGTAGAAGTTGGAGTGATGAATAATTTCAGAGAAGTGACCAATGAGAAGAATGTAGTGGTTTCAATATGTTGTTGCTAGTATTGGTAGTGGTCAATATAGTAGTTAGTTAGTAGCGCTTGTCCACTTAGATTTTCACAGCGACCAAAGAGCCATAAAATCACTAATGGAAATTTAAAAAAAAAATTTCCCCTAGTATGTCTAATGATACGAACATTGCAAAGGAGCCCCTCCCCCTAAAAAGGGCCATTATCATCTTGGAGGTTTGGTTATATTTTTCAATGAATTTCATTTTTTTGTTTTTTTCATTTTCAGTAATAGTCCGTTGGGAATTTTGCTTGTATTTAAAATCTTCCAATCTTCATTTTTAAATGGGTAGGTAGATATTTAGTATGGCACAAGTTTGAAGCAATAGGGCACTGTTTGTATAAAATTCGTGATAGATAGATAGAGAGATAGATAGTGTACTCAACATTTCAAAGGTTCGATTTCGAAGGAAGTTTTCTATATTGTTAAATTGGTCTATCTTAGTCAGGCACAATGTCGAAACAGAAGGACGTAATGAGAATTCAAAATAGATAGATAGATAGATAGATAGATAGATCTCTTCTATCAGTTACTCTTAATTTCTAAATAATGGCAATACCAATCTGTGTGATTTTTGATCGCAAAGTAGCCCCAAAACAGGAAGCCCATCATCATGAAGATTTGGTAATTTTTTCAATGAATTCTATTCATCTTCACTCGTTGCCCGTAGATAATTTTGATTGTATTTATGAATTTTCATATCTTTATTTTTAGATGAGTAAATTTTTACAGAGCCTATTTTAGTAGGGCACAAGTCAAAGCAGTTGGATACTGCAGAAACAAAAAATAGATAGATAGATAGATAGATAGATAGATAGATAGATAGATTCCTCTTTTGGAGGAAACGTTTTACTCCTGGTTACTGACAATCTTATTCTTCTCGCTTTTCCATGTAAAATACACAGAATATGGCCCGCAGTAAATTTTGTTGGTTGGTTGGTTTTCTACAGTATGGCAACGCTTGTTGGATTATTGACGATAGTTTCCGAGTTTTCGTTCTCCTAAGCTGGTTGCCATGCCAAGACTAAATAGTCCAGTCTACTGTACTATTCCCTTGCATCTGGCTTAAGTGTGAACTGAAACGTAAACAACCTCGTCCAGGATTTGAACTCGAATCACTGATTGTATTTCTTTTGACGATGAGCCTTACAGCAAACACACTTCATTAATCATGGCATTTTTTAAAAACTTAATTTGTTTTACTTTCAGTCAGTGGTGGTTTGGCCGATTTGTTTAACAACATATCAACACTTTATGGGTTATTTAATGCCGAAACCGAATTCATTCGTAAAAATTTGATTATATTCATAACTATTTATTTCTTCAACATTCCACTGCAATTTTCTTTTATTTGGACTTTTTTTTATCAGTGCTCGAATGTAATCACTTTATGTCAACGTAGGCATAAAATACCAATTAGTTTATCATGATAATTTGAACCAACTTATATACAATTTCAAGTTTTCTATCGAATTCAGTAATTTGCTGAGTTATATAGTTTTATATGTTTATATTCAATTTTATGGTATCAAGCATTCCTTTCAAATATTAAAAATTTCACGCAGTTATATCGCTTTATATATTTATATTTAATACTATAGGGTGTTTCAATAGACATGAGAGCCATGTGATTGCTAATATAGGGTGTCTCAATAGACATGGGACCCATGTGATTGCTAATATAGGGTGTCTCAATAGACATGGGACCCATGTGACTGCTAATATAGCGTGTCTCAATAGACATGGGACCCATGTGATTGCTAATATAGGGTGTCTCAATAGACATGGGACCCATGTGACTGCTAATATAGCGTGTCTCAATAGACATGGGACCCATGTTATTGCTAATATAGGGTGTCTCAATAGACAATAGACCCACGTGACAGCTAATATACGGTGTCTCAATAGGCATGAGAGCCATGTGACTGCTAATAAATCTACTAATTATAATGTCTTCGGATTTGAAAATAGGATACTATAAAAATTAATCCTCGATCACAATGCCTTGGACCAGAGAGGAAAAAATATTTTGCGTAACTTCTTATTTGGAGACAAAATCAATCAATACTGTGCAAGCAAAATATTGCATAACATTGGTCACGTGAACCAAGTCTGTTTTCGGTCTTGCTCATGCTCAAAAGCATGGAAGCTCTAGTTATACTGACCATGTTTCATACTAAAACCAGGGAACATATTGTATATACTCGTGAGATGAACGACTTTTAGGACCAATTTTTCGCCTCAAAAATATTTTATTGGGGGTATCAGTATACATGGGGGCCCTGCGACTGCTAATAACTCTACTACTAATAATGTTGTGTTCTTTTTTGTGTCAGACTTGAAGATAGTATACTATAAAGACAATTAATCCTCGATCACAATGCCTTGAACAAGAGAGGAAAATATTTTGCGTCACTACTTATTTGGTGATAAAATCATTCAAAACTGTCTCAAAATAGATGCAACCCATTAATATGATAATGATTTATTACTGAGACAAGAAACTCCAAAGAAGTCTCCATGTTCTGGAAGCTGATATATTAGCAATTAAAAAACATTGATTTGATTTTAGCCCAAAAGATGTATTTTTTACAGGACGTGTTCCAAATGACCGCCAATGCGTTTATTTCAGTAAAAAAAATCCTTATATTAATGGGTTACATCTATTTTGAGACACCCTGTAAATTTTTCCCACTGTTACATGGTTGAAAGAATTCCTATCAAATGCTAATTATTATTACATAATTACGCAGTATACAATCAAAATCTGATAGATAGATGGATGAAGGGATGCATACTCCCCTTCCCTAAAAAGGGGGACCTCGGATTAGCCAAAAACTACCGAGGCATAACACTTACATCCATAGCAGCCAAAATCTACAATGTCCTACTACGAAACCGTGTAGAACCCAAAATCGACAACATACTTAGAAAAAACCAAAATGGCTTCCGAAGAAATAGATCCATGACCTTACAAATAATAACCATCCGTAGAATCCTTGAAGGTGTACGGGCAAAGAACCTACAAGCGACATTAATATTTGTCGACTTTACCAAGGCTTTCGATTCCATTCACAGAGGAAAGATGGAACAAATCCTACTAGCGTACGGCATACCTAAAGAAACCGTAGCGGCAATAACGATTCTCTATAGAAACACTAAAGTAAAAGTACGATCACCGGATGGAGACACAGAATACTTTGACATTGTAGCAGGAGTACTACAAGGGGACACGCTGGCCCCGTACCTCTTTATCATTTGTCTAGACTACGTACTTAGAACATCGATTGACAAAATCAAAGAGAATGGCTTCGAACTGACGAAGAAAAGAAGCAGAAGGTACCCCGTAACAACAATTACCGACGCCGACTACGCCGATGACATAGCGATACTGGCAAATACACCTGACCAAGCCGAAACACTTCTGCGTAGTTTGGAACGAGCAGCAGCAAGCATAGGCCTCTATGTTAATGCACACAAAACGGAATATATGTGCTATAACCAAACGGGGGACATCTCCACTCTAGAAGGAACCCCTCTTAAACTAGTAGACAAATTCACTTACCTAGGAAGCAGCGTCGAATCAACCGAAAAGGACATCGAAACGAGGTTAACGAAAGCATGGACAGCTATCAATAGGCTATCGATTATATGGAAATCAGACCTAACCGATAAAATGAAACGCAGTTTCTTCCAGGCAGCGGTCACATCGATACTGCTATATGGCTGCACTACATGGACGCTAACAAAACGGCTGGAGAAGAAGCTAGATGGCAATTACACAAGAATGCTGCGTGCAATCCTGAACAAGTCCTGGCAGCAACACCCCACAAGACACCAACTGTACGGCCACCTGCCCCCTATCACGAAAACTATTCAAGTTAGACGAACCAGACATGCAGGACACTGCTGGAGAAGCAGAGATGAACTCATAAGAGATGTACTCTTATGGATCCCCACACATAGCCGCGCAAAAGCAGGATGACCAGCACGAACGTACATTCAGCAGCTATGTGAGGATACGGGATGTTGTTCTGCAGACCTACCTAGGGCAATGAACGATAGGGAGGAGTGGCGAGAGAGGGTCAGGGATATCCATGCTACCAGCGCGATATGATGATGATGATGATGATTACATAATTATATGATCTATAACGGAAATTGGCATGATGGTTAAAGTGTTCGCCAATGGCCTGGGAGACCAGGGTTCAATCCCAGCTCGAGTCATACCAAAGACTCAAAAAATGGTACTTGATGCCTCCTTTCTTAACACTCAGCAATATAAGGTAGGGATCAAGGGTAAAGTAGAGCACACCAGGGAAAGTAGTAGTGTCTTCCCCTATATCTTGGTGTAGTAGCAATCGAAAAGGGAGCCTTTGGGTCACCCTCGATTAAGGTCGCTAACTTTACTTACTTACTTAGATGATTTCAGATATTCTATCAAATACAAATAAATTGCATACAATCGTATGGTTTCAAGTATTCCTATCAAATCCCAATAACTTTAAAACAGATCTGTTTGAGCCATAAATTTCACACTACAAGTACAGCTACTCCGGGCCAGAGTGGACCTGGGAATAATAGCAGCAAAAAATATAAAAATTCAAACTGCATTATTTGTTTTAAATTGTTGGACATACTAAACTTCAAAGATTGTTTCATTGATAAATTCTTACAGTTACTTATTTATTGGTGACATACTTAAACTAATTTAGGTAAGTTTGTCCACATAACACTGTGATGATAACAGATTGATTCACAAGTTTTTGAAAGAGTTTAGCAGTAAAGTATAATCAATACGTGTTGTTGATCGTCCAGGATGCTAAGAGCGAAGGGAGCTAACTCGCAACTATTGAATGAAATACAACTTATGAAAGAGACCCATTTGATGGATATATGGGGCTTTTCTTATTTTAAATTCCTATTTTTAGCAGATCTGACATAAAGTCATTTTTTAGTTGAGTGGGGGCCACACACAAATCAAGATTGATGCCCTTTGCAAAGATTAATGGGACTCCTTGGCATTCCCCTTCAGGGACGCTACAGGCGCCAAGTAATAAACTGGGCCCAGTCCCGTTTAGACCGACGAGACAGGTGTTGCCTGAGGGGAAGGCTCTCTTGGACTGGGTGATTGGTAGTCTTATCAGATAGTTAACTAGTACTCCACTAGTTGATTCTTCTCCCAAATATAAGACACCTAATGAAAATTGTTGAGGGACTTCGCTTGGTGTATTGGCTAACAAACTGGTCTACGACATCGTAGTAAGGCAGTTCAAACCTCGGTCTCGCTTTGGCGTTCATTTTTGGATAAATGCTCTTTTGCAAGGAATCCCTACAAAGCTGTGGGTTAGATAGAATCACTACTCGTTATTTATACATCCGCCCCCACACACATACAGCGGTTTCAAAAATGCTTTGGGTCTCGTCGGAATTACTCTTTAAAAAAGGGGCGTCTCAGGCGCTTGGCTATGAAGCAGGTAAGAGTTTAGAGGGACGGCCCACTAAGGCCCAGGTTTACCTTGTTTTTAGGTCTGACCTTGCCGTAATTTCAATGAAGCTGTCCTCGCATAGCCTAATAATCAAGTTTTTATTCAACATTGTTGAATGTTTATGACACCTATGCGTATAATATGTACCAATACTATAAATAAGCAATAAAACAACGTAAACAGAATATAAAATGCTCTTCTGCGTACAGTGAGTTTTTTTCCCATTAGATGGCACATGAATAGCGTCAGCGATCAGCTGAACATTGTTTAGAACTTTTGGGATAATGTCTTGTCGTTATATAATGACTGCTGACATGAATTTTGGGTTTTTCCTGGTGACTCTGTGTGCTTTGACAAGCTGCCATGTTGTGATTAGTAAACAGGGAGATGGCAGTGCGGTAGGCCGGTCGAGCAGGTGTGAAACCGGAAGGAGACTACGTGATATAAGAACCACGCGGTCAGATTTAGACAGTCAATCCAATCAGAATCGAGAGTCGAGCCAGGGATACGCAGCCGATCACAGGCGTCTCTGACGTCTCTTACGGTACGGCTTGTAAGGTGGTGGTGATGGGGGAAAACGTTGGCACCCCCTGGCTCCAGAAAGAAGATATGAGGCAAGAAGAAGTCCCCTCTCTGAGTACATGTCTCTCTATCTATCTCTCAAACTTACAACCAACTCAGTGCCCCTTTCGAGAATAAAATGAGAGAGATATATTCTTATAAAGAAGTGTCTTTCGTTCATTCATTATCTTTGATTATGTTCATGGTTGGGTCTATGAGAAGTATACAACAGTATGATTTTCTTTTTTAAAAAAAGAGAAAATAATGTCTTCCGAGTGTAGTTACTCAATTTCGTAAGTAAATATTATATTATCAATGTTATCGTGTATCAGTGATGAGGTTTTCGTATGTTTGGAATATCTAAGTAAATACGGTAAGTTACATCAAGGTCTAGACTACATTGTTTATTTAAAATATTGCATTGATTTTGATTGTATTAAAGTGGTTTTGAAATTATAAATTATTTGTCAAAATTTCTGAGATGAAGCTTGATAAATTTTATCATTTAGAGTATTCGGACTTTTGTCTTTATCTTTATTGTTATATTCACAACATTTCAGCCGATGCGTCCTTAGGCCTTCTTTTGGTGTTTCAAGACGGGAGCCTACACAGAATGTCGATCGCAGCCACGCAGCATGAGTACAAGGCTTCCTCGGCACCCATGCCAGGGGGCCTTGACCAAGCGACAAGACACACTCGACCAGACGAGTAGTCTGTCTGATACGGCTGCCCAAAGTGTGCCTCGT
The DNA here is from genome assembly GCA_963585895.1 of Sepioteuthis lessoniana. Classification (NCBI taxonomy): domain Eukaryota; kingdom Metazoa; phylum Mollusca; class Cephalopoda; order Myopsida; family Loliginidae; genus Sepioteuthis; species Sepioteuthis lessoniana. Next base: position 71,788,743 of record OY757934.1, read on the forward strand.
CGTATCACTACTCTCCTTCTGCGCCGATGGTTTTGAATAACCAGTGAAGGTTGATATGCCATTAAATAAAGAAACCAAACAAAACCATCACATCTGATGTTTGCTTAGCTTTAAAATAGCTAGGCAAATGTGAGTCACACAGTGAGTATCGAACTCACAATATTACAAGGGTAGCCAAGTTTCATTAATGTGTAAACGAGCATGGAAACTTCCCACTTATATGGAACAAATTTGGAGAAAGTGGAGTTACACTTCATTAACATTACTCTCATGTCGACCCAAACGCGGAGTATACCTGTTAGGGTCACATGTATTGGTCAAACAGAACTGTTCAAACACACATTCTTCTCTAAATTGCTCAAGGTTTCCTATTATCAGCCACTAAAAATTTTATGTGAAACTTCTGTTAAAGCATGAATCACAGTTTGATTTGCTGCCATTTTAAATAGCCTCAAAAGAAATGCCTTTGCCTGATTAAAAAAAATCTGCTATAAACCAAATTACCTGATTAAAAAGATTTCTTCAATAAAACAATTCCAACCTATGCAGAATTTACATTTCTGGGAAAAATTCTAAAAAAAAATTGCTTTTAAAATGATTCCCGTTTTTTATTGAATGAATCTAGTATAATATTATGAATTCGCAAGCAAGAGCTTATATATATATATATATATATATATATATATATATATATATATATATATATAGTATGTGTCTCTGCTTATCCAACATACACACTAGGAAAAAGTAGGTAGCTAAATAAATGGTATCGAAATTAATATAAGCATTAATATTTCTCTTAAAAGTTAATTATCGAACTTAACATGAAAAGAAAATAAATTAAATAAATAAATGAAAAAGTTAAATGACCATAATTATAACTGACGAAATTTGAAAATAAAATAAATAGGTAAATAAAAACGGAAATTCAATAAAACGAGGAGGTAACTCTTTTAATCTCTTCCCCCTTCCCCTCCACCCCACGTGTCTATTCTGTTTTATTTATCCATTGGATCTGAAGAAGTCCTGTTATATTTTTCTTCGTGTTTTTGGTTTACACCAGAAACTAAAAAACAGGATGGAAATAAATCTATAATCCTAAATTAACCGGTCTTTGGTTTTTTCTTATATATATATATATATATATATAGAGAGAGAGAGAGAGAGATTTATTGAAAAATATAGTAATATCAGTAGTTTGTGTTGTTATGAATTATATTGATATTTATGAGAAATTACTTTTTTTTCTCCACACTCAATGTACGTTATGTCAATCAGTACGCTCTCCATTCTATTGTATCTCGAAGACTGCTCATGAGTTCGGCTCTGTCTAAGGCCGTGACGCATTAAAACTGCCCGCTTCAACCTCTATGTCTTTTCTTCACCGTGAGAACTTTCAAATCTTCTTGTTATATAACTTCTAAAACGCTTTGTTAATTTGATACGGCCTTAATTTTCATGACTGTCCAAAAGAATCATGTGGCCACGGTCAGTTTATTGATTGATGCCCCTCAAACTTTGAACACACGCCGAGGAGAAGGCCACCCCGTCACCACTTGCGTAAAATGGTTTCTTTATTTTTGCCTCAAGGAAAGGAGTTGATAACGAGGACAGCTTTGCAGAGCCATTATCCGCTCAAAGTTATTCAAACGCCGTGTGACCAAAAGAAAGAAGGTAAAAAAACGTAGATAGATAGATAGATAGATAGATAGATAGATAGATAGATAGATTGGATGAAAAAATGAAGAGAAGAAAAAGAAAGAGAGAGACTGAAGAAACGAAAGAAGAAGATAAGTAGAATAAAGAAAAAAAAAAGAAATGGACATAATATGAAAGAAAGATAATACAGACAAATGTATGATATAAAGATATGAGGAATGAATAGTAAAGAAAGAAAGAAAGAAAGAAAGAAAGAAAGAAAGAAAACTCACGACAAAAGAGAAAGAGAGATAAAAGGAAAGAAAAACGACGAAGAGAAGTTTGTTAAAAGTGAAGAAAGAAAAACCAGAAGGAAAAAACGAATTAGAAAAATAGAAATACAAACAAATGACAAAAAAGGAAAGAGGAAAAGAGAAAGAAAATATAAAAAAGAAAAAGAGAACATAAAAATTTAAGCGATGAAAGGATAATATTGACAAATGAGTTATACGAAAAGGAAGTGGAATAAAAAGAAAAAAGAGAGTGAAAAAATAACACTAATGAAAAGAAAAAAAAAAGAGAAAGATGTCTCTCATGTGAAAGAGGTGAATAAAAAGAAGAAAAAGCAAAAAAAAAATAAAGAGACGCGCGTAAAACAATGAAAGAAGGAAAATGAAGCAGATATATGCGGAAAGAAAGAAAGAAAAGCGAACTAATAAATGTCAAAAAAAAAAAAGACGTTACGAAAAGACGCAGAAAAGTAATTAGTTAATAAAGAAAGAAAAAGTAATTTGCTAAGGTTTTTGCTGAGATGTTGCAAAAGACCATTTGAATGTAGTATCAAATAAGATTCGAACTCAATCGTGAAGGTTTACAACTACAAGATGGCTTGTCATAACACCACCTGTGGTGACCAATTCAAGAAAGAAATATATTTTGAAAAACAAAGCTAACACACACACACACACACACACACACACACACACACATATATATATATATATATATATATATATATATATATATATATATATATATATGCGTAAGTTATGTGGTTTAATGTTTTATAGACGCTACGTTTCTCCTTAACTTGATTAAAAACTTACGTTTCATGACGTAACCTTTTCGAATATTTGTCAAATACTTTTCGGCATTCGTTCAAACCGTTATTTTAAATCCATAATTCCCATTCGGAAGATGACAAAAAACACTTTTTACTTGAAATTTTGGTAATTTCATAAATAAATAATCCATATCAAAACGCATTGGTGGAACTAATTAATAGATTTTTCCCGCTTCCATTTATTAGTATTTTTCTATTCGTTAAAATTATACCCACCACAAAGCACACACACACACACACACACGCACACACACACACACACACACACACACACACACACATATATATATATATATATATATGACATTGACATAATGGTTGGAGTATTCGCCAGTGGTCCGGGTTTCAATCTCAGGTCGAGTAATAACATCATCATGTGCCGCCAGCACGGATATCCCTGACCCTCTCTCGCCACTTCTCCCTATCATTCATCGCCTCCGGCAGGTCTTCAGAGTTACATCCTGTGTCCTCACATAGTTGCTGTATGTAAGTTCGAGCTGGTCGTCCTGCTTTTGCACGGCCATATGTGGGGGTCCATAGAAGTACATCACTTTTGATGCCTCCTTTCTAAACACTCATCATTACAATGTACGGATCAAGAGTAAGATGGAGCTAACTAGTGGAAGGAGTAGCGCCCTTCCTTACATCTCGGTGTAGTAGCTATTGAAAAGGAAGCCTTAGGGTCACCCTCGAGTACGGTCAACCAACATACTTGTATATATATACAAACACTTATATGAGTGTGTGTGTGTGTGTGTGAGTTGGTGTGAATGTATCTGTGTATGTATGTATTTTCCCAACCCTTCCACCATTAGCAGGATATGACACAAGGCCATCTACTCAATCACATATCAACTGATTTGAATTCAGTTTTCCTTCTCCAAAATTAGTTGCCATACTAAGATTAAATAGCCTAGTGTGCCCTACTATTTACCTATACCTGGATGGAGACTAGCATTGTGGATTATTTGATACCAAATACTATCTACACGTATGACTTTAAGTAAATAGTTCCCTGGGGACTTTTTTAAACGAACAAGGGCTTATTTGTTTGCGCATAGTTAAGGTTTTCCAGTAGAGTAAATAATGAAATAGTTCTTTTTGGCCCATAAATAGATCCTAACAACAATCTGAGTATGAATTGACCTGGGAGTAATGGCAACGAAGGGGTACTCAACATTCCTCAAAGCACCAATACTGGGGCCTCACAAATAGATGCTTTCAGTGTCTTATCAAGGACACTCGTTCGTAGGGTCTTAGCCCTCTATTTGGATACTGTTGGCATATACTATAGCACCAACCGACAATGTCAATAGATAATATTTTATATATGTATTGACCTCGTAATATTGGTAAACACTCTAACCATAAAATTTTTATACATCCATCGTTGACTTAACATCGCTAATATCACCCCACCATGGTCCTGATGATGGTTCAGTAGAACCGAAAAGCTGTAGTGTCGACTTCTCAATAAATCTCTCCTTCCACTTGGATTACCTTGTGTTCAATTTGTCTTCAAATTATCGGACTACTACCCTTTATTTACTTTCATATATATATATATATATATATATATATATATATATATATTGTCATTCTATCGGAACTCTTCAGTGTGGCTAGACAGGCTAGATTACCGAAGCTGGGATCGAGACGCGGTTGACTCAAACACCAATAAAAGATTCTACCACTCAGCCACAAGGAAACAAGCGCAAGCGAAGGAAATTTAAACGGTTATGAATCACAATTATTATTGCTTACATATATCCGTTTAACGGTTACCGAGAGCTCGATTCATATGAAGAGCCTTGCATTACGCTAATGGCCACACATTTACTTCCTTCGCTAGAAAGCTCAACCCTACAGGGGTAGGGGAGCATATATATAGGGTGATTGAAAAGTACTTTCCGATTTAAAATACTGATAAATCAAATCTTGTAGGAATCAAAGAACTTTAAAATAGGCAGTTACAATCATCCACCGATATATATATATATATATATATATATATAAATATAAACATGGTCAACAATGTAACCTGAGTGCAATGTTTGTGAGATACTCATCCATTCTCACGTTCCTGTTCGTAGTAGGAAGCCTATGATTGTCGATTGATTACCACAGACACACACTTTGCTATCTCGAGTTCACATCAAATTTGGCTACATTATTTCTATGGAAAAGTAAAGCCCACCAGAATCTTGCAGTTCTGACGCCAGGACACGATATCTTTTTGATGGTGGGGGGGTGTTCTTCGTTTAGATGTGATATTCGAGGGTCGTTCAAAAAGTTCTCACCCAGATTTTATATTTTTCGCACACCTCTCACCATTTTATGGGCCTCAGCTGCAGAGAACTTGATATAGATATCTGAATAAGTTTTTCTAGTCTTCTATGATGTAGTAGTGTGTTGCCACCACCAAAATATTCAGCTGTGGTTTTTTTTTTTTGCTGAAGCTTAGAAATTACAAACGATCCACACACACACACACACACACACATATATATATATATATATATGTAAGGGTGGTTCAAAATAGACAAGGGCTTACCAAGATTTTAGATTTGTTGTATACCACTTTGTATGAGACTCACCTACATAGAAATAAAGAGATAAATCTGAATCAGATTTTTTTTAATTTTATAAGAAGCTGAAATGTGCTGTTCCCACTAAAATGTCCAGCGACTACACATCTTTCTGGATGAGGCTTAAAACTTTCTGAACGACTCGAGTAGTGGGCAGTAGTGGCAACCTTGATTGATTGGGAGGTTGAGGGAAATTTAACGTCAAATCCTTTATATATACAGTGGCGACCATAATGTTCTGAACGGCATAGTTTCGTCAGAAAAAGTAAGTATACCTTTTTAGCTAAGATGTTTTAGATTCTATAATTTTCACAGACAATAAATACGATATTAATTGTAATTCTCTGATATTTTAGTGTTATTTGAGATGATAATAAAAAAAAGTATTGAATGATTTAGTGATTTACAACAAAACCCAGGGTGGCCAAAATGATCAGAACGATTGAAAAAATGAATAATATTCAATACTTTTTTACAAATACTTGAAACTCTATATTATATAAAATAAGATACTACCAATCACAGTCGAGACTTTTCTACGGCTTGAATTGTTTCAATCACGTGATATAACACAATCTGGTTGACAAACAAACAAAAATGTTCAAAGCGATAAATCATGAATTTCAATTATATATATATATATATATATATATATATATATATATATATATACATATATATATATAATTGAAATTCATATATATATATATATATATATATATATATATATATATATATATATATATTTAATTCATGAAATATAGACAGTGACCCCGGGATTCATGGAGTTTTTTGCAAAACAACAATTATCAGGCATTTTTTCTTAACTGCCCAATGATTGTTGTTTTGCAAAAAACTCCATGAAACCCAGGGTCGCAGATCATATTCCATGAATTAAATATATATATATCTGATATATACTTATTTATTATTATTTCTATCATTATTATTATTATTATTATTATATAATAGTTCTATCCTAGATATTGAGCACTCTCCATATTATATTGCACTTGGTTAGGCACATACCCACAAAGTGATTTAGAGACAACCAACACTCTTATGATATATATATATATATATATATATATATATATATATATATATATATATATATTCGCACACACACAAATATATATATATGTATATATATATATAATCTTTTTCTGCTAGATTAATGAAATCATACGGTATTCAGTAAGAGTCGAACGATCGTGGTTCAAATTTCCGCTACATTTCGCTAATGAAAGAAACCACATCATGTTTCCGTTTAAAAAATAGATCAGTTGAGATTATGTTTTTGTGCTGGAATAATGTTACCATTGCAACTTTACTCAGTATGCGCTGGGATCTGGACAATCACCATATGTCATTTGTTATCAGCCGGTCATTTAATATAACTTTATCTTGAATGTCTCTACTCAACTTCTCGATATATATATATATATATATATATATATATATATATATATATATATAAAGATGGTTGTTGTAGGTCCAAAGAAACAATAAGAATATATTTTAAAATATGAAGGTCCACGAAGAGATTTTTTATCTTTTTAATTTATCTATTTATTTATTTTTGAATTTATTTATTTATAAATTTATTTATAGAACAAAATGAATAAATTCAAAAAAATACACTCTCTTTGTGGACCTTCTTATTTTAAAATATATCTATATAACCATATATATATATATATATATATATATATATATATATATATATATATATATACCATAAGTATAATAATTATATATATATATAAAATAAATATAATAATTATATATATATATATAATTATCATACTGACTTAATAATACATACCTTCTGAAATCTGGGTGCGTGGTCTTCTCTCTCTCTCTATATATATATATATATATGTGTGTGTGAGTGTGTGTGTGTGTGTGTGTGTGTGTGTGTGTTTTTATACACATATGTATATGTGTGTATATGCATGCAAAAAATGGGTGAATCTTGTATTTGAGAACATATCATATATATTTATATATATATATATATATATGTGTGTGTGTGTGTGTGTGTGTGTGTGTGTGTGTGTGTGTGTGTGTGTGTGTGTGTGTGTGTGTGCACATAATACATATCAATTCATATCAAAATACATACATGTGGGTGGTTTCTCACCCTGTTTCACACACACACACACGTACAGACATATATTTTTATACCGGCTGAACTCTTGGAAATTTTACGAAATACATAAAATATGCATAAAATATTCGTACTAATTTGACCTCTCTATAACGTTCTGAGATAAATTGAGGTTGTGTTTTATAAAATTTGAGGTGTGAATAAGAAAACATATATCTAAAATGAACTGATATAAAGAGTGCAAAAAATTGGTGAAAATAAAAGTCACAAAAATAAATGAAATTAAATGACACAAAAACGAAAAAAAAAAAACAACACAAAAAGCAAATGAAATTAAAAAGAACAAAATAAACGAAATTAAAAGGCACAAAAATAAAAATAAAAGGCACAAAAAGCAAATGAAATCAAAAGGAACAAAATAAACAAAATTAAAAGGCACAAAAATAAAAATAAAAGGCACAAAAAGCAACTGAAATTAAAAGGAACAAAATAAACGAAATTAAAAGGCACAAAAATAAGAATCATCATCATCCTCATATCGCGCTGGTAGCACGGATATCCCTGACCCTCTCTCGCCACTCCTCCCTATCGTTCATCGCCCTAGGTAGGTCTTCAGGACAACATCCCGTATCCTCACATAGCTGCTGAATGTACGTTCGTGCTGGTCGTCCTGCTTTTGCGCGGCCATGTGTGGGGATCCATAAGAGTACATCTCTTATGAGTGCATCTCTGCTTCTCCAGCAGTGTCCTGCATGTCTGGTTCGTCTAACTTGAATAGTTTTCGTGATAGGGGGCAGGTGGCCATACAGTAGGTGTTTTGTGGGGTGTTGCTTCCAGGACTTGTTCAGGATTGCACGCAGCATTCTTGTGTAATTGCCATCTAGCTTCTTCTCCAGCCGTTTTGTTATCGTCCATGTAGTGCATCCATATAGCAGTATCGATGTGACCGCTGCCTGGAAGAAACTGCGTTTCATTTTATCGGTTAGGTCTGATTTCCATATAATCGATAGCCTATTGATAGCTGTCCATGCTTTCGTTAACCTCGTTTCGAAAAAATAAAAATAAAAGGCGCAAAAAGCAAATAAAATCAAAAGGAACAAAATAAACGAAATTAAAAGGCACAAAAATAAAAATAAAAGGCACAAAAAGCAACTGAAATTAAAAGGAACAAAATAAACGAAATTAAAAGGCACAAAAATAAAAATAAAAGTTACAAAAAGCAAATAAAATCAAAAGGAACAAAATAAACGAAATTAAAAGGCACAAAAATAAAAATAAAAGGCACAAAAAGCAAATGAAATTAAAAGGAACAAAATAAACGAAATTAAAAGGCACAAAAATAAAAATAAAAGTTACAAAAAGCAAATGAAAATAAAAGTCACAAAAATAAATGAAATTAAAAGACTCAAAAATAAAAAAAACCCACAAAAAAACAAATGAAATTAAAAGGAACAAAATAAACGAAATTAAAAGGCACAAAAATAAAAATAAAAGGAACAAAAAGCAAATGAAATCAAAAGGAACAAAATAAACGAAATTAAAAGGCACAAAAATAAAAATAAAAGGCACAAAAAGCAAATGAAATTAAAAGGAACAAAATAAACGAAATTAAAAGGCACAAAACTAAAAATAAAAGGCACAAAAAGCAAATGAAAATAAAGGTCACAAAAATAAATGAAATTAAAAGACTCAAAAATAAAAAAACCCACAAAAAAACAAATGAAATTAAAAGGAACAAAATAAGCGAAATTAAAAGGCACAAAATGAAAATAAAAGGTACAAAAAATAAATGAAAATAAAAGATACAAAGAACAAATTAAATTAAAAGGCACAAAAAATGAAAAAAAGTACAAAATAGATTAAATTAAAAGGCACAAAAAATTAAAGTAAAATGTACAAAAAACAAATGAAAATAAAAGTCACAAAAAATAAATGAAAATAAAAGTCACAAAAAATGAAATTTATAGACACATGAGGGTTTGTAACATTGAAGACATACCTGGAAAAAAAAATCCGCATTCAGGTGATCTGCCAAAGAAAAGGTAATTTGTGACTAAATGTCGTAATGAACGTAAATATTTACTTTGTCATTTGGTGTTACAGTGAATCACCGGACTTGGTGGGTTAAACACGTAATTTAACTCTAGCCTCGATATCAGATATCTATATTTTTAATTTAACTTAGAGGCTCACCGTAGATCAGCCATTTTTAAAAAATTCAGAATCATGAGTTTTGACCTTGTTTTATTTTTATCTTAAAACTTATTGTCATCCACATACAGACTGATAGCTGTCCATGCTTTCGTTAACCTCGTTTCGAAAAAATAAAAATAAAAGGCGCAAAAAGCAAATAAAATCAAAAGGAACAAAATAAACGAAATTAAAAGGCACAAAAATAAAAATAAAAGGCACAAAAAGCAACTGAAATTAAAAGGAACAAAATAAACGAAATTAAAAGGCACAAAAATAAAAATAAAGGTGTAATGGTTAAAGCGATGGACTGCGGAATCATAGTACGCGAGTTCGTACTCTAGTCGCGCTATTACGTTCACTTTCGGGCAAATACCCTAGGGAAAGGTATGAACCCCCTTATCCTCCCAGATATGGGTTAAATAGTACCACTACTGTTCTTCTATGAGAATGGCTTTGGCATTAAATAACCTAAAAAGAGTTGATATGCCATTAAACAAAGAAACCAAACCACATACAGACTGTTTCGTTGGATCACAACTCTTCAGTGTGGTCAGACACGTAGGACGCTTAGAAGCTGGGATCGAAACCCGGCCAACTTTACGTTAGACTTAGTATCAGACCGCTCGGCCAACAAGCGTACTGCATCAGCTAGGGAATTATAAGGTATTAAATAGTAGCATTCGTTTGTTTACATTTTATACCTTACCGGATACCAGAGTGTTCAATTCGTTCGAAGAGCTTTGCATTATGCGAGCCGAAAATTCCTTTGTCAGAGTGCACAACCCCCATGGGGGAGCGTATATATTGTCATTCACAGATAGACTGTTTCGTTGGATCACAACTCTTCAGTGTGGCTAGACACGTAGGACGCTTAAAGCTGGGATCGAAACCCGCACAATATTGCATTAGACTTAGTACCAGACAGCTCGGCCGACAAGCGTACCACGTCAGCTAGGGAATTATAAGGTATTAAGTAGTCGTGTTCGTTTGTTTACATTTTATACCTTACCGGATACCAGAATGCTCAATTTGTTGGAAGAGCTTTGAATATACATATATATATATATATATATATATATATATATATATATATATATTGGTATTCCTAACTTGGTTTGTTAGTCGTAGAGTGTTACGTTATGAGTGCTTGTGGGTAGAGAGATCGGTCTATGGATGGTTAGAATAGTGGGGTTTGTTTTCTTTGGTTTATTTGATGAGTGTATCTTAAGAGCTTTTTCTTCTAGCATTTAATGTGAAAAAGGTTGGGTATCTTCGGTTTTTGAAGGAATGTCCAATGTAATCAAATTCTTTATAACTTTCTGGTTCAAATGAACTCAAATGTTAACAGCATCTTTAAAAAAATCTCAATAATATAATTAATGTTTAAACGCCTTTATTTCTTTTTCACAGTAAATGGCATCTCTATCCCCGAAAAGAAAAAACCATAAATCATTGATCAATTTTAAAGGCATGCCAACTCATCTAGGACTGTTTTGTGCCAACAGTTTTGACTATTTTATGACTACAGTTTTGAAAATTGCACACAGTCCTATCAATTACCCTGCTCAATCGTTTTTAAGGTAAAGAAATATTACTCCATTGCAGTGGAATTATTCTAAGCTCAACTGATTTGCTTTAGAAATATATTCAGACTATTTACAAAATAGATACCAGTACATTTCATCAATTGAGACTGGTATTCATTAAAAAAAAAAGAATTTACTACTGTTTTAATGTAAAATCTTTATTATTATTACTTTCGGTCTTTCCCAGTTTGTTCATATCAATCAATCAATATAACTAGCTAATTATAGATAACTACCTAACTATTATGCTATTTCAGTCAGTCCATTTTTTCCTATTTATCCCAATCTGTTCTTCCTTTCTTTCTTTCTTTCTTAATTTGTTCATATCTATCTATCTATCTATCTATCTTAACCTGTTCATTTCTTTCTAACTATTGTAGTCTGTTCTTTTTTCTTTCTTTCTTTCTTTCTGTCTTTCTTTCTAAGTTTTTTCATATCTATCTATCTCAACCTGCTCATTTCTAATTATCGTAGTCTGTTCTTTCTTTCTTTCTTTCTTTCTTTCTTTCTTTCTTTCTACGTATGTTCATTTGCTACAATCTATTACAGTCTCTTCATACCTATTTATCTATCTATATATCTATCTTAGTATGTTTGCATACACACACACACACACACACTCACACTGTGTGTGTGAGTGTTCCCCCGTCTCTTCCAATCTATCTATCTATCTATCTCAGTCTATTTTTTCTTTTCTTCGGCCGCTTTTATCTCTGGACTGGTACTTGGCTCGTCATGCCGACCATCTCTTCTGGACATAACGTGGATCGATAGCAAACTAAATGGAATAAAAGCAACCGTCTTGATGAGGGTATGCATCCCCGAGGCCATAGCTTGACCATTGTCCACTGACGTCCTTACTTCGTCCATTCTAGAATCCGATGGCTAGTACCAGGTGTTCTCTGTCCCTTTAGTTACTGATTCACAGCTAGTCAAACCAACCGTAATTTTACCCTCGGGCGACGGTCAGTCACTACTGCCCACTCGTGGCGTTTTTAGTTCTTCTCTTTTGATAGAGCATAATGGAACTTACTGAATACCATTTGTTATATCGTAGACAATTTAAAATTCATTATTGTATTATATTCGTCCTGTGACCGGAAGAGGTTATCAAAGTGTCATTTTGGTCGGAATAGTCATCGTCTGGGTCTGTCATCTTGTCCTTTCTGTCATTTCAACGGGCAATGAGGAGATCCTGAACGACATCCCGTTCTTCTCAAAGAAGAATATCCGGCGACTGACAGAAAAGGATTAAATGATATCAGTGCAAATGAATACTGTCACCATGTCGATAGGGCAGTGTCACACTCCGACCTCAGCCTCTGCTAAGGGGTAAGACCCTCTTTTGAAAGGGTTGTCTTGGGCATGGCACGAAGCTGCATCCGGTGGTGAGGCTCCAGTTTTTGAGTACTTGAGGTAATGCTTTGTCGCCCTTTCATCGGTATCAATCCTAAATCCACTCTGACGCGGAGTAATAATAACGGGAAGGATGTGACAGAATGGCAATCTTTATCTGGAGAAGAGCTGGTTTGAAATCAGAGTTTTTCTTCTCCAAGAAAATTTGCCATATCAAGAACACATATTTATAGTTGAATTCAACGGATATTAAACGTTTAAATTGTTTCAATGATTGTAATTTAACCACAATTCACACTTAGTAACCGCTTTCTAGCTCCTTTAAAACGAAATAGGGTTGGGTACATGATTACCGACCCATTGGCCTAATGGATAGAGTGTTTCCCAATGGCCCGGGAGACTGGGGTTCAATCCCAGGTCGAATCATACTAAAGATTAAAAAGTGGTACTCGATGCCTCCTTGCTTAACGCTCGGCATTATAAGGCAAGTATCAAGGTTAAAGTGGAATAAATCAAGGAAAGGATTAGTGCCTTCCTTTACACCTCGGTGTAGTAGCTATTGAAAACGGATCCTTCAGGTCACACTCGACAATTGTCAACCACCTTTTCCATGTTATCCACAAGAGCAATTTGAAGAATTCGGTCGAGATAATCAAATAGGTTCCAGGGCTTGACATGACCAGCCGATTGATCAGTTCAAGCTTCACCAACTGTCCGTCTAGCCCAGTAAGGAACAAAGTGGAATGTTGCAAGTCACTTGACACCTTTGGTTGTCGGGACATAGATTTCTCTGTACGAGAAAATTTTCTGAATCTCATTCTCTAAGACAGAATCTGGCTCATGCATATACAATTTTCACTATTATCATATTCTAACCTCCTGCACAAGAACTGCACGATTCCTGGATATGGCATTAAGTAATCGGATGGCCCTGAAGCTTTAGGGGAATATGAAGTACCCCTTCATTACCATTGCTCTCAGGTCCACACTGATAGGGTCCTATCTATGGATATAATAAAACAAACTGTGTTCAAAGAAAATCACAGACTCGTTTAAGAATGTTATCAACAAAATGTATTTACAAATCATATATGTCTATTATCTTTATGTATAAACATGATTTGGCATTAAATGACCAACAAGGGTTGATATGCCATAAAACCCAACCAAACCTCATCAACCGAAAAGGACATCGATACGCGGCTAACGAAGGCATGGACAGCTATCAATAGATTATCGATCATATAGACCTAACCGATAAAATGAAACGCAGTTTCTTCCAGGCAGCTGTCGTATCGATACTGCTGTATGGATGCACTACATGGACGCTAAGAGACGCTGGAGAAGAAGCTAGAAGAATGCTGCGAGCAATATTGAACAAGTCCTGGCGGCAACACCCCACAAGACACCAACTATACGGCCACCTGCCTCCCATCACGAAAACTATCCAAGTTAGACGAACCAGACATGCAGGACACTACTGGAGAAGCAGGGACGAGCTCATAAGTGATGTACTCCTATGGACCCCCACATATGGCCGGGCAAAAGCAGGACGACCCACACGAACTTACATTCAACAGCTATTAGAGGATACGGGATGTAGCCCTGAAGACCTGCCAGAGGCGATGAACGATCGGGAAAAGTGGTGATATATATATAGTATTATTAGGCCCAGTTAAACCGAAGTTGGTAGTCATTCCATCAAGACAAAAAAAAAACATTCAACAGTGAACATTTAAATTTTCCTGGTAAAGAGCTCAATGTAACTAACATTACAGAGCAATACAATTTTAAATCTTGAATTTAATTTGATATACGTATTACTGTATCCTTACGTAAAGTTATTATATAAAGTTATTTTATCTAAATTAGTATTACATCTGGAGTTTTAAGTCAAAAAGTACTTAGAATTTTAAAAAAAATAAAATTAATTTACTATGATTCCAACCGGTAATAAAAAACTAAAAACCGGAAGTGGACTAAATGAGGAGAAAACTCTTCACCCCTCTTCTATCCCTTCCCACCTTCTTTCCTGTGTCTATTCTGAATCATTTTATCCATAAGATCTGAAGAAGTCCTGTTAATTTTTTTTGTGTTTTTTGATTTTATCAAAAACACATGACAGGATGGAAATAAATTTATAATCCTAATGTGGCCGTTTTTATTTTTATTTTTTTATTTTATATATATATATTACTAATGACAGATAAACGAAAGGGTAGGATCAATTGGATTGAAAGGTTTTATCATGAAGAATAAAAGATCTTAATGCAAGAACAAAGAAAGCAATATATGTTGTATGGCCATTTTCTTTCTCGACCGATGGTCACTTCTAGCCATTATCTTGTCTTCTAAGCTGGTTGTCTATTCTCGCTGTTTGATCCAATCTCGAAACCCCACACCATTTCAATGGTATAAATACGAGAGAGAATTCTTTTGCAGCGCACACAATTCTATTAGCTTTACATAACATTTCCCGGGCAACGGAGTGAGTTGCCGAGATTTAGTGGCTTACGTGCCGGACTGCAACATCGTAGTAAGCGAGTTCGAACTCCAGTTGTGCTATTACATTCACTTTTGGACTAATGACCTTTGGAAAAGTATGAACACTTCTATTTTCCCCAGCAATGGGTTAAATAGCACCACTACTCTTCAACAAGGTTGCCAACGGCATTAAATAATCCATGAAAGGTGATATTTCATTGAATAAAGAGACCAGAAACCAGATTACCGGGCTGCTAATCTGGATAGCTAATCGAACCAGAGATAGAAATTATCTACCGTTCACCTCAATGATTCTCAACAAAACGAATTCAAAGTTATAATCTGACTTCTAACTTCTGTAATTTTAGTCACATGACTTTAACTGGTCCAATGAAAGTCAAGCTTTCAATTGACCTTATGTATTTGACACTAACAGTCTCTGCTTCCGAGAGAATTGTTCTAAATCTTTTTTAAAGTTATCTAAACAACGTTTCAAATTACGGATGCAGCCAATCTAATACTGAACACAAACACGCACACACACACACACACACACACACACACACACACACACATTTATACATACATGCATATATATATGTGCTGAACAGGTACTAACCAAAGTTGTAGCATCTGTGTAAGGGTCCAATAAATCGATCAAATAGATCTATTTGAAATTTATCAGAATTGGCTGATGGGTTGTTGGGTTGGTTGGGTTTTATGCCATATAAACCATTGTAGGATATTTAATAACAAATCCTCTTTATACATATATATTAGATATATATGATTTGGTCTGGTTGGGTTTTATGGCATAGCAACCATTGTAGGTTATTTAATGCCAAATCCTCTTTATACATATATATGAAATGTATATGATTTGGTTTGGTTTGGTTTTGTGACATATCAACCATTGGTTATTTAATGCCAAATCCTCTTTATACATATATATTAAATATATAGGATTTGGTTTGGTTAGCTTTTATGGCATATCAATCATTGTAGGTTATTTAATGCCAAACCCTCTTTATACATATATATCAAATATGTATAGTTTGGTTTGCTGGGTTTTATGGCATATCAACCATTGCTGGTTATTTAATGCCAAACCCTCTTTATACATATATATCAAATATGTATGGTTTGGTTTGTTTGGGTTTCATGGCATAACAACCATTGTAGGTTATTTATTGCCAAATCCTCTTTATACATATATATTAAGTGTATATGATTTGGTTTGGTTGGGTTTTATGACATATCAACTATTGTAGGTTATTTAATGCCAAATCCTCTTTATACATATATATTAAGTATATATGATTTGGTTTGGTTGGGTTTTATGGCATAACAACCATTGAAGGTTATTTATTGCCAAATCCTCTTTCTACATATATATTAAGTCTTTATGATTTGTAAACGAATATTTTGTTGGTAACATTTTAAAAAATCCGGAGCTCATTTATTTGCGTGCAGTTAAATGATTTCAAATATTTTTACGTAACTACCAATTCAATTTAACATCAGTGATTTCTTTGCACGCTGTTAAAAGGTCAAATAGTTCTATTTAATCCACAGAGGAGACTCTAATAGATACTACCACTTCGAATAAAAGTGGGCCAGCGGGTATTGGCAGTAAATATATACTCCATCTTCCCCAATCTCCCAGAATAGAAGCCTTACCATCAGATGATTGAGAATATTCGTCGAGACGGTGTATTCAAGAGTCCCCACCAACTGGGCTTTATTAGTATTGGAAAGGAACATGATTGGTTGCATAACTGTGTGCCAACAAATAATTCTTTTTTTTACATAAATAGATATAGTTACTTGAAAGCATATTATAATATAAGAATTATAAATATTAAATTGGAGTACTTGATACCATACAACTGTCTGCCAAAAAATTATTATTATTATCGTCAAATTTTAAGAAAGAAAGGAATGTTGAGGATATAAATAACCATTATCATCATCAAATGTTCAGTAATGAGTCAAACTTTGGCATTACATAACCCATAAGAGGTTGATAAGGTGTTAAATAAAGCAAACAAAATCAAAGACGAAATACTGACCAGTAACCGAATTGTTTCACAGCGTGACAATGAAGCTGAAAAAGCTGTGTAACATGAAGGTGTAACATGAAGGTAACGGTGATACAAATTGTGGTTGGTGCCCAGTTTCAGCTTGTGGAATTTTACTGGAGTCTAAGTGACCACAAGTTTTCTCAGATCTTGAGGACTTTTCTTAGAATCCAAACTTATTTCAGTTGCGGTTTGGGCTGAATGGTTTTAATTCTTCCACTGATCAACTGTTTTTCCAGTCTCTTTGACAGGTCCTTGAGGACTGTTCCTAGGGCTCCCTCTATGATTGGTATAATTACTACCATCATATTTCACAAATGCTTTCAAGTCTCTAGCAAGATTCAGTTAATTATGTATCTTTTCTCCTTCCTTTATTTATAATCTGTGAAAAAATCCATTAAATAAAAGTTCTTTTCTGTATTTTTTATTGTCTGGTATGTTATGGTCTTCTGGCCGGCATTAGGTGATCCGTTTGTATTTAAAGGTTGCTGAAAATTTAATTCATCTGATTCTCTAAGACAGAATCTGGCTTGTGCATATACCATTTTCAGTATAATCTCTTGCCCAATTCTCAATGGACCATTTGCCCAGTCGGCTGGGGCTGTAGAATACACCGAGTGCTTCTCTGCAGAGGGGTAAGACCATCCCCCAACGAGTGTCCTGATGGTGATTTTTCAGTGACGCTGGAGATCTGTGGAATTCAGAGTACCCTTCATTGCCATTGCTCTCAGGTCCACTCTGGCCTGGAGTGGTAGTACCTAATATGGCCCTATCTATGGGTTGAAAAGAACTAACTGCATACTTATGCTAAACTGAATTGTTTGAATAAGAACTGTTTGAATTAACTGAATATGTTGAAATAGAAATGTTTTTGACAATTAAACTGTGCTTACAATTAAACTGCGTGCTTATGCTAAACTGAATTATTTGAAATAGAACTGTTTTTGACATTGAAACTGTACTTACACTAAACTGAATTGTTTAATATAGAACTGTTTTGACATTTAATTGTGTGTAAACAAAATCTGTACTAATACTAAACTGAATTGGCTCTGTTTGACTCAACTGAATAACTCGAAATAGAAATGTTTTCGACAATCAAACTGTGTACTCATGCTAAATGAAACTGTACTTACCCTAAACTGAATTGTTTAATACAGAAGTGTTTTAATATTTAACTGTGAGTAAACGAAATATGTACTAACGCTAAACTGAATTAGCTGAATTAGAACTGTTTGAATAAACTGAATAGTTTGAAATAAAAATGTTTTTGACAATTATACTGTGTACTCATGCTAAACTGAATTGTTTGAAGTAGAACTGACTATTATAAAATTGGATTTGGCGTTAAATAACCAACAAAGGTTCATATGCTATAAAACCAAACCAACCAACTAACCAATCAATGGATCATCTTCTTTTTTTTTTTATCTAAACATGTCTACTCTTGTATTTCTTTTGTGTCAGTTTGCTGCATTCACTTATTATGTAATTAACCGTTTTATCTCGTTCTTCACTTACCCAACGGTTGCTATTATTTTGCATCTTATCTGCTTTGGCTTTCGGATAATTAGTCTTTATGTTGTTATTTCGAGCTGCTATTACAAGATATTCAGTTTCTTTCCAAAGGATTCCTTTCCGTAGCACATGTCCAGGTCTTCTCGAGTGAACAATCTCACCATACATTTGTTTTTTCTTCATTTTTTTTTTTTTCCATTTTATTGTCGCTCCGTTTGTCTTTATGTTGTCAGTGTTGTTACTGGCCGTTGTAGACTTGATTTGTTCTTTTTAATGTGGTCTGAATCTACGTATTGATACATCCAGACTTTCTTCAATGCAAGCCAGTCCTCTTCCTCCTTCCCTTCTTGACACATATTGTCAGTCAATATTATCTCTCGTATGTTAGGCATTATACATCTTCATCAACTTTCTTATCCTCTGGTCAAATTGTAAGAGTTCTTTCCCCTTTTATTATTATTAACTTACTATCTTGAGAGTTTTTCACACTAGCGCTAGCTGATGGTTTCTCACAGGAGTTTGAGTGGTAGCAAGTCTCCAGTACTCCCCTCAGTATTCTGGCCGGTTTCTACTCGTCCTATTATTTTCAAGTTCTCCAACACCTCTATCAATCTTTTAATGATTGTGCCGAGCGGACCAATTGTTATCATCGTTACCTTTATGTTCCATCGATTTTTCCCGTTCTCTAGCAAGATCCCGGTAATCTCTCTTTTCGCTTTCCTTCAATTTTACCATGTGGTCTGCCGGGACGTCAAAGTCCACGATTCGGCAAGTTCTCTCTTTTTTCTTTTTTTTTTTTTTTGTTGACTCTGAGTTGGTCTGGTCGTCTGGCCGAGAATAAAGAATTATATCAGTGACAATCAAGTATGTACTAGAGGAGGTAAGCAAGAGATGGTGGTTAACAGAAAAGCCAGAAGGGGCAAAGAAAACAAAAACAAAAAGAAAAAAAGAAAAAATTACTGTTAAGACGGAAGAGTTGGCACGGGTAATAGTGTTTTTTTTTTCTGGTCATCCAACGGGTTATTAAAACCCTGTGGATAATATAATTCTCTGAAGAGAAGTGACCGAAACGAAAGGTCCCCTTTTTTAGGATTTTAAATCGTTCTTAATACACGCTTTTTAAAGCAATATATATACATGTGTGTGTGTGTGTGTGTGTGTGTGTGTGTGTGTGTGTGAGTCAAGAAGGAAACTCTGAATTCAAACCTGTTAAACTCCGCTTAAAAATTGACCTTGTGTCATATCCTACCCGAGCGGATATATATATATGTGTGTGTGTGTGTGTGTGTGTGTGCCTGTGTATGTGTTTGTAATATCCAGTCAGCATCCGAAGACAGTGGGTGTGGATTATTCTTGTATAGAATATATGAGGAATATCATATAAATCTACGTGAGTGCTCGATGTATGGCTATTGTTATATCACTTATTCCCTTACAGGTATATATATAACAAAATTCAGATTCAGATCCCTTCAAATTGCACTATATATATATATATATATATAATAAGGATTTGGCATCAAATAACCCACAAAGGTTGATGTGCCATAAAATACTACCAACCAGCCATCTGTAGATGCCCAGAGAGTGTAGCAACTTCTTATAACCCTGTTAGCGTCAGTTATTTCAGGAGAAATATTCAGTCAATTTATTATTGAAAACCATGGTAACTTACCAAGGGAAAACTGCTTTTCAAGATATAATTGGCTTGAGGACAAAGTGCAGAGACCTGGACTCATGCCTTCCTCAAGATACTTTGTCTACGCTGATAACCACTTCTTCACTTCGCACCACCATCTACAACTCCTCGGCTCGACTGACAAATAACATTTTCCGAAATCCAATTAATATCGCCCGCTATTTAAAGTGTATGAGCCTGAATGAATTGTCATCAGGGTAAGGAGCCGTAAGTCTCCACACATTCACGTGATTCTCTTCTCTTTCTCGAGTTCGTCCGATTTGCTACTTGATGCTGCCACAAACTCAAATGTCAAATCCGTCAGTGTCGGGTGCGATGAGTATATCATTGCTAAATCACGTGTAAAAACCTGAAATAGGTTTATGACTAACCCGACAAGTCCATATTGTTTCTAACGAGGGACAGCTAGTAAAAATCAGAGATAGATAGATAGATAGATAGATAGATAGATAGATAGATTTACAGAAACAGAATGAGATAGATAGATAGATAGATAGATAGATAGGTTATTTGGTTTAATGGCATATCAAACCGTCATGGTTATTTATTGACTAAACCTATTTATTTATATATATGATTTGTAAGCGAATACTTTATAGAAGACTTTATTCTTAAAAGAGTTAGAGCTCTTTTGTTTGCACATAGTTAAATAGTTTCAAGTATTACAATTTAACACTAATAAGTCTATATGATAATAATAATCATTTGTTTATAAATAATTTAAATTGCTTCAACGATTGCTAACTATAATTTGCTCTTAGTCACCGGATTCTAGTGCCTTTAAGATAAATTCGTAATGGGTATTTGTTTGCCAAAAGAGCAATTTGAATAATTCAGTAATGACAACTATATAGATGAGAGGGCTTGACATGACCTACCGATTGATGGGATCGGGCCTCTCCGAACGCCTGTCAAGCCAAGTAAGGACCAAAGTGGTGTGTTGCAAGTCACATAATTACTTTGGTTATCGAGTCACAGATGGCTCAGCCACCACCTCAAGCATTAAGGAGTGACACCCAGGGCCAATACGTGAACAAGTCGGGGGGTAATCTTATTCTTCTCCAAGGTTGCAGTCGGTGTATTCTACAGCCCCAGCTGACAATGTGAATAGATTGATAGATAGATAGATATATAGATAATGAAATAAGTTGCGTTTGGTTTGCTTTTTTTAAAATTTTATATAGCATATCATTCTCCTTGTGTTATTGAATGTTAAAGCCATCTTTGCAGAGGGACTGTAGTTTTACTATTTAACTCATTGACTGGGGAGGGATAAGATGGAAGTCATGCCTTTTTCGTCGGTATTCATATTTACCAACCCTTCCGCTCGGGCAGGATATGACACAAGGTCAATTTTTAAGCGGAGTTTAACAGGTTTGAATTCAGAGTTTTCCTTCTCCTAGACTAGTTGCCTCACCAAGGCTGAAGAACCTAGTCTGCCCTACTATTTACCCATAACTGGAGGGAGAATATTTGGATTCATACCTTTCGTCGGCATTATTCCGAATAAGTAGTAAGACCGGCCCATTGGTCAAGTAGATAGTGTGTTCGCCAATGGTCCGGGAGACCGGGGTTCAATCCCATGTCACGTCACACCAAAGACTTTAAAAATGGTACTTGATACTTCCTTGCTTAATAATCAGCAATATAAGGTACATATCAAGGGTAAAGTGGAGCAATCCAGAGAAAGGAGCAGCGTTCTTCATGACAGCTCGGTGTAGTAACTATTTAAAAGGGAGCCTTCTAGTCACCCTCTACTACGGTCGCCAACTTTACTTTTTTATAATTCCAAAAGGGCATGAAATTGCGTGACTAGAGTTCAAACTCTTCATTATGATATCGCAGTCCAGCACGTTTGCCACTATGTCATAAAGATTTCTTCTCCCAGAATGAGATAGGTAAATAGAAATTGAAAGAGATAACTATCTACCTAGATCTGAGAAGTCTTTGAGATATTGATTGACAATTTCCAAAATCTGGATAGGTGTTAAGAAGAAGTGGTGGTGGTGGTGGTGGTTTCGGTTTTGTTTCTTTTTATTCAATAGCATATCAACATTCGTGGATTATTTAAAGCCAAAACTATCCTTGTAAAAGAACAGCAGTAATGATATTAAAACCATAGCTGGTGGATAAGGGGGTTAATATGTTTCCCAGCGTTGTTAGTCCGAAACTGAACGCAATCGTATGACTCGAGTTCGAGCTAGCTTACTTTAAGGTCACAGTCCATCAATTTAACCATCACGCCACTAAGAAAAAGAAATAAAGAAAGATTAATGGTTTCGTCTTCGATTTTATATACTATTCAATGATATGTAATAGTCTAAATGTACACGACAACGACACAGTAGGTAGGATACAACAAGTTCATTAGAAAGTCTCTCTCTCTCTCTCTCTCTCTCTCTCTCTCTCTCATTGTGGGTAGAGCTGAGTTACAGAGTATGAAATCTGTTCGGCTTTCCGGCATCCCGACACCCACCGCGCGATCAATTACGTCCGCGTAATGGTCATTTAGAAAAGTCGGCGGCTAGCACTTTCCTGGCCAGACTCCACCGTCTAGCGCGGAAAGGAGACGTTGGCAGAAGCGCTCTATCTCAAGTCGTTTATCTTCGTCATGTCCTTTACTTGGTTTTTACTTCGAGAACGAGGCTCAATAACAGTTGATTAGGATATTATCCTGTAATCCTGATTTCATTGAAATTCCTGTTTACCTATCGCTCCATTTCTCTCTCTTTCTCCACTTCCTTCTTTCTCTTCCCCCACCCAACCCGCTCACCTGCAACTGGTCAGCCTCTAACAGCAACAACACTTAATCATTCAACATCGTGATATTGAAACTAAAATCGTTAATAACAATTTCCCTGTGCAGACCACCCGTCATATTTGTCATCCTAATAGCTCGTCTGAGGCCGGTTTCGGTTTCGCTGGGGTAAAGAGTTCTCATTTTTGCGGTTGAACCCCGCGGATTCGTCCAGTCAGTTTATTTTTCCAAGTAAATTCGTCCACGTGATGTTTGTATGTCTCTTGTGCTAAAATCAGAGTACGGGACATTTTGCGCTGTCCGACGTGGGGACTGAACACACGATCCGCAGATAACTACGTATTTATATATGAGGCCATTATCCTATGAGACAAACAAGTTGTTCTAACTGGAAGCCTTTCTTTCTTTCTTTCTTTCTTTCTTTCTTGCCCGTTTTCAACATTTTCCCATTTTTTCATTATCATTTGCTTATCACTTTTCTTTCTTTCTTTCTTTCTTTCTTTCTTTCTTTCTTTCTTTCTTTCTTTCTTGCCCGTTTTCAACATTTTTCCATTCTTTTATTATCATTTGCTTATCACTTTTCTTTCTTTCTTTCTTTGTATATATTTCAGTTGTATCCAAACAGTATCTCTTTCTTTCTTTCTTTCTTTCTTTCTTTCTTTCTTTCTTTCTTTGTCTATCTATATTTCAGTCAAATTCAAACAGTATCTCTTTCTTTCTTTCTTTCTTTCTTTCTTTCTTTCTTTCTTTCTTTGTCTATCTATATTTCAGTCGAATCCAAACAGTGTCTCTTTCTTTCTTTCATTCTTTCTTTCTTTCTTTCTTTTATTTGTCTTTATATATCTCAGTTGTATCAAAACAGTATCTCTTTCTTTCTTTCTTTCTTTCTTTCTTTCTTTCTTTCTTTCTTTCTTTCTTTGTCTTTATATATTTCAGTTGTATCCAAACAGTATCTCTTTCTTTCTCTTTCTCTTTCTTTCTTTCTTTCTTTCTTTCTTTGTCTTTTAATATCTCAGTTGTATACAAACAGTATCTCTTTCTTTCTTTCTTTCTTTCTTTCTTCTTGTCTATCCCAATCAAATGCGAATTGTTCAATATCTTTTTTTTATGTGTGTGCCAACAAATGATGTCTGGCTCGTTTTAAAATGTTGTCAAATAAAATAATCGTTTTCAAATCATATTTACCGTATATGTCCAAACAGGATTTGGCATTAAATAACCTGAAAAGATTGATCTTCCATAAAATCCACACCACAAATCATCTTTTCATTGTTTCATGACTATTAATTTCAAATGTCTTCTGTTGATGAGAAGACCTATCCGATGATACTTTAGAAAATTATTGAAATAAATTTTCATCCAACTGATGGAAGTAATTGAAATTTCGGTCCCTTTTTGGTCCAATCTCTCTCTCTCTCTCTCTCTCTCTCTCTCTCTCTATCTATCTATCTATCTATCTCGATATACATATACATATATATATTGAAAAATTAATCCGACGGTTGTCTTGAAGTCTTTTCCAGTTATAGGATACAATATCTAAGGTAGATCTTAATATCGTAGCAAACGTGAAACTACCAGTTGGGATTTATCTATCTTTATTTTTGAGTTATTTTACTTACATTCATTATTTTATAAAGTTGTTATATATATATATATATATATATATATATATATATATATATATATATATATATATATATATATATCAAAGATAGGGCTGTTTGGTTTTTCAAAATACCCATAATAAGATGGAAATAAATTTATAATCCTAATGTGACCGGTTTTTTGTTTTTCTTAAAGAAATTATTGCTCTGTGCTGTCAGTTATATTGAGCTCTTTAGCAGGAAAATTTAAATGTTCATAATTGAATGATTTTTTGTTCTGACAGAATTATTCCCAACTCCGGTTTAACTGGACTGAATAATACGTATATAGAAATATATATATATATATATATATATATATATATATATATATATATATATATATATATATTACTTAAGTTTGTCGTTCTCACTAGCTCACGTGGTGAATTAATGGTGGACCAAATTTTGGGGTATTCTTAGATAGTGCTTAATATCAATGATAGAGCTTTTATACATAAAGGAATATATATATATATATATATATATATATGTGTGTGTGTGTGTGTGTGTGTGTGTCTGTCTGTCTGTGTGTGTGTGTGTGTGTGTGTAGTGCAATTAGAAGGAAACTCAAATCTGGTTAAGTTGTCATTATAAATTTATTTCACTGGGGAATGTTATTATACTCTCTTTATCGTCAGATGACTTTTTACTTGTTAGACTTGAACAGCAATAAGTCAATAAGGGAACAGGAATGATGTAACAATAGCTATACATCGAGCACTCGCATAGATTTATATGATATTCCTCATATATTCTATACAAGAATTATCCACACCCACTGTCTTCGGACGCTGACTGCATATTTCTAATATATATATATATATATATATATATATATTACATGGAGGAGTCTGTGACCCTGGATTTCATGCTTTACACATATGCGTAAAGCATATGAATATACAATATTTATATATTCCTATATATATATATATATTTCTATATACGTATTATTCAGTCCAGTTAAACCGGAGTTGGGAATAATTCTGTCAGAACAAAAAATCATTCAACTATGAACATTTAAATTTTCCTGCTAAAGAGCTCAATATAACTGACAGCACAGAGCAATAATTTCTTTAAGAAAAACAAAAAACCGGTCACATTAAGATTATAAATTTATTTCCATCTTGTTATGGGTATTTTGAAAAACCAAACAGTCCTATCTAAGCATTTTTGGAGTTTGAAAAATAAAGGTTTAGCCCCTAAGATTCAATGGTCCATGCTGAAAAAGTCGAATACTCCAAAAAGCTTTGATAGTAGATGTAATCTGTGCCTAGAAGAAAAAATACAAATAATGATATACCCAGACCCTGAAAAATTATTAAATCAGCGATGTTAATTCATAGGTAGATGTAGACATAGGAATAAATTTAAACTATAGACAAATTATCATAGATAATGTTTAATTAACCAAAACATAGGATTAATTTGAGATTTGAGGTGAAATTAATAAAATAAAATAAAATAAAATAAAAAGATGAGATGATACCATGTGATGTGTACGTACTTTTCAATGGAAGGGTAACTGAATAGGCACGAATATAAATTTTGAAATTCAAATTTTAATTTTAAATTTTGAATTTAATTTAAGATAAGTATTACTGTATCCTTACGTAAAGTTATTAAGGATTGTTGTACTTCCCTAAATTATCATTAAATCTGGAGTTTTAAGTAGAAATGTATTTAGAATTTAAAAATTAGAATAATTTAATTTACTGGAATTCCAACTAGTGATAAAAAAATGAAAAATAAAAACCGGAAGTGTGCGAAATGGGGAGAAAACTCTTCACCCCTTTTCTACCCCCTCCCATCCTTCCTTCCTGTGTCTATTCTGAATTATTTTATCCATTAGATCTGAAGAAGTCCTTTTTTTTTTTTTTGGTTTATTGATTCATATCAATACCCATAACAGGATGGAAATAAATTTATAATCCTAATGTGATCAGTTTTTGTTTTTCTTAAAGAAATATATTTCTATATATATATACACGAAAGTCTGAAAATATTTCTAAGCTTCACCAAGATTCTAGATTTATACCTCTCATTTTTTTTTTACTTGATATGCACAAAAATTATGTCTGAAATATTAATTTTTTTCTAGTTTTATAAAAAGTAGCGCTGTGTTCTCCCAACAGAAATGTTCAGCTATGTCTCTTCATTCAGGATAAGCCTTAGGATACGTTGGTTTGGTTTCTTTTGTTTAATGGCATAAATATAGTTGGGGGATAAGAGGGTTTATATTTTATTTAAGGGTATTAGTCCGAGAGTGAGCGTATAGCCCTCACTGGAGTTCGAACTCACTTACGTCGAGGCAGGGGTCGATGCACAACGCCATGGTCACTACTCCCTCGACTGAACTAGTCTCTCTGATTATTTAACCTATCGATTTTAAGTTGCCAATTATATTCTGACAAATTGCTTGAATACCAGGAAATAGTCTTCGAGATCGAATAATAAAGGTTGTCCAGTGCGTTCGTTCTCTCTCTCTATATATACATATATATTTGTGTTTATATTTGTGTGTATATATATATATATATGTGTGTGTGTGTGTGTGTGTGGACATTTTGGGTAGTCAATTGTATGAATAAACTCTATTTTGTGACTCGAGAATATTTTCTTTCCAGAAAAATGATTTTCTGTTTGTCTTCTTTTTTTTCCAACCTAATTTCACGACTGATTACTTTTATATATATATGTATATATATATATATATATGATTTTTATTTGGACAATTTTTTTTTGGATCCATCCCAGATTATTATCTTTTTTGTTACTTATATTAATATGTTTTGAAACTAAAAATCTCTTTCCCATTATTCAACTTTTTTCGTCTCTAAAACTTTTTCTTCCGATAAAATCCGACTGATGATCAAGTACCATAATTAAAGTCTGATTAAAGACTGATGATCCGAATGTAATGCATCATTTGTTGAACCATTTTTTGAGAATAATGTGCCGGCTGGAGTGTTCGCCAATGGTTCAGGAGGCCTGAGTTCAATCCCAGGTCACGTCATGCCAAAGACTTTAATTATAGTACTTGATACCTCCTTGCTTAACACTCAGCAATATAAGGTACGTATCAAGGGTAAATTGGAGCAAGCCTGGGAAAGGAGTAGCGCCCTCCTCTACACTTTGGTGTTGTAGCTATTGAAAAGGGAGCCTTCGGGTCTCCCTCGACTAAAGAGAGACAACTTTACTTTTTACTTATTGAGAAGTAACTCTCTATTTTAGAATATTGATATTTGTTAAAATTTTAAAAATTATAGTTAAGAAATGAATTACAGAATTTTAAAAATATATACTTTTTAATAATCTCCCGCCAATATCGGGGGTTCCTTCAGGTTTTCAATGCAGGTTAGTGTTGTTGGAGCTGATACGGAGTCTAGATGTACGAAATTGATCAAGTTCTCTTGGTATTTATACAGAGTGACAGAGATCGACTATCTCTTGAGCTCAGGGGCCGTACATTCAAGCTTTACCAGCTTGCAGGATTAAGTTTATTGCTTGGTGCCTGAGGCGCCCAATTAATACCAATGGGGCCAAGAATTTTGTCTCTGCTCCCCTACCATTTTTGTACAATGAATAATATTTTAAGCAAATCTATTTGAACCATAGATCGGGCCCTAACAGGCATTACCACTCCGGGTCAGAGTGGACTTGAGTGCAATTCTCAGTCGGCAGGGGATGTAATTGGCGTATACTAATCTCCACTGACAGTCCAGTCGGCTTGGTGGGGGTGGCTGTAGAATACACCGACTGCGTCTCTACAGAGGGGTAAGACCATCCACCCAACGAGTGTCGTGGATATGACATTAAACAATCAGATGGTGAAGTTCCAGTCAGTGGTGCTCAGGGAAATATGATGTACCCCTTCATTGCCACCTCTCTTAGGTTCATTCGACCCAGAGTGGTAGCACCTAATAGGGTCCTATCTATGGGTCATATTGAATTTTTTGACATTTAAACTGAGTGCAAACAAAGGATTTATGCTAAATTGAATTGTTTTAAATAGAACTGTTTGATTATTTAACGGTGTGTTTAAATAAACAGTCATTTGTTTGTGTGCAAAGGATAAATAATAAATAGAATTATTTGTGTTTGATCGAAATACTTGAAACCATTTAACCCTGTATAAAAGAATGAACTTAAACTCGTTTAAAAATCTATCTGCAAAATGAGTTTACAAATAATTGATAAAATGTAAAAAAACAGGATTTGGCATTAAATAACCAGCAATGGTTGATATGCCATAAACTCAACAAAACCCAAACCCTTTTTCCCACCGACAGAACCATGTAAAATATTTGTATTAAGAATAGTTTCTTGAAGCTGTAATAAAGATCGTTTAATATGGAGTATTAATAGGTAATTAAAACCTTATCCTCATCCTCATCATCCCCATCGTGTCGTACTATTAGCACGGATATTTCTGACCCTCTCTCGCTACCCCTCCCTATCGTCCATTGCTCTTGGCAGGTCCTCAGGGCTATATCCAGTATCGCCACAGAGCTGCTGTATGTATGTTCGAGCTGGACTTCCTGCCTTTGCTCGTCCATGTGAAGGGGTCCACAGGTGTATATCACTTACGAGCTCGTCCCTACTTTTCCAGCAGAGTCCGGCATGTCTGGTTCATCTAGTTTTGATAATTTTCGTGATGGGTGGTAGATGGCCGTACAGCTGCTGCTTTGTGGGGTGATGTCTCCAGGTCTTCATCAGTATCCTATTTACCAACCCCTCCGCTCAGGCAGGATATGACACAAGGTCAATTTTTAAGCGGAGTTTAACAGGTTTGAATTCAGAGTTTTCCTTCTCCTAGACTAGTTGCCTCACCAAGGCTGAAGAACCTAGTCTGCCCTACTATTTACCCATAGCTGGAGGGAGAATAATTGGAATCATACCTTTCCCAAGGGTATTAGTGCTATGTGAAATGTAATCAGGCTCGTCCAGGATTTGAACTCGTGTCGTCGTGTCCATATCCTGCGACGATAACCATTACAACACGGGTCTTCTTCAATATTGCTCGCAGCATTCTTGTGTAATTGCCGTCAGGTTTTTTCTCCATACGTTTGGTTAGG
Organism: Sepioteuthis lessoniana; assembly: GCA_963585895.1. NCBI lineage: Eukaryota > Metazoa > Mollusca > Cephalopoda > Myopsida > Loliginidae > Sepioteuthis > Sepioteuthis lessoniana. The sequence continues at coordinate 71,818,607 of OY757934.1, forward strand.
GTCCAAGTGGTGCATCCATATAGCAGTATCGATACGACCGCAGCTTCATTTTATTAAATATAAATGATTGCAAGAAAACATAAGAATCGTAGAGATAGAAAGTAATACTTGAAAATATACAGCTTTGTGCAAATTATTTGAATTCCATAGGAAAACTTGATGTTATGTGGCTTTGTCCAAAAAAAAAAAAAAATGCTTCAAAAGATATAACTATACAAATCATCATCATCATCATCACGTCGTGCCACCAGCACGGATATCCCTGACCCTCTCTCGCCACTTTTCCCTATCGTTCATCGCCTCTGGCAGGTCTTCAGGGCTACATTCCGTATCCTCACATTGCTGCTGTATATATGCTCTAGCTGGTCGTCCAGCTCTTGTGCGGCCATATGTGGGGGTCCATAGGGGTACATCACTTATGAGCTGGTCTCTACTTCTCCAGCAGTGTCCTGCGTGTCTGGTTCGTCTAACCTGGATAGTTTTCGTGATAGGAGGCAGGTGGCCGTATAGTTGGTACTTTGTGGGGTGTTGCCGCCAGGACTTATTCGATATTGCTCACAACATTCTTGTGTAATTGCCGTCTAGCTTCTTCTCCAGTTGTTTTGTTAGCGTCCAAGTGGTACATCTGTACAGCAGTATCGACACAACCGCTGCCTAGAAGAAATTGCGTTTCATTTTTTCGGCCAGGTCTGATTTCCATAAACGTATAATGGATGCGATTCCCTAACCTCAAGGCATAGAATAACCTTAGATGAGTTGATATGCCGTTAATATCAATCAACTTTTTTTGATTTTGAATTGATTTATTTTCATTGTCCTCTTACAATATTCATTTTTACCCAAACACTATACGAAATATTTTTTGGCTCTTTTTCAGTTATATAATCAAGATGACATTTTTCCTTTAATATAAAATGATTTTTGGGCGCCTCTGGTGGCATAATAGTTAGCAAGCTAGACGAGCAGGCCTTCGCGAGTAAGTGTTCCATTTATACGGCCTTGTACCATATCGAAGCAAAAAGCTTCGTCAATTAAAAGTTTTTCGTTTTAATTATATGAAATACTTTTTGACAAGAGTAACCGTAATCTAGCAAAGATGACTCATCAAAGCGATATTTTTATAAGAGCAATACGCTTAAAATGCTCTTAGTCAAATTTGTTGCTGAAAGATAATTTGTGGGGTCAAACATCACGCCTAATCTCATTTTTAATTATCTAAATTCTCTTTACAACCGAGATAACTAACAAATGCATATTAGAATCCTTCACTCCTTCCGAAATAGAAGTATCAGGATCATCATGGACCGCAATTAACAATGAAATCTAGTGAGCCTGAGGAATACCAATCTTCACAATTCAGAAGCAGCCCAGTTGTCGAAGTACAGATATTTTTATTATCTTCTATAAGAGGAAAGAGGGGGACAAGGAAAATAGTCGTTGAGGGTGATAACTAACAGAACTTAAATTTCATTGACGAAGGCATCTCATCAATGTTGAGATTTGAGAATAAAAACCAGGGAAAGATAACTTTTTATCTTGGCATTAAATTTGTAGTTTTAACCCTCCGCTAAAATCGTCGAAAATATTTTTTCAATCCTGAAAAACTCCTTTCTTCGGAAGGTTAAGCAACAAAGATTAACTCTCGAAACGAAAGCTTTTGAATTTTCTATTTCGACGCTGCCAGTCATGTTTACATTATTTTTTATTATTAAAACGGCTTGATTGTTTTTGATCATATGACAACGCAACTAATTTTAGTCAAGTGTGGTGCACTTAGGTTGGAAGAATGGGTTGATTTACAAATTAATGCGATTGTCTATGTTTTGTTCTCACTGACCTTAACATCGCTTCACTTCAATAAAAAAAATTCATCCGGTCCATCGGTTTATTTGTTGAGATATAATTGCCTATTTGGCCTCCAATCATAATTTTATCAACTTCATCTCAGTGGGACAGCAGGATTTCCAGTTTTGTTTTCGGCAGCTTCTCACATATCCAGGGCGAGCACAAAACACTCCTTCATTTCAAACACACACACACACACACACACACACATATATATATATATATATATATGTATTTTAGAATAGCTATAAGTCGAGAATACGTTGCAAGTTCTAAAAAAGGGTTTTTTTCTTTCTCGTCTCGTCACAAAAACACAAAAACAAGCAAGGAATAAAGATTTGGTTTGTTTTTGTTTAATTTGGTTTTAGGGCACATCAACCATTGCAGGTTATTTGATGCCAGATCCATTTTTATACTTATAAACAGTCCTATTTAAAAAAATTCAGTTTAGCATAAGTCCATAGTTTAAATGTCTGCAAACGGTTTTATTTCAAACAATTCAGTCAAGCATAAGTACAATTTAAATGTCAAAAACAGTTCTATTTCAAATAATTCAGTTTAGTATGAGTATAGTTTTTTTGTTTACACAAAGCTAAATCACTTGTTTTTTTTATTTCTATTCGATTTATACTTTCCTTGCTTCTTTCGTTTTTCCTCTTATTTTCTTTCTTTTTCTTTTTTTTTTTTTCTTCTGTTTTTCTTTTGTTTGCACTCTTCTTTCTTTCTTTCTTTTTTCTTTCTTTTGTGCTTTTCTTCTTTTATTTCTTTTTTCTGTCTCTCCTCTTTTATTTACCGTTTTCCTCGTTTTTCTTCTTTTCCTTCCTTCCTTCCTACTTGATGGTCACTGCTTTTCTTTCTTTCTTTCTTCTTCTGTGCTTTTTTTTCTTTTTTCTTTTTTCTTTCTTTCCTCTTTTCTTTTCCGTTTTCCTTGTTTTCCTTCATTCCTTCCATCCTTCCTTCCTTCTTTCCTTCCTTCCTTCCTTTCTACTAGATGGTCACTACCTTTTCTTTCTTTCTTTCTTTCTTTCTTTCTTTCTTTTTTTCTTTCTTTCTTTCAAACAACTTTTTTCCTTGATATTTTCTTTTTTTCTTTTTAATCTAATTCATTCATTCTTTCTCATCGCCTTTTTATTTCTAAAAATGACCAAATTTCATTCCTCACTTTTGTTCAGAATTCCATAAATTCCTTTTTTCGTGTCCGGATCTCATCCTGAAAGCCTCCTTCTTTCCAATCTTCCAGATATTATCGGCTTCTGTTCCGTTTCCATAATAGAATAATCCCATATTCCTCATAATGCTTCATCCCAACAAATATGTGATTACACACACATCCACACACCTCCCACTTTTCGCTAATCCCTTTTAATCTGTCTTAACATTGCAGCACGCGAATGAGTTAATCTCTGGATGCACGGAGTGACCTTTATTACAAACCTCCGTGTTTTGTATGCATACCAAACTAGAAATTCATAAAGCGATGACGTGAGCTGTTTAAAAAACGATACGAAGTAAAAAGTATAAACCTGAATTATCTACAAGCTCTGATTAATCTATAACTTGAAGATCTACGAACCGGTTGGGTTCCCGTCGTAACAATAGTTCACGATGACAGCGATACTTCTAGCTAGGAAGAAGAGAAAGATTCAAATTAATATTCAATAATTATTTCCAATATATCAAGATCTTTGTATGATTGAAAAATGTCAGCGTGAAAGATGACCTAAAAGAATTCAGTAACAAATTGGATTGGAAAATGCTTTATTCACTATTATATTCTAATTTTATTGCTCTAATAAACTTCTCGCCTAAAGGTACCGTTCTTCTTAGGTTTACTGGTTCTGTAACCTGTTTTAGTCGCGAGGGTGCTACTGAGGTAGCGTGTGTTCGGCAGGAATATCCTGGAGAGGGCTTATCCCCTTTCAGGTCTATAACTGATTTGAATTGTTTTCCTTCTCCTTTATCGGTTGTCATACCAAGGCCAAAAGGCTCACTCTGCCCTACTATTTACCGATAGAACAGTGGTAGGGAGAAACAGTTGGATTCATATCTTTCTCTTGGTCTGTGAAATGCAATTCGTCTTGTTCAGGATTTAAAATCGAATAACTGATTTCTCTTCATCCGACGATAACTACCACCGGTTGCATAAAAAATGTAAATCTAAGTAAAGACATAACACTTCAGACAGATACACCTGCCAAAGCCGAATCTCTGCTGCATTGTCTGGAACGGATAGCATGTGGCTCAAGTCTCTATGTGAACGCCTCCAAAACAGAGCTCATGTGTTTTAATCAAAGAGACCACATCACCACACTAATAGGTAGGTCTCCTAAACTAGTGGACAAGTTCACCTACCTCGGAAGCAGCATCTCATGTACCGAAAATGACGTCAACATGCCTCTGGCGAAGGTATGGACAGCTATCAATAGGCTATTGACTAATAGACTTATCCGATAAAATAAAACGCAATTTTTTCCAAGTAGAGGTTGTGTCAATTCTAAAATATGGATGAACTATATGGACGCTAACTCTGCGTATTGAGAAAAAGCTTGACGGCAATGACACAAGAATGCTAGGAACTGTATTGAACAAATCCTGGAGGCAACATCGCACAAGATAGCAGCTGTACGGCCACCTTTCATCTATCTCGAAAACCATCCAAATTAGACGAATAAGACATGCAGGACTCTACTCAAGAAGTAATGATGAATTCATAAGTGATGTACTCCTGTGGACCCCTTCACATGGACGAGTAAAGGTTGGGTGACCAGCTAGAACCTATCTACAAGAGCTCTCTATTGATACAGGATGTAGCATAGAAGACTAGCTGGGAGCGATGGACGATAGAGACGAGTGGCAAAAGAGGGCCAGAGATATCCATCTTAACGGCACTCTATTATGATATATATATATATATATATATATATATATATATATAGAGAGAGAGAGAGAGAGAGAGGTTTGGCAAAAAATATTTTAGACAGCCACTTAGGAAAATTATGCTGTTTTCAATTAAGTATAATCACTCATTATCATTAGGCAGGAATAGTTATTTTAAACCAATTAGTCTTAGGATCACTTGAAACCATAAAACTGTATGAAAATTACTTGTATTTGATCGGAATATTTGATAAACTAACAAATACAATGAACTCTTAATTAACTTGGCTGAGCGTAGTCGATAGCTACTACACCGAGGTCTAAGAGAGGGACATACTCCTTTTAAGAGATGGATATACTCCTTTCTCTGGATTACTCCGCTTACCTTTGATCCGTATCATAGATTTTAGCAAAGAGGCAACAAGTACCATTTTTTAAACTTTGGTATAACTCGACCTGGGATTGAACCCGGGTTCGCGGACCATTGATGAATACTCTACCCACAATATAATCATGATTACAATCGTTAACAAATGAATCGAATTTCTGTATTAAGTAAAAGTAGAGTTGGCGACTTTAGTCGAGGGTGAACCGAAGGCTCCCTTTTCAATAGCTACTACACAGAGATGTAGGAGAGGACGCTACTCCTTCTCCTGGATCGCTCCACTTTCCCCTTGGTACATACCTTATAATGTTGAGTGTTAAGCAAGGAAGTATCAAGTACTATTTTTTAGGTCTTTGTTATGACTCGACCTGGGATTGAACCCTTGTCTCCTGGGCCACTGGCGGACACTCGACCTGCTAGGCCAATGACCCATATCAAAACCCATAAAAATAAACTATGCAACGATGATTCATATTTTACAAAAGGTAAAAATTTGAAATAAATAGGAAATTTTGTACAAGCAGAACGAACGAACGCATATACCCCACCCCCAAAATATGTCGGGGCCAAAAGTATTTCAAAAATCAAGTTTGTTACTTGGGGGTAATGTTATTGTTTTGAAGCTTAAATTGTTTTTATCATTTTCAGTACCCATTTTTATGATTTTCATATTGGTTGGTTGTTTAATTTTTTATGGCATATCAACATTTGTAGGTTATTTAATGCCAAATCCATTTTCATAGAAATAATCAGTTCTATTTCAAACAATTCAGCTTAGCTTGAGTAGAGTTTAATCGTCAAAAACATTTCTATTTCAAGTTTTTCAGTTTAGTCAAACAGTTCTAATTCAGCCAATTCAGATTAGTACTAGTAGAGATTTTGTTTACACACAGTTAAACGTCAAAACAGATCTTTATTAAACAATTCAGTTTAGTATAAGTACGCAGTTTAAATGTAAATACACATTTTAATTGTTAAAAACATTTCTATTTCAAGCTACTCAGTTTAGTCAAACAGTTCTAATTCAACCGTTTCAGTCTAGCATAAGTATGCAGTTTAGTTCTATTTAACCCATAGATAGGGCCCTATCAGGTACTACCACTCTGAGCCAGAGTGGACTGGGAGCAATGACATTGAAAGGGTGCTCCGCATTACCCAAAGCCCCAGCATCACTGGAACCTCACCACCAGGTTGTTTTGTGTCATATCCAGGACACACATTAAAGGGTCTTCTCTCTCTGCAGAGGTGCAGTCGGTGTTTTCTTCTGTCCCAGGGTACTTAAAATGATTTTGAGTACTCTATTTAAAATCATTTTAAGTACGCTTGTTTGACATTTTGAGTACCCTTGTTTTTCCGTTTTACAATTATTTTTCATAATTTTGAATATCTTTGTTTATAATTTCGAGAACATTTGTTTATCGTTTTGAATTCCTTTTTTATCCTTTTGAGTAGCGTTGTTTAAGAGCCTTCTCACATTTGAGAATAATACGTAGGCTCCAATCCTGGAGCTTTAGGGAATGTGGAGTACCCCTTCACTTCCATCGCTTACAGGTCCACTCTGACCAGGAGTGGTAAAAACTGATAGGGTCCTATCTATGGGTTAAATAGATGTGTTTGACCATCTAAACTGTGTACAAAATGTGACTGATATTAAATCGAATTGTTAGAAATAGAATTGTTTGACATATAACTGTGTAATTAAATGACTAACGTTTAATTGAATTTTTAGTGATACATAGTGAAACCATTTAATTGTGTGGAGCAGAATGAGTAATGTTGAAAAGAATTAACAGTGTTACATCGCAATATTGTTACCACTTCACTGTCTAAAGTAAAAGAATTGTTCATGTTAGGTTAAAATATTTGAAACCTTTTTAACTGTGAGCAAAAAAAAAAGAGTTTAGGCACGATTAAAAATGTTATCGGCAAAACGTGTTTACAAATCACATATATCTAATATATGTGTATAAAGAGGATTTGGCATTACATAGCTTGTAAGGGTTCAAATACCATAAAACCCAACCAAATCATATGTTTAATATACATGTATAGAGAAGATTTAGCATTAAATAACCTACAATCGTTGATATGCCATAAAACCAAACCCAGCCAAATCATATATATTTGATATATATATGTATAAAAAGGATTTGGCATTAAATAATGGTTGATATGCATCGAAATCCAACTAAACAAATCATGTATATTTGATATATATGTACAAAGAGGATTTGGTATTAAATAACCTACATGGTTGCTATGCCATAACACCCAACCCAACAAACTCATATATATCTAATATATATATATATATATATATATAAAGACGATTTGCTATTAAATAATTTACAAAGATTAATATGTCATAAAACCAAACCAAAGTATACACAAGCCGTCTACTATTGCTCTAAATCCCAAACTGGAATGATTCAAGCAGTGTACAAATACGAGTTTTTGATGATTTATTGGTTGGTTGGTTGGTTGGTTTTATGGCATGTCAACCCTTGTTGGGTTATTTGATGCCGAAATCAGTCTTTTTGTTTTCAAATAAATATCGGGTTTCCGTTACTATTCATAAAAAATGTACGAACAATCATCATCATCATCATCATCATCATCAAGTTTTAGTGGATTTCCTTGACGTTCATCGTCCATTCCTATTGGTCATCACTCTTAGTAGTGTCTGCAAAGCGTTGATGTCAATAAATATTTGCTGGTATGCCTAAACAAGTTATATATACGAGGTAGGCCATCGGGAAACGTCACTATACGTTCGATCCTGATTTTTCAGTATTGTTCAATGTTTTTCTGCTCTACTTGAACGGATTGTGAGATGGAGGGTAAGTGGCCATACAGCTTCTGTTTTTAGCCGCTTCGAGTTACTATTCCTAATGTTAATAATCTATTTACAGTTATATAGTTTTAAGAAATTATTCCGATATGATAATAATTATTTTTACACACAGTTATATGGCATCCAGTATTTCAAGAATTGTCTTTTTTTTTCTTTTCAAATGGCATATCTACCTTTGTGGGTTATTTAATGCCAAAGCTATCATTAAAGAAGAAACATATAAATACAATTGACCTATTGCTGCGGGAGAGGGTTAAATAGGTTCCTATATTTCCTAAGGATAATGGTCGAATGTGAATGCAATAGCGCAACTGAAGTTAAGACCGTTAACCATTACGCCATGGGAACTTCCCTCCAACAAATATAAGGTTTCGAATAATAATAATAATAATGATAATAAATTTTAAAGTTTAAACACTTTAAAAATGGTATTTGATACCTCCTTGCTTAACACTCAGCAATATAAGGTACGTATCAAGGGTAAAGTGGAGCAATCCAGAGAAAGGAGTAGCACCCTCCCCTACAACTCGGTGAAGTAGATATCGAAAAGGGAGCCTTTGGGTCACCCATGACTACGGTCGCCAACTACTACTGCTCTAGAGGTTGTTAGAGACTATGCTAATCGAGGTCGTATAGGAAGGTAGCAAACGGAATTTTTAAGTGAACAAAATATCAATAAAAGAAAACAAGCAGTAAAAGTTACAAAGACGTTTGAATTGCAACAAAATGGTCTTTTATATATATCATTATTATTAAATTTTCAACTTGTTAAAAAAAGATGTGGTAAGCTTATTAGAACTGATTCCTATCGGCCGTGTGTTTCAAACACTTTCGTCACTGCGAATAACTAAACACTGTCGTCTGCCCTGACCAAACGCTGTTGTCCGTAAGATCTTTTGTAAAACCTATCTTCCCTTTTCTCTTTAACTCTTCTTTTTCCTTCTCTAATCTATCTTATTTCTCTCTTTATTCGTTACTCTAAAAGGTTTTTAAATTGGCAGTTAGCGTCGATCAAACCCGTTCTTAATAATATATATATATATATATATATATATATATATATATATATATATATATATATATATATATTACCTATGAACCATTAGAGATTAATAGAATACATATAATTGGTACCTTCCCTCACTCAAGGTCTTAGATTAAGACCCGGTAAAGGATTGTAAGAAACCGAAAATAAAACATGAAAATTTGATAATAATAATAATAATAATAATAGAAAGTGACAGTAATACCAGCTGTAATTAGTGCACTTGGTACAGATTGGTACAAGGACTGGAGGACTTGGAAATAAGAGGACGAGTGTAAACCATACAAACTACAGCATTATAGAGATCGGCCAGAATACTGTGGAGAGATCGGAAAACTTTAGGAGACTTGCTTCTACATTTTAGAAACTATCGGCTAACGCGAGTGTGATAAACTCGAAAAAAAGTTGATAATAATAATAATGATAATAATAATAATGAAACCTGTGGAATATGAAAGTGACGATTGTACCAATTGAGATTGGTGCTTTTGGCACAATATCTTAAGGATTATTAAAAGGCCTGAGGACATGGAAGTCGGCGGACGGGTAGAGACTATCCAAATGACAGCATTACTGAGAACGGCCAGATTACAAAGAAGAGTTCTGGAAAAATGAGGAGACTTGCTGTCACCCAAACACCACTGAAAAACCATCAGCTAATACTGATGTGAAAAACTCTAAAAGAGTAAATAATAATTATAATAATCCTTGTAAATAATTATAGTTTCAAATAACTATTGTTAATACGAATAATTTGCATGCAGTTATATTGTTTCAAGTATTTCTATCAAATATTAATAATTTGTAGTACCTGTTAGGTTTCTATCTATGGGTCAAGTAGATTTATTTTAGATAATATTTAAGATGATTTTGATCTAGATTAATACGGTGACATTTACAATATTTTGAATGGATATGGAGGGTTCGCCAATGGTCCGGGAGTCCTGGGTTCAATCCAAGGTCGCGTCATACCAAAGACTTTAAAAATGGTACTTGATACCTCTTTGCTTTAACACTCAGCATTATAAGGTAAGGATCAAGGGTAAAGTGGAGCTATCCAGGGAATGGAGTAGCGCCTTCCCCTACATCTCGGTGTAGTAGCCATTGAAAAGAGAGCCTTCTGGTCGCCCTCGACTACGGTTGCCAAGTTTACTTACTTTTACTTGCCTGTTTAAAAAGATTTTTTGCAACATATATAATCATAAACTATCATTCTTAAGCTGACTTCATTATGAAATCATCAGAAAGGTTTGCAATAAATGAAAACCAACCAACCAACCAACTGTTTATATGCATCTTTCTTTTTCTATCTGAGTCTTCCTATCAATCTTTGTGAGCGTATTAACATCTGTAGTTCTGTTTTTAACAATTCATATCTATCTATCTATCTATCTATCTATCTATCTATCTATCTATCTATCTTAGTCTGTTTATATCTTTTATACTCTCTCTCTCTCTCTCTCTCTCTCTCTGTGTCTCTCTCCCTCTCTCTACCTATCTATTTATCTTTTTTGTCTTTTTTAGTCTCTATCTATCTATCTATCTATCTATCTTAGTCTATTTATATCTATCTATCTATCTTAGTCTGTTTATATCTATTATACTCTCTCTCTCTCTCTCTCTATCTATCTATCTATCTTAGTCTATTTATATCTATTATAGTCTCTCTCTCTCTCTCTATCTATCTATCTTAGTCTATTTATATCTATTATACTCTCTATCTATCTATCTATCTATCTATCTTAGTCTCTTTATATCTATTATGGTCTCTCTCTCACTCTCTCTCTATCTATCTATCTATCTATCTATCTTATTCTCTTTATATCTATTATAGTCACTCTCTCCCTCTCTCTCTCTCTCTCTCTCTCTCTCTCTCTCTATCTATCTATCTATCTATCTTAGTCTATTTGTATCTATTTTAGTCTGTATCTATTTATCTATCTAATTTAGTCTGCCAACATCACTCTGTCTATCTGTCTGTCTATTTATCTTAATCTCTTCCTATCAAGTCCAATCGGCTATGGTTGAAGAAAACGACTGCATCTCTGCCAACAATGATTGATATTGAATAGAATTATTAGTGTTTGAGAGAGACGAATGAAACTATTTAACCACAGAAACAATAACATTACAAGGATGCAATCAAATTAGTTCTAACTTATGTTACACGCAAATCATATTTGTATATCTATTTAAATGAGCACAAACAAATATTTAACAGTAAATTGAAATACTTGAAACCATTAAAATAAGTGCAAAAAATGGCTTAGGCTCGTTTAAAAATGTTATCTACAAAATATGTTTACAAATCCTATATATACGTGGCGCCTTCAATACGTTTCCAGACTTTTTTGTATAGGCATTTAAAATTGTCGTAGACTCTTAAAAATTCACTATGTTATTGCTATACATCGTATGAGATGACTGACCAATTCTTATGATTTCAGGATCAAATCAACAGCTACAGCAGCAATTGGAATACACCCTACTAAAGCCTGATTGTCACAGCTGGTGATTTTCAAAAATGCAATCTGGACGTGAGGACACTTTAGAAGAATGATATGCAATAAAGTTCTGTTTTAAACTTGGAAAAAATGATACCACAGAAACGTATGGAATGCTTCAGACTGCTTTTGGAATATCTTGTAGTTTTTGAGTGGCATAAGAGATTCAAGGAAGGCAGGGAGTTTGTGAGGGATGATGAGAGGTGTAGGAGTAGGGAAGTCAATACACCAGAGTTGATTGGCCAAAGGGTTAGGGTTATTATGTTGAGGTGTTAAGAGAGTTCAGGAAGAGATTCCGTCGGAAGGGGCCAGCACTCTTCAAATTGGGTCAGTGGCATTTCCACCAGGGCAATACACTAGTCTACAACTCCATCCTTGTCACGGACTATTTGATCAAGATGGGCATCAAGACAGTTCCTCAGTCTCCCTATAGTCGAGACCTTGCTCTCTGTGACTTTTGGTCATTCCCTAAGCTCAGAGACTGTCGTTATGAGACAAGTGAGGAGATGAAAGAGGCTGTGACGAAGGTCATTGACACGCTCATACAAGAAGACTTCCATGGGGCCTTCCAGAAGGTGTTGGAACGGTACAACAAGTGCATTGCAGCCGGAGGAGATTACTTTGAAGGGGGCTTGAGTTTTATGTGTTTACTATCAATAAAAGTGCTCATACGAAAAAAGGCTGGAAACTCATTTAATAATCCTCGTATTTAATATATAAGTATAAAGAGAATTTGGCATTAAACATACAAGGGTTGATATGACATAAAACCCAACCAAACCAAATCTAATTATTTCTGCCAATATCTATCTATCTATCTTAGTCTGTTTATATCAATCTATTTTAGTCTTTCTGTATCGACCTATCGAATTTAGTCTCTATGTATCTATTTCAGTCCGTTCGTAACTGTCAAGAATATTTCGGTCCATATGATCTTTGAACTTCTCCAGAGCATTCTATAAAACCCCTGTAAAATCTGTCAAGCCAACATGGTATAATTGCACGAAAACAGGCAAGTAAAACTCAGTGGTTGTGTAAAATCGATCCACCTGTTTTGTGGTCGGGCCACGAACCGAAACGAGCCATGACCATATATGACAAGCCAATGATCGATCGACTCAAGGGGATTCTTTTTAATGAACAGGTGCTTGATGCCTTACAATGAAGAAACCCTTTACTATGACCCACCGCCAATCAATCAATCGACACAGTGCTTGTTCATCAGGACTGAGGATTGGGAAAACGTATCAGGTGTCAGGGATGATAATTATAATTACATGCATTTGATATTTTCACTCGTTGCTTTTCCTTTTTTTTTTTTGTTCTCTTTTCACGACTATTGAAAGAGTGCTTGTTTAAGTGTACTTATTTATGGTCGACGTTATCTCCCCCCTCTCTCTCTCTCTGTCTCTGTCTGTCTGTCTGTCTCTCTCTCTCTCTCTCTTTTCTATATATATATATATATATATATTCAAATAAGAAAAGTCTGCATAAAAAAGTTGTCAGTGCAAAGTAGGTAAAAATCTTTAGAATATATCATAATTATGAGCATATTTGCACCGTCATCAGTTGTATATATATATATATATATATATATATATATGCCAACATAGTCTGAAAAAATCTTCCTGGGTTTTACTTAATCGAATCCTCGGGATATTTCTGATTTTTTCACACCATCAGAATGATAGAATTCTTACATAAAGTTAAATATACACACACACACATACACACACACACACATATATATATATATATATATATATATATATATATATATATGGGGAAAATAAAAACACTAAGTAATCCAAAAGTGTGGAATTTACAATAAAGAAGAGTCAACGATAAAACGTTTCGGTTTTAGTAAACCTTCATCGGGACTTTAAGATGGTGAAACAAGTGTCGATTTACCTTTCCTCTTCATTCCTTTTCTTTCTTTTCTTTTCTTTTCTTTTCTTCATCTCCTTTTTGATCCGTTGTATCTCCTTGAAGTTCCATATAATTAAACTTCCTTGTCTGTGCCATTCACGTGATAGTTTTTCAAAAAAGAACGCTGATTGAATGACTGAATGATCTTTCTTTGTATATATCTTTTTTCTTTTCCCCTGTTATTGTATTTTATTAAAACATCTTTCGTTATTTTATCGACATTTGTTTCACCATCTAAAAGACTTAATGAAGGTTTACGAAAACCGAAACGTTTTAACGTGGATTATCCTTCGTAATAAATTCATCACTAATGGATTACTTAGCTTTTCTATTTTCTCCATACTTTCGGATTTATTTCCATTATTTACTTCCATATATATATATATATATATATATATATATATATATATATATATATATATATAAGGCTCATTCAATAAATGAGGGGAAGATTTGAAACCCTCACCCCCAAAAAATATATATACACATATATACATATATATATATATATATATATATATATATACAGAGTGAAGAATCAAAAGTAGGAATGATCAAGTATTATGATAAACGATTCAATTTTTTAAAAAAGATTGAATTTGATTTTTAAAAATTAACAAGAAAATAAGAAGATAGATACAAAACGGTAAATTTACTCAAAATAGCCACCATTTTTTTCAATTTTTGCACCAAAACTCATTCGAAACGATTTGCATCCCATCAAAATAATTTCCTCAGACATTTAAATCCATTCCTCCTCAATAACAGTCTTGAACGAACCAATATTTGGATGGGAAGTTGTATTAGTTTTTTTTTTTTTTTCTAAAACACCCCCTTTAGTGTAATCAAGGAGGTTATGGTCGGGGCTGTAATCTTGTTTAATTGTTATCCTCACAGTTTTCTGCTGGACTTTCAAATCAATATTGTGCTTTTTTTATTGATGTTGTGGGGTACTTCTAAAAAAAAAGCCTTCTTTTCGTTTTTGTTCAATCCCTCACCCGCTTCGCCATAAAAAGCACTTTTTCTGTAAATTGTTTCTCTTTGCTCCGTATACAGTTAGCAAAGAAACTTTGGCTTGGTTTCGGCGTTAAGCAAATCATAGATTCTTTATCGTTTCTTTTTTGCTCACTTATATTGGACAGAATTTTAATTTAAAAAAAGTGCTTGAATAAAAGAGCTTGTCGTAAAAATTTAGATTTTTCGCGTATTTCTTTTTCCAAAATTGAACCTTTTTTTAATCTGATTAGATTTCCAGGTTTTATTATTTATGCTTTTAAGCAAATATCTTAATGCGAAATAGGAATTGCAAGTCTAAGAATGAGTATAAGAACCAACAATCCCTTTTTATTTAATTCACGCTTTGTGGGTTGATTTTGTTCTTTACTTTAACAACTATCTTTCAATTCAGTTATTACATCCCCACCCTCCACATATATATATATATATATATATAACTCTGTATTGGTTTATAGCAAAGAGTTGTTTTAATCCAGGAAAAATATTTGTTTTAAGGCTATTCAAAGTGGTGTCAAATAAAAGGTCAGAGGTGTGCATTCAATTTTTTAATTGATGAGAAGGGCAAACCATCCGAAATTTATAAAAGAATGTGTGATGTTTTTTGAGAAGAATGTTTCAGTCAAAAAATGTTTATTAGTTGGCTTACACTGCATTTGTCACTACGAGCCTGAATCGAAAGGACATTCAATTGAAAAAAAAAATCACACACTCTTAAGTAAAAAAATGACCTGGACGCAACAGTCAGTAAAGAAGGCCATGCAGACAGTGATCTGCAATATGAAAAACTCATTGATTTCCTTGAAAAAGACATTATTGTAAACCTTACTTCTTATTGCTAAATTGTTAAGCAAAATTCGCCTTATTAATTAAATGACTTATATATATATATATATAATGAGTATAAATATATTAAGTTTTATATATATTTAATAAAATAGATGCCTATATGCAACCACTGGTTTCATGCCGTCTCTATACAACAATCTTCAGGCAGCTTTATCACAGATATTGTGCACTTTCCAAATTATACCGCATTTGGTCTGCCAGAAATCCACTAAGTGACAAACATACTCTGTTGCAATATATATATATATATATATATATATAGTCTCCTCTAAATGGAGTAAAATAATTACCCCCACGTGTCTTTAGTTTAAATGAAAATAATATTTTTGAAAAAGTAAAACGAATAGGTACGGAAATGAATTTAGTTGTGGTACTTTAGATTTTTATTTCATACATTATATATGAAAAACCTAAATTCATTTGTGGACTTATTCATTTTGATATAATTACTTTTATTTCGTCACAGCAACAAAAAACTTACACACACACACACACACACACACATATATATATATATATATATATAACTGGAAAAAAACTCAACCATTAAAGTGCCATTATAAACTTATATCGACGAAGAATATTATCTTCGCCTCTTCAGATGATTTACACTCTTAATCTGGGGGTTCAATCAGAAAATATAGTTTACTGTATATATATTAGGAATATCCCTATATAGAATTTATGAGGGATAATTCTATATATATATATATATAGAATTACATGAAATCCCTCATAAATTCTATATAGGGATATTCCACATCCATTGTCTTTGGACACGTACTGGATATTACATATATATATATATATATATATATAACATTACTTTGCTCTCTCTCTATATAGATATATAAACTCTTCAAATGCACCAGTTCATCAACTAATTCTATAATCAAGACGACTTTGAAAATGTACCAAGATAAATCTGCAACTTCACAAATATTGCAATATAATTGCGGAGGGATTTCGTTTTATGTATCTTGCCTTTAGGTTTAGTTAGGCTGAGAACCTTTTATTTAGTGCATTGGTTAGTTAGGTGTACACACTGAGTGCAGGTGTTCACGCGCACGCGGGGTGGATGTGACAATCAGAGATGTCACAATAAAAACCCTAGATAGGACATGTGACCGGGGACGTGAATGACGTCATGCCAGGAAGAGCTGAGGATTTTGGAATTTGAAAAAAAAACCAGTTAGTTGAGATTTAAACTCCGAAGGAGAGAGTTGAGTTTCGAGTCTAGAGGAAGGTAGTCGATTTTTGGTGTCTACGAAATGTGCCGCGCGTTTGTTGAAGAAATTGTGTCTCTCTCCTCATGTCGAAAAACCTTAAACTCAAAAAGGTAAATAAAAGTTTCGCACCTAAACCAATTTCGAGTGTTTTCGGATTCCTATGCGTATGAATATTATGCCTATTTCACGTATTCATATCTTGGTCGATCACATGGATCCATTATATATTACAATATTACTTACCATTAAGAATGACGACATCGCTCCAAACAATTTATCGGTCAAATAGAATCGCCATTCATTTTTAGTATGAAAAGCCACAGAATAAGATCATTAAATATTATAAATTACTCCCGGCAAAACAAAATTTCAACCTTAAAGGAGACAACTTCAATGGAGATGCTAAATTATAATTAACAAACTGAATAGAAAAAAATTATAATTAATTACAGAATTGAAAAAAAAATTATAGAATGGAAAAAATTATAATTAACAATAAAAATGATTATAGAATAGAAAAAACTGTAATTGAGAATAAAAATCATATTTAATGACAGAATAAAAATTATAATTAAAAAAGAATGAAAAATTATATCTGATAGTAAAAATCATAATTAATAATTGAATAAAAAATAGATGTAATGAATAATTGAATGTAAAAAATTATAATCAATAATCGAAAAAAAAATTTAATAATAGAAAAAAATATAATTAATCATAAAAATAATAATTGAAGATAGAATATATATATATATATATATATAGAGAGAGAGAGAGAGACCTCGGGGCTAACGAAGGCATGGACAGCTATCGATAAGCTATCGATCATATGGAAGTCAGACCTGACCGATAAAACGAAACGCAGTTTCTTCCAGGCAGCGGTCGTATCGATACTGCTATATGGATGCACTACTTGGACGCTAAGAAAACGGCTGGAGAAAAAGCTAGACGGCAATTACACAAGAATGCTCCAAGCAATATTGAAGAAGTACTGGAGGCAACACCCCACAAAGAACCAACTATACGGCCACCTACCTCCCATCACGAAATCTATCCAAGTTAGACGAACCAGACATGTAGGACACTGCCGGAGAAGCAGGGACGAGCTCATAAGTGATGTACTCCTATGGATCCCCGCATATGGCCCAGCAAAAGCAGGACGACCAGCTCGAACATACATAAAGCAGCTCTGTGCGGATACGGGATGTAGCCTTTAAGACCTGCTAGAGGCGATGAACGATAGGGAGAAGTGGCGAGAGAGGGTCAGGAATATCCAACCTGGCGGCATGACATGGTGATGATGATGATGATGATATATATTGAATAGAACAGAAAAATAGTAATTCATAATAAAAATTATTATCAATTATGAAAATATTATTAACAATGGAATAAAATATGATGAAAACAGAAAAAGAGAAAAAAAATACGGCGTAACTTAAACTAAGATACGTGGTGCCTTCAATAAGTTTCCAGACTTTGTCGTAGACTCTTAAAAATTCACTATGTTATTGCTATACATCTTATGTGATGACTGACCAATTTTTATGATTTCAGGATAAATCAACAGCGACAGCAGTAATTGGAATACACCCTACTAAAGCCTGATCGTCACAGCTGGTGAATTTCAAAAATGCAATCTAGACGTGAGGACACTTTAGAATAACGATATGCAATAAAATTCTGTTTTAAACTTGGAAAAAAATGATGCCACAGAGACGTATGGAATGCTTCAGACTGCTTTTCGACCATTTTGCATGAATCGAGCATCAGTTTTTGTGTGGCATAAGAAATTCAAGGAAGGTAGAGAGTCTGAGAGGGATGATGAGAGGTGTGGGAGGAGTAAGGAAGTCAATACACCACAGTTGATTGGCCAAAGGGTTAGGGTTAGGGTTACTATGTTGAGGTTTTAAGGGAGTTCAGGAAGAGATTCCTTGGGAAGAGGCCAGCACTCTTCAAATCGGGACAGTGGCATTTCCACCAGGACAATGCACCAGTCCACAACTTCATCCTTGTCACTGACTATTTGACCAAGATGGGCAATGAAACAGTTCCTCAGCCTCCCTATAGTCCAGACCTTGCTCCCTGTGACTTTTGTTCATTCCCTTAGCTCAGAGTGTTATATTTTGACCTTCGACCCAGCCCAAAAATACTATTCCAAGGTGATACACCGGAAGGAAGTGACGCATTCCAATGGCCAGTAATCGAAAGAGATGGCGTGGGCGGATTAAGGCTTATGATATGGGACAAGGTGAACGTCCCATTGTGCCACTAACAGTGATGCACCGGAAGAGAGTAACCGCTGAACTGCATGACAGTTATTTCCGCTTGATGACGATTAAACATTCGATTTCAAAGATCCAGTAGGCGATCGTGTGGGCGTTGAGTTATTATTTAACTCAGTTGAGTTTGGGTGCCAAAGCAGTTGCCAGCAGACTTCTAGACAGTAGAGATCAGATGTGGTAGGGGAGGCCACACCCGACCGAGGGGGCCCTCGGAAAAGCCCCGATGGAGTGGACCCCAAGACCTCTGGTTGAGCATCTAAGAGAACAAGAAAGACACAACGTGACGGTCATAACAGTGGGGTCAAAATATGAAGTTTATGTTCAGTCTCCAGCACCCTCTCACGTGCAAACCCTTGAACAACCCTTTCGAACCCTTGCAATAAAGTGAGAGGTAAATATAATTGTAAAGAAGTCTTCTTGCGTCTTCCTTCCTGCGTCCTTCATTCCTGCGTCCTTTCTTCTTGCGTCTTTGTCCTTGCGTCTGTTTAATTATTGTGTCGTTGTGATGCTGTAGATGACTATATAACAAGAGGCTGTCGATATGAGACAATTGTTATCGTCGTAGGAAATGGACACGGCGACACGATTTCCAATCCTAGACGAGGCTGATTGCATTTCACATAGCACTAATACCCTTGGCAAGGTATGAATCCAATTATTCTCCCTCCAGCTATGGTTAGATAGTAGAGCAGAATGGATTCTTCAGTCTTGGTGAGGCAACTAGTCCAGGAGAAGGAAAACTCTGAATTCAAACCCCGCTTAAAAAATTGACCAGGTGTCATATCCTGCCCGAGCGGAAGGGTTGGTATAAAGGAGGTGTCCGTGGTGTAATGGTTATCGTCGTAGGAAATGGACTCGGCGACACGAGTTCAAATCCTGGCCGAGACTGATTGCATTTCACATAGCACTAATACCCTTGGGAAAGGTATGAATCCAATTATTCCCCCTCCAGCTATGGGTAAGTAGTTGGGCAGACTAGGTTCTTCAGCATTGGTGAAGCAACTAGTCTAGGTGAAGGAAAACTCAGAATTAAAACCTGTTAAACTCCGCTTAAAAATTGGCCTTGTGTCATATACTGCCCGAGCGGAGGGGCTGGGAAATATGAAAATGAGACAATTGAGGAGATGAAAAAGGCTATGACGAAGGTCAATGACACGCTCACACAAGAGGAGTTCGATGAAGCCTTCCAGAAGTTGTTGGAACGATGCAACAAGTGCATTGCAGCCGGCGGAAATACTTCGAAGGGGACTTGAGTTTCATGTGTGTACTATCAATAAAAGTGCCCATATGAAAAAAGTCTGGAAACTTATCTGATGATCCTCGTATTATATCAATGATAGAAACATATGATCATCACATCTAGAAACCCTAAGCTGGAAAATACTTACAAGTTAAGGCTCCCCACCTGCCCAAAACATAAGTTTTTAATCCCCTAAAACCACTGATACTAATATCAAATAGTCATAAATATTTTTAGATTAAATTTTCTATTTAACACGAAATATTCGCTGCTATTTTAGCAGGGCATAAAATACATCATCTCTATCTTCTAAATGTATTTAACTGCATCTGATGGTGAGGCTCCAGTGCTGGAGCTCAGGGAAGTGGGGAGTACGCTTTCATTACCATTACTCCCAGGTCAACTCAGAGTGGTATTATCTGTTAGAGTTCCATTTATGGATCAAATAAAACCTATAAATCTTTTACTAAACATTATTGCTATGAGTTCCTTAAAACCATGCAACTATGTGCAAATTATTTGTATTTGAAAAGAATACTTGAAACCACGCAACTGTCTGCAAATTATTTGTATAGGATAGGAATATTTGATATCACATAACTGTGTGCAAAAAAGCCTTTTAAAAAAACAATAACAAAATAGATAAATATAAACATACTATGAATGCGATTACCAATCTTCTAGGCATAAAACAACCCAAGACTAGTTGACATGCCTTAAAAATCAATTATATTTTAGTCTTGTTTTCCTTTTTTGATAAAAAAAATATATATAATTATTAAAATTCATTAACTTATCAAATTTATAAAAACGAAGTATCAAAATTTGATTTGATATTCTTTGTTTAATATTTTTAGTTCAATAATGAACACAGGGTTCTCAAAAATTTCAAATTCTTACCTTGCAAGAAATAAGAAGTTTGGATTATATTTTAAAATGAAAGAGAAGTTTTTTTCAAGCGGAAGCCGAACCCATCAACAAAACGAATTTGTCAGTCCAAACTCTGTCCTAACCTTTCAGATTATATATCAGTTTCTTTTTTCTCTTTCTTTTCCCCTATGGTAGTCGAACTTCCCTTGGTACCGCGTAGATCATGAACACATTATCTACAGAAATGTGGAAAATCAAAGTGGTCTCTATAGGTCCGTGGAAGTGAGTAAATTTTTTGCAAGGTGAATAAAAGCATACAGATCCCCAAAAGGTGAACCTACAAATTTTAAATCCCTAGATAACAAAAACAATCGCTGAATTATGTAGACTAAATGGCGTACACCTGATGGGGTATGATGGCAATTAGTGAGGTATCGTTCCTATTCGATTCGTTGAAAACATACGAGTTATTTAAATAAACGAATGATCTAGCTCTAACCAAGAAGATTCGGATCTTTTAAGCGTCGTTAACATTTCCTCCTCATCAAATCTTGCTGATCATATGGATTTCCCTGAGTCTACCTCTCTTTCTCCATTTTATCAGTCATCTCACTTGGTAGGTCCTCTAGAACGCATCCAGTGTCCACACAGAGCTGATGTAAGTCTCTGCTGGTCGACTAACACTAGTGTGCCTATGGGTAGGAGTCCATAAGGGAGCCTCGCAGTCCCCTGCATATCTTGTACGTATAACTTGGAGGGTTTGTGTAATGGGAGAAGAGTGACCGTTCAGCAGCTGTTTTTTAGGTGTTGCTTCCGGGAATTTTTCAAAATAGCACACTACAACCTTGTGTACTTACCATTTAGCTTTTTTTCTGAGTGTTTCGTTTAATTCCAAGTGGTACAATTGTACTGACACAGCCACAGCTTGGAAGAAATCCCGTTTTATTTTATCCAAGATCAGATTTTCTTAAGGCCAGTAACTTGTCAATAGCAGACCACGTTTTCGCAATACGTATGTCGATTTTAGTAGATGAGATACTGCTACCGATGAATGTGAACTGGTCTACTGATTTCAAAGGCTTGCTATTTAGTGTGGAGATGGTTTATTCTTGATTAAAATGCATAAAATCTGTTTTATTTGCGTTCACATAAAAGCCAATGCCTCCTGCAGCATAATAGCTTGAATTCGACTTGAGTATGTGTATATGCAAGAAGCACTTGATCATCTGTGTAGTCTGCTCCCATAATGGTTTTCCGTGGGATATCCTCAACTTTTTGCCTTTTTTACTGTTTTATCATTTTCTTTTATTAGATCTATAGATGCTCTCGGAAGGTAATCTTGTCAGTACTAGCTTCGGCGGTACATATACTAAAATTGGAAGGTAATCTTGGCAGATTACAAATAGATATCGCGCTAATATATCTTTTTGTAAGACTCTAGTGACAATGTCAAAAAGTTCAGTGTCACTATCGGGTGAGCAAACCATTTGTGTTTTTGTAAAGCGCCGTTATAACCGTAACAGTTTATATGGGGAGACGAATGCTAGTTGTAATTGTTCAATCTTTTATCTTTGTATGGAATCAAATGCCTTGAAGAAATCTACAAACTATCAGAGCTAACTAGAGCTAAAATGCTATGAAATCTGGTAATCGATAGACATTTGCTTCTGCATCTTCAATGGAAATATTCCGTCAATGCTACTATTCGAGGTGTAGGAATACTTATCACTCCACGAGCATTAAAATCATAAAACAGCTATGAGAAAATCCGTTCGAGTATTAAGTGTGCTATAGTTAATGTCAACCCCTATACAACAATCGACTCATGCTACAGTCAAATAAATATCAGTGATGAAACGGATATAATCATTTTCTGTAAGAGCTGTATCCCCTTGTCCAACTCATTCCCAAACATAACGTTTAGATCATCGGTGGAGATATGAATACTCATACCGACTAATGCGAAAATAATAAATTCTGCTTACACAACACTTCAAGCGGAAATGGAGAATATCCTCACGAAAAGAAACTTGTCTAACTTAACATTAAACTTTAAAATAGGAAGGGAAAACTGAATTTACAAGAAATAAAGAAGCAAAACTCTCACTGCTATAACTGCTAAGGTTAATAATGGCCGGCTTCTGAATTGTGAAATCGAGAAAATTCTTATGACAAATGAAAACAGTTTCGATCATCACCTCAGTTTCTAGCTATTTTAATCGAAGCAGTACGTGCAAAAGAAAATTTCGTGGCAATACAATTATATTTTGATTAAATTATTTTATAAAAAATCACAGAATTCTAAAATTTCCCATTTTATAATCAGTTATGAGATGTGTATTGAAAAAAAAATAATGAAAAAACACAAAGCCTGAAATTGTAATTTTTTCTGTGCTAACAGGTTTTTAATGAATGAAATAAAATTATAATTAATGAAATATCCTACGCTGACCAAAGAGATCCGGATCTTCACTTGTCAAGTCAAATGTTTGTTGATGTAGGTGTTTATGATTCGATATTCCATTTATAACAACTTTTTGTATTTTATGAAAAAATAATCTTGAACCAAAAAACATTTTAAAAACTAACGCCTATTGTGAATAAACTGAGAATCCAGGGAGAATAAAGAAAAATAGGGAAATGTTTGATGAATGAAAATTAAATTTGATTACAAGTGCACCAAGTTAAAAGTTTAAGAAGCCCGGCTCAAGGCTATATTAAATTAATTCCGGTTAGCAGAACTATATTTGGACCAATGATTTTGTACCCAATAAATGACTGGTCAGAATATTCGAGCGAAGCAACTAGTTACACACACACACTCAAACACACACACACACACACACATATATATATAGTTAGGCAGTAGTCGTTCATTTAAGCATGTTTCATTAAATAATAAAGACAAATTTTGTCTGTATAATTTATTTAAGATCCTTTCAAGTTTCCTGATAAAACATTCAAAACTCATTTTAAAAACAACACACCTTACACAAGCAAGCAACCTCTGATGATGGCCTATGAAGGGCCCGAAAGCGCTCGGGATAATTTTGGGAAATTCATCTACCAATTCCAACCTGAAACTGAGGCACTTATCAGAAAACTTGAAATTATACAGACAAAATTTGTCTTTAGCATTTAATAAAACATGCTTAAATCAACACACACACACACATATATATATATATATATATATATATATCATCATATCGCGCTGGTAGCACGGATATCCCTGATCTTCTCTCGCCACTCCTCCCTATCGTTCATCGCCCTAGGTAGGTCTTCAGGACAACATCCCGTATCCTCACATAGCTGCTGAATGTACGTTCGTGCTGGTCATCCTGCTTTTGCGCGGCCAAGTGTGGGGATCCATAAGAGTACATCTCTTATGAGTTCATCTCTGCTTCTCCAGCAGTTTGTTGCATGTCTGGTTCGTCTAACTTGAATAGTTTTCGTGATAGGGGGCAGGTGGCCGTACAGCTGGTGTCTTGTGGGGTGTTGCTGCCAGGACTTGTTCAGGATTGCACGCAGCATTCTTGTGTAATTGCCATCTAGCTTCTTCTCCAGCCGTTTTGTTAGCGTCCATGTAGTGCAGCCATATAGCAGTATCGATGTGACCGCTGCCTGGAAGAAACTGCGTTTCATTTTATCGGTTAGGTGTGATTTCCATATAATCGATAGCCTATTGATAGCTGTCCATGCTTTCGTTAACCTCGTTTCGATGTCCTTTTCGGTTGATTCGACGCTGCTTCCTAGGTAAGTGAATTTGTCTACTAGTTTAAGAGGGGTTCCTTCTAGAGTGGAGATGTCCCCCGTTTATATATTCCGTTTTGTGTGCATTAACATAGAGGCCTATGCTTGCTGCTGCTCGTTCCAAACTATGCAGAAGTGTTTCGGCTTGGTCAGGTGTATTTGCCAGCATCGCTATGTCATCGGCGTAGGGCGTCGGTAATTGTTGTTGCGGGGTACCTTCTGCTTCTTTTCTTCGTCAGTTCGAAGCCATTCTCTTTGATTTTGTCAATCGATGTTCTAAGTACGTAGTCTAGACAAATGATAAAGGGGTACGGGGCCAGCGTGTCCCCTTGTAGTACTCCTGCTACAATGTCGAAGTATTCTGTGTCTCCATCCGGTGATCGTACTTTTACTTTAGTGTTTCTATAGAGAATCGTTATTGCTGCTACGGTTTCTTTAGGTATGCCGTACGCTAGTAGGATTTGTTCCATCTTTCCTCTGTGAATGGAGTCGAAAGCCTTGGTAAAGTCGACAAATATTAATGTCGCTTGTAGGTTTTTTGCCCGTACACCTTCAAGGATTCTACGGATGGTTAATATCTGTGAGGTCGTGGATTTATTTCTTCGGAAGCTATTTTGGTTTTTTCTAAGTATGTTGTCGATTTTGGGTTCTATGCGGTTTCGTAGTAGGGCATTGTAGATTTTGGCTGCTATGGATGTAAGTGTTATGCCTCGGTAGTTTTTGGCTAATCCGAGGTCCCCCTTTTTAGGGAAGGGGAGTATGCATCCCTTCATCCATCTATCTATCGGATTTTGATTGTATACTGCGTTGCAGTGTCGGAGCAGTATGTCGTCGAATTGTCTGTTCTTCCATACTTTCGGGGGAATTTCGTCTAGCCCTGCAGCTTTCCTATTTTTAATTTTTCTGAGAATCGAGTCGAGTTCTTCTTGTGTGAACGGTCCTAGTTTAATGTCTAATTGTTTACTAATTATTCTGGTGATTGGTTCATGTTTTATTTTTGGTATGTTTCCAAGTAAGTTTTCGAAGTGCTGTTTCCACAGTCTTATTCTTTCTTGTTGGTTTGCTGCTTTCAGTTTTGCTTTGGCTGTGTTCTTTCTTCTGCTCACTTCGTTTATTGTTTGCCAGGCTATTCTAGATTGTCTATCTTCCACCGAGTCTCTAATCTTATCTCTCTGATTTTGAATGTATTCTGTCTGTTCTTTTATATATATGCCTGCTAATTGATATTGTGCCCCTTTTTAGTTTTAAGGCATTTGTGTTTGTTGGGTTTTTTCGATAGTTTTTGGAGGCTGTTTTCACTAGTGCACGTTTTTCTCTCACCGCTAAGGTTTCCCATGGGACTCTATATTTAGTTTTAAGTTTTGTTGGAATGTATTTTGCTGCTGCCTCGAGGTGTGCATCGACGAAATTTTCATATTCGTCGTTTGGTGTACTTTTTTCCGTCTTTTCTTGTAGTGTTTCGAATCTGTTTCTTAATTCTAATACGTATTTATCTCTTATATCTTTGTTGTTCAATAGGGCCCAGTCATAGTGTTTGGTGGTAGCTGTTCGTTTGGCGTTTTTTCGTAGGCTTAACCGTATTTTCGCCGTGACTATTCGGTGATCGGTGGACACACCCTCAAAAGACGAGTATGCCTCGCAATTCAATGCACTATTTTTCCATTTCTTGTTTATAAGAACGTAGTCTATCTGAGCTTTAGTATTGTTTGCGTACGTGTATGTCCATAGTTTGCCCTCCCTTTTTTGGTAGTTTGTATTGAGGCATGCTAATCTATTTTCTATCATGAAATCTGTTAGATGTTGCCCATTCCTATTTGACGTGTTGTGGAGGCTGTATTTGTTGTTTCCGTTTTTCCCGATTTGGGCATTCTTGTCTCCGCCAATGACTAACATGTTGTGTTTCGGGATGCTACGCACTAATGAGGATAACCCATCGTAGAAGGTGACTAGTTCAGTTTCTTCACTAACATTGGTGGGGCTGTAGCATGAGATGATTGTTGCTCTGGGGTTGCCGTTAAAAGTAGCTGCCATCATTCTAGGTTGTATTTTCTCAACGCTATTAAGCGTTTTTAATGCTCTAGGTCCTATAAGTAATCCTACCCCTCCTACTGCGGCGTTGACAGAGTTTTTCCATGCGGATACAGTGACGAGCGACCAGCCATTGCCATTTTCGTGATATTTGATATCTTCGGTGTGCGTGTATCTGTGTTCTTGTATGTATATTATGTCTATCTTATGTTCTTCGGCCGATGCGATTAGCTCTGGGAGTTGTCCTATTCTATTTAAGGTTCTTACGTTAAATGTGGCTATTTGTAGTGTTTGCTTGCATTTTAGTAGTTTTGATTGCTTGAGCTCTGTAGCTGATTTTTCGAACACTGAGGCCAGGGCTCCAACCTCAGCAGGACGCGCCCCTTTTTTACCCGCGCGAAGAGCGATGCGGTTTGTGTATGTGGTTTGAGTGTGGGTCATGGTTATCTTTCGATGGCTGTTTTATTCTCTTCTATAGAAGCCACTCTTATAGAGGAGCAGCAGTAGTTCCCCGATCGAACTAACGATCCTGAGCGTAAAGTCGTCAAACTCACGTCCAGGACCCGTTTAGGTATTGAGTTTGGTCGTCCATGGGTTTATTCAAATACCTTTACGTACATCATGCTGCTTCCCATGTGTCCGCAAAAAAAAAAGGGGGGGTAATTTTGATTTAAGTTTTAACTTACTTAAAGTCCAAGATTAAGGTACTTGCGTCAGACTTTCACTGGTACTGATTTTTGCTTTTTTTTTGTGGTATTGGGACTTTTCCTAGGCTTTTTAGTTTTTATTTTTATTTTTTTTCTATACTACAGTTGGGAACCTAGTAGGCTTCAGGAATTATAGAGCTTTAAATTTTTTTTTTTTTTTTTGTGTTTTAGGCTTTTACTTTTTCTTGTAAACTACTGTTAGGGCTTTCTTTACGAATTTTTAAATTATATTATAGAAGAGATTCAAAAACATTCTGCCTTGTTCGCTGACATTTGGAAAGAGTCTTAACATCAATTTGGCTTTATAGTAGAGTAAGCGTGTCTTTACATTTAAAACGCATAGTTTAAGCATTATTTCACAAACAAATGCTGAATTTTACAAAATGTTATGCTGTATTTTGTTTGTGAAATAATTCTTAAACTATGCGTTTTAAATGTAAAGACACGCTTACTCTACTATAAAGCCAAATTGATGTTAAGACTCTTTCCAAATGTCAGCGAACAAGGCAGAATGTTTTTGAATCTCTTCTATAATATAATTTAAAAATTCGTAAAGAAAGCCCTAACAGTAGTTTACAAGAAAAAGTAAAAGCCTAAAACACCTAATACTACCACAAGCCCCCCCCCCAAATAAAGGAAAAAAAATGAAATGAATATCCCCCCCAGTAGACCGCCTCCAAAACTACCTAAAATTCAGTAGTAAATAAAACTTAAAACGAAGAAGAAGCATTTGAACTCAGGAGCCAACAGGAAGAAATATATCAATATTGGTCAGTATGTCTTTAAGTCCTATATATATATATATATATGTATAGAAATATATATATATATATATATATATATATATATATGTACAGAAAAATCTTATTTGAAGCAAGCAAGGTAACTTAGTTTACTTAGTTAACTAGAACATAAGGTATTTCATATTATTTCTGCTTTTACGTCATTTCTTCTTCTTCTTCTTCTTCTTCTTCTTCTTCTTCTTCTTCTTCTACATTATCTTCACTTGCCCATTCTGTTACAACTCTTCTTATCCTCCTCTACTCTTTCATTCTTCTTCTTCTTCTTCTTCTTCTTCTTCTTCTTCTTCTTCTTCTTCTTCTTCTTCTTCTCACCTTGCTCAGTATTTATTGTTAGCCTCTTCTTTTCAATTACAAATTCTGTACCTTTTCTTTTCAACTTCGTATATTTTTTCCTGCTTCTTTCTTTAGTCTCTTCCCCTATCAAAACACTGAATACAACATCTGCGTGCAATTTCGCAGGTGTTTCTCATTATGTCACTTTACATGTTTCCATTCATTACATCACCCATTTGGCACTAGGCCTTAGAATATGTCGGCTGTATCTCCTGCACACAACTAAGTTCCACAACAACGAAGAAAAAAAGCACAAATAAAAAAAAATAAGTGTCCTGATAACGACTTTAACTGCATCCTCTGGTAATTTAGTTTGGTTTGTTTTTATGGCATATCATCCATTGTAGGTTATTTAATGCCAAATACTATTCATACATATATATTAAATATATATGATTTGGTTTAGTTGGTTTTAAGGCATATCAACGATTGTAGGTTATTTAATGCCGAATCTGGTTTACACTTATAGATTATATATATAGGATTTTTAAACATAAATCAACAAAGTTAGTTGAAATTATTATTATGCATCACTGACAATTAAACGTCAGTAATTTGTTTACGTATAGTTAAATGATCTAACAGTTCTATTTCAACCATTTCAATTTAGCATAAGTCAACAAAGTTTGATAGTTCCAAATATTGTTACGTATCACTGAAAATTCAATTAAACATCAGTCATTTGTTTATGCACAATTAAATGATCAAACAATTCTATTTCAAATAATTCAGTTTAGAATTAGTCATTTGTTTACTCTCAATTGAAATGTTAAACTGTTTTATTTGACCCATAGATAGGACCCTATCATGTGCTACTACTCCAGACCAGAGTGGATCTGGTGCGATAGCGATGTAGGGTAACACGCATTCCTCAAAGCACCAGCATTACAGGATCCTCGCCATCAGATTATTTCACGTCATATCTAGGGCTCTCGTTGGTTGAGTCTTACCCCTCTACAGAGATACCGTTTGTGTATTCTACAACCCCCCCCTGCCGACTGGACTGGCCAGTGTTGAGGTTCCTGTTCTTGAACTCAGGAAAGTGTTTAGCAACTCCTCGTTTCTATTTATACTTTGACCTGGATTACAAGTAACTTTTAGAATCCAATCTATGAGTCAAATAGACCTGTTTGGATAGTATTAGTATTTGATTGGAATACTTGAAACCGTGTGATTGTGGGCAATTATAATCGTCGTCTAAACGGACCCACAGCTAGGATTCCTTTGAGTCTCCCTCGACATCTGTCCCTATCGGCCATTGTTCTTAGTAAGTCCTCTCGATGGCATCCAGATTCAGCACACTATCCAAGTCAAACGAGAAAGGCATGCTTGGATAACAATCTTTCATTCCAACTTGATATTAACTTTGTCTACTTTGATACAACTGAAGCCTAAAGTAGATTGGTTGGTTGTTTAATTGTTTGGATTTTATGGCATATCAACATTTGTAGGTTATTTAACGCCACATCCATTTTTATGTAAATAAACAGTTCTATTTCAAACAATTCAGTTTAGCATAAATACACAGTTTTAATGTTAAAACAGTTCTATTTCAAGCTATTACGTTTATTCAAATTGTTCTTATTCAAACAATTCAGATTAGTATAAGTATAGTTTTTGTCCACACAGTTAAATGTCAAAACAGTTCTATTTTAAACAATTCAGTTTAGCATAAGTACGAAGTTTAGATATCAAAAGACTTCTATTTCAAGTAATTCAGTTTAGCATAAGTAAGCAGTTTAGTTCTATTTGACCCATAGATAGCCTAAAGTGGAGTAGAAAGATTGTGTTGCACCAATACAACACATGTGACCTGACCTTGAAAATCTTAGTTTTCTGCATAAAAAAGTAGAATTAGAAAACCAAGTTCAAGTTTCATTGGGTCTCTTTGCATTTATTTCTACAAAAGGCTTGAGTCCACTTATCCTACTAGTTATTCAAGGGTTGGCTGAAAAGTTCATAGGCTGACCAAGATAATCTTATAAAATATGACAAAATGAGATTATTTTTCAACATGGTTTTCCTCTTGATCTTCACACTGCTTTGTATGGTGTTGCAGTGCTTAGATTCCATTGGTCAAAAATATCAACAGCAGATATAATGTATCATATCAACTTTCAGGCCACTCTTATAGGTAAACTAATAGTATGGATTGGGTGGTCTCATCAAGGTAGTGAACAACTAATTAAGGTGACTTTGAATTCAAACTGTGGAAGAAGCAATGAGAAACCATAGTATTTTCTTTTTCAAGAATGTAATGCACAGTTTAATTCTGAAGGAAAATGTGGAAAGCCATTAAAAGAAATTCGTTTCTAGTTATCAGCCAAACAGTTGTCGGGGCTTCCAATAATCTGACGGTATTGCCCTGTGGAAGAGTAATACCCTCCGGTCAAAAAAAAAGAGTATCCTTGGTATGATTCTAAACTGCATCTGATTTTGATAAAACAGTTATAGTAATGTGAAGAATAAAGATTACCCCTTTCATTGCCATTACTCCCAGATCCACTCTGAGAGTGATAGATTCTGTCAAGATATCATCTATTGGTTGAATAGATGTATTGAAAAATATTCCTATCCTATAAAAATACGTGAATTTGTACCACCAAATTATTAATACTATATATATATATATATATATATATATATATATATATATATATATATATATATAAAGAGAGGATAGCGTTGTAAGAGAGTCAACGGTGTTTGTTGACACGCAGTTTCTCAGCTATGCGATCATCAGACCAAGGGCTTAGTCCGATGATTCCATCCGCACACGCGCACACACACATTATAAGATATAGATTAGATATTAATTCATGGGATTTAAACTGCAACCCCTGGGTTTCATGAAGCTTTTTGCAAAACCACAATCATCAGGCAGTTAACAAAATTCCATGAATTAAATATATATATCTGATATCTATTTATTTATTCGTATTATTTAATAGCTCTACCCTACATATTGAGCACTCTCCATATCATATTGCACTTGGTTCGACACAAACCTACAAAGTGATTTAGTGACAACCAAAACTGTTATAATATATATATATATATTCCAGTAATATCCAGTATGTATCCAAAGACTATGGCTGTGGTTTATTCTTTTTCAAATATATGAGGGATTTCATATATATTCGTCATCGAGATTAATCCATAACAACACTCTAACTGTGATTGAGTTTTTTTTAATTAAATTAAATATAAATATATATATTGTAAGAGGAGGCACCTGTAGAGTAATGGATATCATCGTAAAAAATTGTCACCGCAATAAGAGTTCAAACCATGGACGAGGCTCTTTACATTTCACATAGCGCTGAAATCTTTGGGAAAAGTATGAATCCCAATATTCGTTTTCCAGTAAATAAAGAAGGACACAGGGATCGAATTTGTTAAACTCCGCTTAAAATTTGTGCGGAGACATTGGTTTGATAAGCAAATGTGCGTAAAAATTAAAATATTCCCTTCCCTATTCTCTAGCCGTAGATCTTAAAAGCTCCTTCCTCCTCCAATCCTAATTTCGAAAAGTTCTAATGAAAAACATGACATATAAATTAATACGTACATATGAAAACAAAATGGCCCGTAATTCATAGAATTAATTTGGAAAATAGCGACAATCTAGGAATTAATACTTTATTGCGGACTTTTGTCCTCATCGAGGTAGTTTTTTTTTGTTTACCTCACTACGTTTCGGCCAAATTTTACCTGTCGCCGTCTTCAGGTGATTAACCGCGACCTTGGATAGGAATGCTAAGTCTTGTGACCGTCTCCCCAGTAATTACTGCCTTCCATAGTTGTTGTCTATCGCACCACGTTTTTTGACCAAGTAACCCTCTGGCCAGCTTGGGTAGGAATTGAAACCGCTGTCTTCTGACAATGCTCACCTGGAAAAAAAAACCCAACCAAGATGAGGACAAAAGTCCGCGATAAAAATTAATTCCTGGATTAAGAAGCCTCATCTCAAAAGGATTCCCAATAAAAGACGATAGCGACAATGTTTTGAAATGCCTTCAGTTTTTTTGTACTTTTTTGTTTTATTTTTCATGAGTTATTAACGAAATTAAATTAAAAAAAAAAATATTCAATTTCTCTTGATAAAATATTATATTTCCGTTGATAGCGTTTTGTTAAAAATTTGTTTGATTTCATTAGAATCTCAGTTTAGTCCAACAATACATTTGATAGCTGAAGAAGGAGAGGAAAGTACTCGGGACAGTTTCGGGTAAATTCATGTTACAACTCAAAATTAAAACCAAAGTACATGTCAGGAAACTTGAGAGAAACATAATGAAATTATATTGACATGTGTCTTTATTATTTCATCAAACCTGGTAGGTGGATGGACTACTGCCCAAGTGCACACACACACACACACACACACACACACACACACACACACAAACATATATATATATATATATATATAGATCAATAGATATAGAGAAATAGTTTTAGAGACCTTCCCGCTTATCTTTCATTGATACGTGTCTTATATTTTAATTTTTTTTCTTGTTTTCTCTTAAAAAAAAACAGCTAACAAGCAACGCAATATCTTTGATGTCTTTTAAAAAACTAAGAAAAACTTGAGTTATTCAATTTAGCGCGTTTGGCTCTACGATCATCAAAAAAGAAATCAGACAACTCTTTTCAACTTTTGTCACACATAAACACACACACACACACACACAAAAAAAGATAAAAATAAAAGAATTAACAAAAGAAAAACCCACGGCAGCCGGCAATTCGGTGATGAGATGAAAGGAAAGCCAGGAATACAACTGGTGGCTCGGCAGTGGGATTTTTGACACGTCCCCAAAATGAATTAGGGAAGTTAAAAGAAAGCCGAGAGGGCTAAAGAAAAGAAAAGAAAAGAAATGTGTTCGTGAAATAATTTAAAAATAGATGTTATTAAGATATATATATATATATATATATATATATATATATATACGTAATATATATATATATATATATATATATATATATATATATATATATTACATGTAATATGCACATTTATATATATAAATATATATATATATATATATGATATATATATATTACATATAATGTATCTCATATATTTTAAATATACACATAATTGTATATATATATATATATATATATATATATATATATATATATATATATAATATACATATGTTTATATGTGAATATATATGCAATATGTGGGTCCAAAATGAATTCTAAGTTTCATATATTTATTAACAATATGTTTTATATATATAAGACATATATGATAAACATTTTATGCATATATCAAATACATATCCGTATATATATTACACAAACATATATATATATATATGTGTGTGTGTGTGTGTGTGTAATATATATATATATATATATATATATATATATATATATATATATATATATATATATATTACGTTTATATATTTAATTCCATGACATGAAATATATAAATCTAATATATATTTATTCATTTATTATTATTATTATTATTTTTCACTCATTAGAGCTTTTCACATCAGCGATAGCCGATGGTTTTTCACTGAAGTCTGAGTGACAGCAAGTCTCCTCGTCTCCTGGACTCTTCTTAGTATTCTGGCAGTTCTCAACAATGCTGTCGTTTGGATGGCCTCCACTCGTCCGCCAACCTCCAAGTCCTCTAGTCCCTTTAGTTACTGTTCCAAACGCGCCAATTACAATTGGTATAATTGTCACCTGCATGTTCCACAGTTTTTTCAGTTCCTTAGCAAGGTCAAGGTACTTATCCTTCTTTTCCCATTCTTTCAGTTTTATTCTGTGGTCAGCCGGGACAGCAAAGTCGACTATTTTGCAAGTTCTCTTTTTTGTTGATTATTATTAAGTCTGGTCTCCTGGCCGGGATTAGATGATCTTTCTATATTAAAGTCCCATAGGAGTTTATGCGAGTCATTTTCTAGGACAGGTGCTGGGTTGTGCATATACCATTTGTTAGTATGGTCGAATTTAAGTTTCTTACACATTTCCCAGTGAATCACCTTACTGACCCTGTCTTGTCTCGCCTTATACTCCTGCTGTGCTAATTTGCTGCATTCGCTTATTATATGGTTGATGGTTTCATGTCTGTCATCACATAGCCTGCATTTGCTATTTTGTTGTGTCTTATCTATTCTCGCTTTAATATGATTCGTTCTTATGGCGTTGTCCGGTGCTGCTATAAGGAGAGATTCTGTTTCTCTCTTAAAGTTTCCTTTTCTTAGCCATATTCAAGTTTTGTCGTATGAGATATTGTTTATTAGTCGTTTAAAGCGGCCATAGAGTTGTTTTCCTTCCCATTATTGTTTCCTAGTTATTGTCATTCTGTTGTTAATGATGTTCTCAGTTTCGTGTCTGGTGGCTGTAATGAGTCCTCCTTCGTGTTTTTGTATATAGTTTTCGAGTCGATGTATGGATGTGTCAACGCTGTCTCCAATGCTGGCAAGTCCTCCTCCTCCCTCTTTTCTAGATACATATAGTCTGTCAACGTCGTCTCCGGGATGCAATGCCTTATGCATTGTCATTAGTTTTCTTGTCCTTTGGTCCATTTGTTTAAGTTTATTATTATTATTTTTATTATTATTATTATTATTATTATTATTATTATTATTATATAATAGCTGTATCCTAGATATTGAGCAGTCTCCTTATTATATTGCACTTGGTTCGACGCAAACCCACAAATTGATTTAGTGACAACCAACTATATATAGTGAGAGAGAGAGAGAGCGTGAAGGAAATTGATAACACGGTAATCCAAGTAGAAGAAGAGATTTATTGAGAAGTAATGTTGACACTATGGTGTTTTGGTTTTAATGAACCATCATCAGGACAGTGGGGGGTGATATCAATGATGTTAAATCACCGATTGATGCTTTAAAAATTTTAAACATCCATCGTTGATTTGACATCACCAATGTCATCCCTCACTATTCCGATGATATCTCATTAGAACCGAAGCGCTATAGAGTCAACATTGCTTCTCAATAAATCTCTCCTTCTACTTGGATTACCGTATTAATTTTTATCTATATTGTCGGATTATACTTCCTTATTTATTTATATATATATATATATATATACATATATATATTTGTATATATCTATTGATATGAATATACATATATATGATGAAAACAGGTATTATTTTATATATATATATATGTTTGTGTGAGTGTGTTTGTGTAAGTGAATGTATATATATATACATATATATTTATATATACATTACATGTAGTATAAATATACATGAATATATATATATATATATATATACATTGATACGCTGCCATGTACCCAACGGGCTTTCAGGGTGCTTTTATTTCTGCCAAGTCCACCAGTTAACGCAGGGCACCGACGTTGGCCGTGGTCTGCCGTACGCTATTTAGTGTTACAGATATCCCCAACTCCCAAGCGGAACCATATTTTAAAGCCTCTAGGCGAGTTATAGTTGAATATTTAAAAGTCAACAGAGCTAACTGGTTAGCTTTCCCCCTCAAATACAAGTCTTCGACAAGTACAATTCTTTCACAATAAAAAAAGGACTCTGAACTGCCGTTTTTGAGTTAACAAGATTAATAACAATATAACAAGAAACAAAGAAAAAAAATTCTGGTAAAAGTCAGCAGCGATAAAGTCTTTCTGTATCTCGGAAGGAGCCTCCACGAAAATATCCGTATCCCGGACTAAGTCCCCAGAAAATATCTATTAATGGCGAAAGGTGAGAATGTAGTTCGACAACAATAGACACGGTCCGCTTTCCTTCAGACTATGGGTTTTTTGATTCGAAATTTTTCTCGATGAACAAATGGAATATATATACTCTCCATAAAATTCCCTACAAGTCCCCTGATGTTATTTTAAAAACAAACGCTGATTTATTGATTAAACGATATATATTTATTGATTTCCCGATATATAAATTTTCCCTAAGTTTTTGTATTTTTCCGTGGTTGATTTAAGATCACTAATATCAACTCTCCCAGACCAGATGATGGTTCAGTAGAACCGAAACGCTATAGTGTCGACTTTGTTTCCTAATAAATCTCTCCTTCAGTTTGAATTACCTTGTTATCAAATTCTTTTCTCAATCCAAATGATCTGGATAACGGAGATAACTTTGAAATACTAATTAGAATCTTTTTTTCCTTTCGAAACAGTAGTATAACAGCTGAAAGCCGACAGTTTTCCAGTCACACACACACACACACACACACACACACACACACACATATATATATATATATATATATATATATATAAAACTGACTGGAAGTATCCGACAATTTGTGAAAAAAAGTGGAAAAGTATTTTCCATATATATATATATGTGTGTGTATGGGAAATCAACTGATTTTTTACAAAGAAAATGTTACTTTTTGCGCGAAAAATAGGCTTAAGAAACAGTAATTTTGTAGCAGTATTCATTGACCAATCAGTGTTTACCTGCAAGTTATAAAATTTCTTTGAGACTACCAGACGACAATATTTGGCTTGCTACTAAAAATTTGAAGAATCCAAACCCGGTATAATTCAAGAAATCTTTTCCCTCCTAAATTGTTAAAAAATACATTTTTTTTAATAAATTAGACTCGAAGATAAATCTGCAACTGTTTAAAATCTAATTTCAAGCCGACCTAAACGTTTTAATAAGTGATTGAATGGATTGCCCTTTAGAAAATTTTACAGATACATTTTGTACCGACTCAAAAATTTTCGGTTTATTTCTTTTAAGTGATAATTCAATTTTCTTTTCCTTCGAAAATGCATTTACTTTCAGTATTGTATATCTTACATTGGACAAAGATGTAATTGTTTGCATGAAAACTTGTACAGCTATCACAGGCTTCGCTTGCTGAGAAAAAAATTTATTTGCAACCCTGTTTGTGCTAACACATGAATATACTTTTCCACTTCATTATGACACACTCATGCACAATTTTACACTCACAAAACTGATTTATTAGATTAAAACAAAAAAACCTTTTACATTTCATTTCTTTCTTCAAATATTTACGTTCTGATTTACATTATCTTTCCTTATAAGAAAATATTTTTCACTATTTTTTGCAAACTTTTCTCTCTATTTAAAGAAATAAATATATTAATCTGTTGTGTGGTCCTATGCTAGTCACTGTGCCCAATGTGGTGTGACAAATAGTCACAGTACTCGTGGCTGTTGTGTTCGTGACTGCCACATTTGCTCCCGACTGTTTGCTTTTTCAAATCCTTCCGTGCCCACACTGTGTTTGAAAGATCCACGAAAGGGGGTTGACACAATTCAGCCGGATCTTCTTCTGACGGTCAGGTGATACGAGTGGCTTGATTGTCTAGCAACTCAAAGAATAGAGAAAACCCCTGTTAACAATTAAGAAAGATGGGCTTTATTGAAACAGATTTGTTAGAAAATAAATAACAATCAAACAAGGTTTGCTTTCCTGGCAAAAAGAAGAAGAAAGAATATTGAGAGAGGAAGAGTGACGATGAGGTGCGGTTAGTATGACACTAATGTCTCTGAAGTCTGGGAATTTGAATTTTTATAAAGTCTGCTGGTTGTTCGGAGTGCCTCGGGTCCATAATAGAAGGGATGTGTCTTTGGCATTCTAGAGTTTCCTCTTTCTCTCGTTCCTCATCCTCTCTGAGGATTCGTTTTACCATCCAGTTTTTTATTCATCAAAATCTAGACTAAAAAAGTTTCTGATTAGTTGTCCAATAAGAGACAATTAGAAGTCATATTTCCATTGGCCAGCTAGTCCTAGTTCAGGATTGTATCTTACAGGTATAGGGAAAACCCTTTTTAGATTACTTGACCAATGGGAACTGGTTTAGTGTAATATCCTCTGCCTCACCTGACTGGATGAGCAATCAGCAAATCACCTTTATTTCGGGTGGAGCAAAATTAAATCTCCCTTTTGACATTGACCCTTAAAATAAGGACTAGAAAAATGTTTTACTAAATGACCCGTCTTATCATTATGATCGATGGAGTTAGATGACAACCGAAAAATTATTTAAATTCACTGACCTTTAAAATCAAAAACAATTGTATCGCACTTAAATGACCTTTTGGAACAATCAACCAGCTTTTTAGGTCAATTTAAGCCTTGAATAAAAATACTTATTTTAAGGATCTTTTAGTTTTTGAGATATATTTATCAATTTTCATATATTTCATAAATTTTAATTTTTATACATTAATTAACCGTACATCGTGGCACAGTAGATCAGTGTTTCATTCAATCATTTACACATTTGTCTGCTACCCCTACACACAATCACACACTCAAACACACTCATATGTAGGGCTGTTCAAATACAAGAAAATAAATTCGGAATTAATCAGTCGGTAAAAGACCCATGAGAAATGAATTAATATGTTTACCCTTTGATACTAATTCTCTTCTTTGGTCTGTGATGTTCTAGGATGTATAATCTTTCCTCCAGACACACTCACCAGCTTTGTTACCCTCTTTGTAAGCTTGGGCTTTTTTTTTCAGAATATCCCATTTTATTTTAGAATGCCTTCTCAACAACTCTAGTTTTTGGTACTCTGACCAACGAATAAGAAATCTGATAATGCTGAAGACCATGATGATAAATTTCTGGTGTTTCTCTCATAGGACTTACACTCCTATAATTTAAAATGGACGTTATGCCACTTGTTCCCGAAACAAAGATGGCGGACGCACGTAAACATTCAGTCCCAGGAACCTATTGGCCAGGAGAACCACGTGGTCAGTGCTTAAAACTACGTCCACATTTCAATTTCATCCCGCGTTTTTAGAGTCTACTCCATGACACGTATTTTCTATAAATACTTCGTCTTCCAACGCTTTCACTTTTTCACATTTCACTTACAGGGCCAACACACTCTCTCCAGTGTGACTTCCAGAGAGAATACTATCACTCTCTCATTTCAACTAACAGCCGTCAACTGCCAAAAAAATGTATACGCCATGCAAACATTCTTTTCCTCATTATACTTTGTCGGTGTGACATTTTCCAGCCTCGAAAACAGAAATTTCGTCGAACCACAGAAAGAAACACACAGTAAAAATACGTAGTCAACATGCGTAGGACACTTTTGTTATTTAGTCCTTTTTGGTAGTTTTAGTTGTGTTAGTTACACACACACACACACACACACACACAGAGGATTATTTCACAAACAGCAACAGAACCATAGTAATGTTTTAAATTTTTCATAGTATGTATTATTGAGAAATAAATTTGTCTTGTTTATGTCGACTTTCACAACTGTCATATCGTTTACACATCTTTACTACAGTTGCCTCTATGCGCCTTTTTCCAAACATATCCACTAAAATAATATTACCACTAAACAAATATAAAACATACAACTATACTACAAAATGGGGGACCCAAACTATCCACTAAACAATTACGTGTCCCTTTATTTACCCAATGCCTATTTCTCCGACAGGATATGACGTAAGGTCAATTTTTAATAAGTGCACTGCTGGTTTGAATTCAGAGAAATTTTTGGTGGGGTAAGGAGATTTGCTCATTCCATCTTTTTTTGAGCCATGAATCTTTTGATAATGTTGTATTGACATTTTTTTTTCTTTTGTTAAAGCTGCGTTTATGGCCATACCAACAAATCAGTTCAGTAGCAGCGATTAATAACTTGTCAATATTATTGTACTCTTATATATATAAATATAGTGGCCTTATATATTACATTTTCAATTAAGAAATTACCTTTCCTAGGGCAACTAGTTCTATTCCGGCAGTTACATCTTTCAATTTAGTCACCCAAATTTCTGTTTAGATTTTTAGATTATGTTTGCTTTTAAATTTTCTTACAATAACTTAATTTCAGATTGTTTTTTGTTGAGTTGAGTTTTCTTCCATTCAGGTTTCAGATATATTCGCACTGAATGTTTTGTTTATACATCCTGAAAGACATAGAAGTGCTCAACGTATGCTTACTATTTCATAAATAGTAAGGATTCGTTGAGCACTTCTATTGATTTATAGGAAATCCCTCATATTTTATATACGAATATTCTATACCAATTGTATTCTGGAAACTTACCAGATATAGCTGGTATATATATATATAAGTAAACGGTGCTCGATGACTGATAGTTTCTCAGTTCTTGGTCTGAAAATCACACAGGCAAAAAGTGGGCTTTTGTGTTTATGCAACCAAACTGAGATACAAAGTTTAGCTGGAAAGTTCATAGACTGACCAAAATACTCTCATGGAATCGCATGAACATTTCAGCCTAATCTTGAAAATATTTTCTATAATTATGAATATAGCAAACTATATATATATATATATATATATAATGCAGCTTGCTATATACTTAATCCAGTTTAATATATATATATATATATATATATATCTGAGATAAAGAAACCTTAGGTACAAATTTGAGGAATTCATTTCAAGTTCTGTAACATTTTACATACAAAATACTCACCAGATCATCATAAAAAAAAAAATTCACTGTCCACTGGATACAAAAGACCCTGAAAGTCCGGCCAAAGTGACCACAGGCCAGTCTGTCGCCTCAATTCTATCGGGGATCGATCTGGTGCTAAAAGCATATTAGCGACAACAATTCCTTGCTGGACACTAGTGACCACTCACTATCTCAGTTGTCCCTGGGTAAACGCCCTCGACCACTTTGTCCGGAGAGCTGCTGACCAATATCAACCAACTGACCCAGCACTGACCAATTCATCTCCCCGGTCGTCTGTTGTTTATCAGTGTCTCTTGGTCAGTGTCCCTTTTTAGCCAGCCGTTAGCGTTGTCACTGTCGGTTTTATTGTTTGATGAAAAAAAAAATAAATAAACTAAAAGGCAGGGCGTGGATTTCTCACTGGACCCCCAGATTTCATCACCCCTACCCCAGCTTTTATCTCTTATCTGTATGTTGTTGTAAGACCATGGTCCATTCTTGAAAAAGAACAGGCAGAAAAAGAATAGCAAAGATACTATGACACTGTTAAGTCACAGATGAGTGCATATTACTTTGAAAAAAAGAAGACGAGAAACATGACACTTAGTGATAAAAGATTATCACGTTGACTTAAAAAGGCGAGTAATTTATAAAATAACCCCTCGAAAGAGGGGGTTATGTGTGAGGTGGTGATATCTATAGTCGGGGTAGCTAAACAAAAATTAGGGAGAATAGTCAAGATTTTATGGCAAAAACTTAGGAAGAAGATATCAGTTAAATGATTATGACCTGAATGAGATAGAAGGCGCAAATAATAATAATAATAATAATAATTATTATTATTATTATTATTATTATTATAAAGGAAGAATAAAAACGATTCAGCCCTCTTAAAATCGGCCGAGATGCTTTGAAATGTCCTGAGGAATTGTCGAGAAATTGTTGTCACTTAGACTCCAGTGTAAAATAATCAGATAGAACTGATAAGAAATACTCCGATAATACAGACAGATCATCTAATCTCGGCAAGAAGACCAGACCTAATAATAATAATCATCATCATGTCGTGCCGAAAGCACTGATATCTCTGACCCTCTCTCGCCACTTCTCCCTATCATTCATCGCTTTTGGCAGGTCTTCAGGGCTACATCCCGTATCCTCACATAGCTGCTGTATGTTCGAGCTGGTCGTCCTGCTTTTGCTTGGCCATATGCGGGGGTCCATAGGAGTACATCACTGATGAGTTCGTCCTTGCTTCTCCAGCAGTCTCCTGCGTGTCTGGTTCGTCTAATAATAATCAACAAGAAAAAGAAAAAAAAAAGAGAGAATTTGCAAAATTGCCGTCTTTGCTGTCCTGGCTGATCACAGAATAAAACGGAAAGAA
The DNA here is from genome assembly GCA_963585895.1 of Sepioteuthis lessoniana. Classification (NCBI taxonomy): domain Eukaryota; kingdom Metazoa; phylum Mollusca; class Cephalopoda; order Myopsida; family Loliginidae; genus Sepioteuthis; species Sepioteuthis lessoniana. The sequence goes on from OY757934.1 coordinate 71,860,990, forward strand.
TGTGAAAAGAAGGATAAGTACCTCGACTTTGCTAAGGAATTGAAAAACTATGGAACGTGCAGGCGACATTTATACCAATTGTAATTGGTGCTTTCGGTACAGTAAGTAAAGGATTATTAAAGGGACTGGAGGACTTGGAGGTTGGAGGACGAGTGGAGACCATCCAAACTGCAGTATTATTGAGAACGGCCCGAATCCTGAGAGGAGGCTTGAGGAGACTTGAAACTCCAGTGAAAGACCACCGAAAAACTCTTATGTGAAAAGAAGGATAAGTACCTCGACTTTATTAGGGAATTGAAAAAAACTATGTAACATGCAGGTGAAAATTATACCAATTGTAATTGTTGCGTTTGGAACAGTAACTAAAGGATTACTAAAGGGACTGGAGGATTTGGAAGTTAGCAGACGAGTGGAGACCATCCAAACTAGAACATTCTTAAGAACGGCCAGAATACTGAGAAGAGTCCCGGAGACTTGAGGAGACTTACTGTCACTCAAACTCCAGTGAAAAACCATCAGCTAACGCTGATGTGAAAAACTCTAATAAGTAAATAATAATAATAATATATGAATGCAGCAAACTAGCAAAAAGGTGTAAACATGACTCCGTGGGAAAAGTGATCTACTGATAACGATGTAAGAAATTATAATACAAACGAAAATGCGTCTGAGAAGATGAGACGTGTAAAATTCTACAAAACTTTGAAATACAAATTGATCACCGAATCCCTGCCAGAAGATCAAACCTAGTAAAACATATCACCGATTCCCGGCCAGACGACCAGACCTTGTAAAACGGATCACCAAATTCAGGCCAGACGGCCAGACTAAGAATCAATTTATTAATAATCAGAAAAAAAAAAGTAAATTTGACATTCCTGCAGATTGCAGAGTGAAAATAAAAGAAAGTGAAAGCAGAAACAAATTCTTGTTTTGTTTTTTGTTTGTTTGTTTGTTTGTTTTTTTCGTGAGGGGTGTTTAAAAAGCTGCGGAACATAAAAGTGATGGTGATACTAGAGATAGTTGAAACTTTTGGGACGATTCCCAAGGGTGTAGAAAGGAGACCGGGGGGCTATTGGAAATCAAAGGAAAAATCGAGACCTTCTTGACGCCAGCATTGTTATGATCTGCAACAATACTGAGAAGAGTCTTGGAAACCTGAAGAGACTTGCTATCTCTCAAACTCCAGTGAAAAAACCACCAGCTAACGCAGTTATAATAATACATTGTCCGACCGACTCAGTTGGATCATTTAAGCAAATAGTAACCAAAAGCGAAAGAAGGCATATACCCAATCTCTTCACCATGGACTTGACGTGGCAAAAGGTCAGTTATTTTCAGCGAGAAAAAAATATGTTGGTCTGAGTTTTCTTTCTTCTATAGCAGCAGCCTTGCACAGAGATCACACTTCCCTATTGTTTCCTCATAGCTGACGGGGTATGGGAGAAAAGATGAGTTCATGCCTTTCTCAAGGGCATTAACTAGGCTCACTGATGCGGTCAGCTACAAGTTTAAGCGTTACGCTTTGCGCGCTTGCTGTAAAAACGAACGTTCGTGGGACGCTCCAAATATAATGCTTCCCATTTATTTCCACGGAAGCTGTCAAAGATGCGGAAAGCACAATCACCAAATTATACCATCTCTCTCTCTGTCTGTCTGTCTGTCTGTCTCTCTCTCTCTCTCTCTCTAGTGGCGTAATGGCTAAAGTGCTGGACTGTTGGCCCCGAAGTTAGCAAGTTCGAACTCCATTCGTTCTATTACGTCCACTTTCAGGCTAATACCATTTGGGAAAGATACTGACCCTCCTTTTATCCCATCAGCTCTGGGTTAAATTGGATCCCTGCAGTTTTTCTACCAAAATGGCTTTAAACATACAATAAACCACAAATGCTACGTTATTTAAAAAGAAACACAACCCAGTCAAACCAAACCAAAACACACACACACACACACACATATATATATATATATATATATATATATGAACAAGAATTATATAGGATTAGGCATCACTATGGGCCATGCATTTTCGTTTCACTAAAATGACAATCGCTCTGAAAGTAATGCTTCCTTGTTTAGATTTTTGGCATATCAGCCCTTGTAGGTTATCTATTTCCAAATCATGAATATATATATATATATATATATATATAATTATTCGTAAGCTCATTCCTTTACTCACAGTTATTTGGTTTCAAGTATTGTTACTCAATACTAATAATTCTATTTAATATAAATCATTTGTTTGCACGGTATTTCTATTGTTTGCACACAGTGAAATAGTTTCAAGTATCGCTATTTATTGTTTGCACACAGTTAAATCGTTTCAGTTTTGTTACTTAACCCCAAAATACGTATTTGATATTATTCATATATATAAATGTAGTTAAATGGTTTGAAGTATTGCTCTCTCAGATTAATAAGTCTATTTGAAAACTGTAAAATGTTTCCAAGTATTGCAAATCAACACAAACAATTCTATTTAATACTAATCATTTGTTTGCATACATTTAAAGGGTTTCAAGTATAGTAAATGATAAAATAGTTCTATTTCAACCTTTGATAAGACACATGTACAACAAATCCAGGTTTGAGTGGACCTGGAAGTAATGGCAATGAAGGAGCTATCCACATTTCCCAAAGCTCAAAGACATGCAGTTTATTGTCATATGAAGACACTCGTTAAGAGAGGGTCTTACAACGTATCCTACAGTGCCCGCCAAATAGGCCCTTCCATATTTATCATATTATCTCAAAATGTCAGTGGTGGATGTTGATGGTATCGCAGTAGTGTCTGTGAATGGCCGATTCTTCTGTAGCTGAAAACTAGCTCTATACAAAGATTTGATACTACTCCCTGCATCTATTTAGTTGTTATTTTCGGAGAAATTTAAAATGTTTTTCTCATTCAAATTTTCTCATCTTGTTCTTTTTTAGATTTTTTTCTTCTTTCTTTCTTCCTTTTCTTTTAAATTGCAACCCAGCCTTCAATGTCCAACTTCCTTTTCGTTTGAGGGTCCCTGTGGTATAGTGGCTAACTGAACATCGTAATATGCAAGTTCAGATTCCAGTCCTGCGATTCTGTTCAGTTTCAGATTAATACCGGAGGAATAAGTATGAACCCTTTTATCACTCTGGCTATGGGTTAAATAATTCCTCTAATGTCCTTCAAGGATAGCTTGGGAATTTAATAACACACGAAGGTTGATATACCATTAAATAAAGAAACTTAACCTTCTCGTTCCTTTCATCTTTGCTCTTTTCCCTTCTTTGTTTTTTGAGAACCTCCTATTTTTTACTTTTTTGTTTTATTTATTTATTTTTTTCCTCTTCATCTCTTCATCCTTTTTTTTTTTTTTCTCTTCCTATTAATTCCTTCCTCTTCTTCATTTATTCTTAATTTTTCTCTCTTTTCCGCATCGTGTACCGAAAAAAACTTCTAAACCAATTTTTTTTCAGTTTCCAAAAATTCGCTAAAACTCCCCTTTACCAAACGTTTAATTTTCTTTTTTTTCTTCTTTTCTTTCTTCCTTTTTTCTTTTTTTCTTCTTCCTTTTTTTCTGTTCGTTTCTTTTCTATACAAACCCGCTCCTTTTCTTTCTTTTTTTCTAAATTAACCAGCTTCTTTTCTTTTCTTTTCTTTTCCTGCTCTTCTTTTTCCTTCTCTTTCTCTTCTTTTCTTTATAATATGAACTTGCTTCTTTTCTTTCTTGTCTTTTGTTTTTCTTTTCTTTTCTTTATTGTATGAATCTGTCTCTTTTTCTTTCTTTTCTTCCTTTTCTTTTTTTTTCTTTACTATATAAACTTGCTCCTTTTCTTTTCTTTTCTTTTTTCTTTTCTTTTCATTTCTTTTCTAAATAAACCTGTTTTTCTTTTCTTGTCTTGTCTTTTTTCTTTTCTTTTCTTTTCATTTCATTTCTTTTCTTTTCTTTTCTTTTTATATAAACCTGATACTTTTCTTCTCTTTTCTCTATAAACCTCCTTCTCTCCTTTTCTTTTTTCTTTTTTCTTATCTTCCATTTCTTTTTCTTCTCTTTCTTTCTTCTTTCCTTCTCTTTCCTATATAAACCTCTCTCCTTTCTATTTTTTCTTTTCTTTATTTTTCTTTTCTCTTCTTTTCTTTTCTATATTAACCGACTCCTTTGACTTTCTTTTCTTTCTTTTCTTATAAATCTGCTTCTTTTTTCTTTTTAGTTTCTTTCTTTTCTTTTCTAAATTAACCATTTTTTCTTCCTTTTCTTTTTCTTATCTTTCTCTTCTTTTATTTTCTATATAAACCTCCCTCTTTTCTTTTTCTTTTCTTTTCTATCTAAATTTGCCTCTTTTTAGTTCTTTTGTTTTGTTTTCAATTTAACTCCTGTCTCTTTTCTTTGTTTTTCTTTTCTTTTGTATATGTACTTGATTCTTTTCTTTTTAAATCTTTTCTTCTATATAATCTTCTTCCTTTTCACCTCTTTCTTTTCTTTTCGTTCTTTCCTTTCTTTTCTATATTAACCTACTTCTTTTCTTCCTTTTTCTTTTTCTTTTCCTTTGTTTTTTGTTGTTTTTTTTCCTTTTTTTTGTTTTTTTTTTCGTTTCTTATCTTTTTTGAACCTGCTTCTTTTCCTTTTTTCTTTTTCTTTTTCTTTTCTTTTAGATCTGTCCGTCTTTATTTCTTTTCCTTTTCTTTTCTTTTCTTTTATTTCCTTTCTTTTCTTTTCTTTTCTTTTCTTTCCTTTTCCTTTCTTTTCTTCTGTATATGAACATGATTCTCTTCTTTTTCTTTTTACTTTTATCGATATAAACCTTTCTTTCTTTTTTATTCTTTTCTTTTATTTTCTGTTCTATATAAATCTTTCTTTTTCTATTATTTTACTTTCTTTTTTTCCCTTTTTTTTCCTTCTCCCTATGAACCTGCTTCTTTTATTTTCTTTTTTTTATTGTTTTTTCTCTTCTTTTCTATTCAAACCAGTTTCTTTTTTTTTTCTTTTCTTTTTCCTTTCCCTCATAACCGCTCCGACTACCGCCTTCACGTAATGTGCCGACGACGGCATCTGACACTTCGCCGCCCGCTCCCTACCATTACCAGTCGATTTTTAAAACACTAAATTGACAAATCCTACTCAGCGACTTTGAGTGAATCCAGGCCGATTTTTTTAAAGAAACACAACAGACACACTCGTGAAGTGGCCGCCAAAGGAACAGACGCATTGACCCAAAGTGTTAACGGCAAAAACGAGTAGAAACACAAAGTGGACGAGTAAATGAACAGACGAAGAAGGCGGGGAGATAGTTTTCATGCCTTTGAAGTAATTCTCTGTAATTTATTGCTTGATAATAGTATAACGTTGTGTAGCTAACAGTAAGTTAATCTCATTAACCATTACTGATGTAGTTAGGCTGTGCCTAATCTGCTCAAAATATAAAGCTTTGTATCCGTCTTAATTCCATTCAGAAAATGAGCAGAGATAAACTCTTCCTATCTTAATTTGTCGCTCGCTTGATATATATATATATATATATATATATATATATATATATATTGGGTAAATAATATAAAAGAATCCGACAGTCTGGAGAAAAATAGTCAAACATAATGAATTAACCAATAAATTCACTTTATTTATTTTTTCCGTATATATATATATATATATATATATATATGTAAATGTGCGTCGGCTAAAAATTTCTTTGGGGCGTACTTGTAACTTAGTGTATGTTTATCCAACCTCCCATCATGTAAGATCTGACACAAGATCATTTTAATGTGAGAGGCCCATGCCCCAATCGAAACTCGCGCGTGGCGTGTTCAAAAATGCTTGATCCCCTCGGGTTTCTCCTATCAGGGCGCCTCAGGTGCCAACCAATAAACTTACCTCTGAAAACAAGTATCGACAAGGAGGACACCCACCCCTTTTGAGTTTCCCAGTCAACAGGCCATAAAAGCCCAGTGCCAAATGAACTTTGTCCTCAGTGAGAGATCCTTGGATCTTTCCTCTACAGTTGTTGGGTTGCATTCGGTAGGCCGTTTTATCTCTGGGCGGTTCTGCCTGGTGTGCCTCGGCACTGGAGAGTTTCTCCAGCCTCAGGGGACCACCCCCAGGCTTTTACCCCCTTTGAGGGGGTGGAGGGTTAGGTTTATTGCCTGGCGCCTGAGGCACCCCAAAAAGGGGAATGCCGACGGGGTCGAAGGTATTTTTGACCTTGCCGGACGCGTGTGGGCTTCGGCCCTGCGACCGGACCCACCTTAAAAATGGCCTTGTGCCATATTCGTGCGTTGGTGGGACGTATGATGAATAATTCAGTGAGTCAAGTCACCAGGCCAAAAAGGCTTGTGGTTTAATTAGTGGACTGTGACGTCAAAGTAAGCGTGTTTGAAAACGTCTCCCAAGCTATGACGTTCACTTTAGAGTTAATATCTCGGGGAAAAGGTAAGAAACCCTTGACCCACTCAGCTATCCACTCAGAAAACCGAAATCTAAAAATTTCATAGTCAGATCGAATGTGACAAAATGTGGTTTATTTATCAGTATAACCCTCCTTGCGGTCAACCCTTCTTTCATCGATACTGCAGTGCTTGGATCCCATTGCTCATAAAAGTTATCAACGGCAGATATGATGTCATCATAGGAAAAAGTTCAACTTATAAGCTTTTCATCTCACCCTTGTCCATAACGATCCTGAATAAGCACATCTTAGGAATTTTCTAAATTAATTTTCGGCGAAAGAGATACCAGCATTTCAATATTTCCATTTGAAGATTATCTAATGAAAACGTATATTATTATGTATTATTTATTACCAAACTCTGAGTCATAAAATATATTTAAATCCTGGACAAAGCTATTTGCGTTAACTGTTGTGCTAATGCCGTTGGGGAAAGCATAGATCCATCTGTTTTCTCCCCTTTCATAAATAGGTAGATTGAGTTCTTTAGCCTTGGCAAGATAACCAGTCTAGGAGAAGGGAAACTATAAACTCAAACCAGCTGTACTCCATTTGAAAAATTATCATTGTGTCATCTCCTGCCCGTGTCAAAGGGTTGAGCAGTTACAAACTTGACAATATTAAAACCCTGTGTCAACTACCCCAAGATGAATGGAAAACCTGTGGGGATTAAAAAATAAAATGAAATAAGATAAATAAAGATAAAATAAGATAAATAAAAAAATACAGCAGTTCCAAGAAGACTTTGACAGTAAGCGAAATCCTCACATGCCTGAAAGATAGACTTCCTACACCAAAAAGAAATCTATTCTCACTTCAGCTGTACCTCTGATACTGGACGGACTTTCTTCTCTTAGCTGCTGGCAGGCAACGCACATGTTCACAAAGTCTCAGACTAATGGAAAGGTTGTGTCTCCAGTTAACTGTGGCCTCTGTTGAAAACATGCACTGGACAACCGACGAAAGGCAAATTTTTAACACTAAAAAACGTATTTCACTAAAAAAACACCTCCGACTTTAAACTCGCCAGGGCTGCCCAACCCCGAAAATGACTCTAATATGTTTTAGTGCCTTATTTGGGAGACGCGACTGTTTCTACTGGTTTCAAGAAAGAGTTTTACGCCCACAGGATTATTTAAACCCTAGAAAAGTTGCAGTTAAAAGGTATCTTTGTCTCTTTCCTTCCTTAAATTATCTTGCAGCCTTCTACAGGCAAAAAAGCCGACAAGTTATTCGTGTAGAAGAATAAAGAAGTCAGATACTTGAACCAAAAAGCAACGATCGACGATGACTTACAAAAGTAACAACCAACAAATCTTCTCAGCCCCATTCACTACTGTCACAAATATATATATATATATATTTAGGGTGCGATGGGTAAATAGTCATCTAAATTACGAAAAAATTAAAAATGTCATTTATCTCAATCTATCAGATATAACATGAAAATATCTTGAAATTCAATTGATTAAGTTTATTCAAACCAAATACAGGCTCCAACCACTGCCTCCGGACAATTTCAGAATATCCAGAAAGCTTTTCTGATGGTCTCCTTGTTTAAATTGGTAAATACAGCCGTTATCACTGTCTTTAGTTTTGTAAGTTTTTTGCTCAACTACACCCCACGTATAATAATCAAAAGATTGCGAATCTGAGGAGTAAAGAGGTCAGATGTTACAAGCGATGTAGTGAATTTTCTCACAGCCAATATTCGTTTCTTTTGCTTAAGTGGAATGGCGCAGCGTCCTGTTGCTGCAAATAGGGTCTTCCAGCAATCACGATCTAGAGCAGCACTACCTTCTCCAGGCATTTTATGTCGGCTCCCGGGTTTGTTTTTTAGTAATCATATTTACCAACCCCTCCGCTCGGGCAGGATATGACACAAGGTCAATTTTTAAGCGGAGTTTAGCAGGTTTGAATTCAGAGTTTTCCTTCTCCTGAATAACTCAGTCTGTCCTACTATTTACCCATAGGGAGAATAATTGGATTCATACCTTTCCCAAGGATATTAGTGCTATGTGAAATGCAATCAGGATGGTCCAGGATTTGAACTCGTGTCGCCGTGTCCATTTCCTACCACGATAACCATTACACCACGGGCACCTTCTTTGGTTTTGGGTGTCCTAGTGGTGTAATGGTTAAAGCAATGAACTGCGGAATCGTAGTACGCGAGTTCGTATTCCAGTAGCGCTATTACGTTCACTTTCGGGCAAATACCCTTGGGAAAGGTATGAACCCCCTTATTCTCCCTCCAACTATGGGTAAATAGTAGGACGGACTAGGTTCTTCAGCCTTGGTGAGGCAGCTAGTCTAGGAGAAGGAAAACTCTGAATTCAAAACCTGTTAAACTCCGCTTAAAAATTGACCTTGTGTCATATCCTGCCCGAGCGGAGGGGTTGGTAAATAGTACCTTCTTTGGTTTTATGTGCAGATGAATGGAGACATAATGTCACCACTGCTAGTAACCAACCCAAAACACTCTTATGAAGACGGGGTGTTTGATTATCATTGCTATCAGTACATCTTATGGGAATAAAGCCAGCTCACACTTGTTCTGTGGGTTCACCATCTGATCCTGATAGAAATTCTTCTCATTTAAGAAAAAAAAAAAAAGAACAAAGCATATTCGATTGAAGGGAATGTTTGTATGCGTTCAAAAGTTCTGGAGTGTTGTCTTTTCTTCTTGGCTTTCATGGTTTCGGATAAAAAAAATTCTCCACTTCTCATCTTGTATGAGATATAGCGAATGTCTTACTGCCTGATAAGAAACTTAGACACTCCCATGTCCTTGGCTATGTGTTGTATAGCCATGATAATATTATTATTAATAATAATAATCCTATTTACCAACCCCTCCGCTCGGGCAGGATATGACACAGGGTCAATTTTTAAGCGATGTTTAACAGGTTTGAATTCAGAATTTTCCTTCTCCTAGACTAGTTGCCTCACCAAGGCTGAAGAACCTAGTCTGCCCAACTATTTACCCATTGCTGGAAGGAGAATAATTGGATTCATACCTTTCCCAAGGGTATTAGCGCTACGTGAAATGCAATCAGTCTCGTCCAGGATTTGAACTCGTGTCACCGTGTCCATTTCCTACGACGATAACCATTACACCACGGGCACCTCATTAATAATAATAATTATAATAATATAGGTGGATTTTGTCGATTCTAATATGAACGAGTTAATTTCTTTCTGACTTCAGTCCTTGACGATACGAGGAGAGAGACACATTTCATAAGGACCTATGTTAACCATACTATGCTGAACTCCCTACCCCACTACGTGCGGAGCATCTTGAAGTGTCAAAGATCTAAACTCATCTCTGCTGGTCGAGACCCAAACTGATCTGATCTCTTCAGATCTGAAAAACTCAACCGCGTGCTTTGACCGCCGTACCTTAATTCCCCGTCTTCTTCAAAATCCTCAAATTCTCAGGCTAGCTATTCCGAGTATGACGTCATCGACGCACTCGATTCTCTCCATCTGTGCTTCCAGACCCATTTCTTGTCTGGGAGTTTATTATACCAGATGATGATTGTCAGATCCTTTCCGTCCGGGCGTAAGAGTGCACTGTCTGACTACAACAACTGAACCAAGAGACATGGAGTTGTTCAAAGCCTTGCCAAACAAAATAATGAAACATTATTAGCGAAAAATGATACATGTAATTAATTATTACCTTAATTATATAACATAGGGACCTGATGGACATGCAATGATCAGTGTCTCACACAGAAATTCGGGCGTTCTTTTCTTCTCAGAACGACCAGAATGAGGCTTCCAAGCAGCCGTATCTTCGTAATTACCTCTGGCCTCATCCACTTGTTTTCCAATCCTATGCACTGTCCTCAGATGGAAACCCCAAAACTGTAAAATCGTTATATTGGAACAACTGCAGTGAATGTCAAATAGTACAGAATGCCGTTTCCGAATTTCTGGAGGAGTGGATTGCGTAACGCTGTTGTTTTTCGCACTGACAATGCCAAACGGACTGTAGGGTACTGCACAATAAAAAAATCTATACCAAGCCAAATTCATGCACGAAATTAATACATAAAAACAATATCTGTGGTTACAGAATTTCAATGCAGTCAAGGTTGGTAATGAATAGTACCTAACAATATCCGTTTTGATTGTATCGTTTTCAACTAGAAATTATAAAATTCTAGTTTTTTATTTTAAAAGAAAATCTTATTAATAAGTTGTAAGTGGTATACTTACTTATGAACGATAATATATATATATATATGTATATATATTAATATATATATATATGTGTGTGTGTGTGTGTGTGTGCGTGTGCGCACGCGCGTGTCCATAATGGCTCACCACAGAGATCAGGGATGTGAAAGTGAGAATCATAAGTTTTTATCCAGTCTTTATTGTTTGTCGATTTTAGTGTTTAAAATAATGTGATATGATTTAGCATTGTTTGGCATCGAACACTTTAAAGATTTTAATGATTGTATATATATATATATATGTGTGTGTGTGTGTATGTGTGCGTATATACGTGTGTGTGCGTGCATATATATATATATATATATATATATATGCATATATATATATATATATGCTCCCTCATGGGGGCTGAGCTCTCTGGCGAAGGAATTGCCGGCACTCTGGTAGCCGATAGGGTATAAAAAAAATGTAAACAAAGGCTGCTGCTGCTGTTTCTAAAAATAAAAATACCTTAAAATTCCCTTAGCCAACGTGGTCCGCTGAAACACAGTCTAACGTAAAGTTGGACGGGTTTCGATCCCGGCTTCGAGCGTCCAGCGTGTCTAGCCACACTAAAGAGTTCTGATAGAACGAAACAGTCTGTAGATGACTATATATATATATATATATATATATATATGTGGGTGTGTTTGTGTGTGTGTGGGTGTGTATATTTATATATATATATGTGCGTGTGTATACATATTTATATATATGTGTGTGTTTGGGTAATCATGTATGTGTATATATATGTGTGGGTTTGTGTGTATATGAGTGTGTACACGTGTATGTATGTATATATATGTGTTTGTGTGCTTATGCTTGCGTGTATATAAATATAAGTATGCTTGTGTGTGCGTGTATATATATATGTGTGTGTGTGTGTGTGTGCGTGTATATATATATTTACATATATTAAAATGTAAAAACAGTTTTGAATGTTACATTAATATATTTCGATATGTTTCACTGTTGATCTAGCGTCATTCCAATATAAAAGAATTTTTGACAAAAAATCGAGTCCTACACTGCAAGCATGATAATTCATTGTGTGTATGCTTAATTTAGATAGAAGTTAACCGGAAATAAATTATTATTATAAAAGCAAAAATCCACAAAATTTCTGAAAATCGAGGGAGTGTTGAAAACCCCTGCATCAACATAATTTTCTAGTACAATCTAATCCGGACTGTTCTTACCAGTTACGGTCCAATCTATGGGCCAAATAGGTCAGTTTAAAAAAGTTTTAAAATAAATAGGTCCACGAAGAGATCTGAATTTTTTAAAAATTTATTTATTTCGTTTTGACAGACTGTTTCGTTGTATCACAATTCTCCAATGTGGCTCGACACGCGAGATGCTTCAAGCTGCAATCGAAACCTGGCTGACTTTTTGTCAGTCACTGTAAAGTCAGCCAGTGGATACGTATGTTGTGAATGATATAAACAAGAGGCCCCTAGTCGAATTGAAACGCAAAATACTGAAAAGCAAAATCTCCTGAAAAAGAAGATACTGAAGACCAAAACACCACAGACCCTAAAAACTACAAATCTAAGGTTAACGCAATGTTTTCTCTTCAGTTATGTCACATTAAGTCTCAAATAAATCCTTTGTAAACGATTATAGCTTCAAGTAATTTTTTTTGTAAGCATTAGAAAGGAATACTTGATACCATGTAAGTGTAAATTATTTGGATTAGGAAGAGTGCTTGAGTTCAAGATGATACACATGGAGAAGGCCGAACCACATGTTGGCCGAAATGTTGTGAGTATTATGATGAAGATGCTGACAATAGTCTGAATATTCAAAGTGGTCAAAATTATCAAGCTTCATCTAAAAAATGTAGACAAATAACAAATGGCTGATGTTTAAGTGCCAATGTTACATGGCAATGCTGAAAACTGTTTAACTGTTTGCAAACAAATAATATCTGGTTTGTTTGAAATGTTAACTAAGTTGGTAAAGTGTTTACCAATGGTCCGGGAGAACTGGGTTTAATTCCAGGTTGGTTCATACCAAAGACTTTAAAAATGGCCCTTGATACCTCTTTGCATAACACTCAGCATTATAAGGTACGTATCAAGGTTAAAGTGGAGCAATCCTGGGGAAGGAGTAGCGCCCTCCCCAACACCGGTGTAATAGCTGTTGAAAAGGGAGCCTTCAGGTCACCCTCAACAAAAAGGTTGCCAACTTTACTTCTTTGTTTAAAAATCCTATATATGTAATAGATCTATGTACAAATAGGATTTGGCATTTAATAACCCTTTAGAGTTTGTGTACCATAAAACCTAACCAAAGTTAAGATGTTACTTTTTCTACCGTTTGCATGTGAATTAGTTCGAATCCTTGTTTCTTGTGACCAAGTGGACATAATTAAAAAAACAAACAAAAGAACTGAGAAAAGGAACAATAGTTTTTATTCTCTTTTATTTTGGTGAGCGTGTCCTCCGTAAACGCTGCACTCCAACCTCGAAGTAAGTGAGTTCGAACTTCAGTCACGTTATTATGTTCACTTTCTGCCAAACATACTTGAGGAAGGCATGAAACCCCTAATCCCCCCAGCTATGGGTTAGATAGTACTACTGTTCTTATACAAGGGCGGTTTTGGCCTTAAATAACCCACGAATTTGATATGTCATTAAAACAAAGAAACTGAACCCGAAGTTTCTGTATTATGCTTTGGTTCTTATCAGAATTCTCCTATTTTTTTTTTTTTTATATTGAGCACAAAGTTTCTTCTACCAAATTCTTCATTCTTTGTTTCAGTCTCAAGACGAGATTTGGTTATGTTTATACATTTGGTTTGGGCCAGAAAGGGTTCTTTAGCCTTAGTTAAACAACTAGTTTAGGAGAAGGAGACCTCTGAATTCATACCAGCTTTAAAAATTGACATTGTGTCACAATGTGCATTATTGTATTAATTCTGTTATTTGATTGGTTTGTTGGTTTTCACGAGATGTCAACCTGTCTCGATCATTTTATGTTTTGAGAAACGAGGATGTCGGGTAAATACATTTAGATACAAATCAAATATTTTTAGAAAATCTAACAAGTTGCTGGAGGTCCTCTGAAAGTTAAACAACAAATATGGATCACGAAAATTTTGTTTCTATTCTTATCTAACAAGATCAATCTTATATGTCCATATTGTAAATCATTTCGTTAAAAAATAAAACAAACACAAAAGAGATTGAATATTTTCTTGAATTTTTACCTTTGGTTTAATTTGATTTAATTTGATCTGATTTGATTGATTTTAACGGCATTTCAACCCGTCCAGGATTATTTTATGTCAAGATGGTAAAAGATCGCATTCATATTTACGCTCTTAGCGAAGTTGTTCTTAAAGATCCTTTTTTGTACACGTTAGAATCAAATACGAATATTTTCAAACAGGTCTATTTGACATATCGATTTAACCCTAACAGGTAGGTATATTAGAATAGGCTTCAGTCTAATGACAAAACCTTGCTGAAGGTGACCCTTCAAGAAATTAACCCCAAAATCAAAACTGGAGAAGGAACCTCTAGCACCAAACCTCTACCGACTTGAAGGTATCCTTTGATGGGAAAAGTCTAAGTGAAGGTAGCCTGAAATAAAACCTACAATTTTATAGTCACTAGTGATCTTGCTATCCTTGTCATTGGGTTGTAGCTCTATAGAACGGGAGAGTGGTATAAGTGTCGCGCAAGCGCATGCCAATATAATCCAAAGATATTCACATGTCTTGTTACTTGATCGTTTTAGGCATCTTGTATATTTTTCAGTTGAATTAGTTATTAATCAGAATATTTGAGATGTAATTGTTTCGCAAATGTAATTAGCTCGTCGCAAAATACTGATGAATAAAAACTAGAAAAAAACTAGAAAGACGTAAAAATAAACTGTCAGTCGTTTGTCTTTTGAATTGATGTTGCATACATATATATACTGGATACATACCGACGCAATGATAACAGACGCATGATAAACGACAAACGCACGAATAAAGGATGCAAGAGGAAGACACAGGAAGAAACGACGCAGGATAAAGACGCATGAAGAAAGGAAGCAGGAAGGAAGACACAGGAAGACTTCTTTTCAAATATATTTACCTCTCACTTTATTGCAAGGGTTCGAAAGGGTTGTTGAAGGTTTGCATGTGAGAGGATGCCGGAGACCGAACATAAACTTCATATTTTGACCCCACTGTTATGACCGTCACGTTGTGTCTTTCTTGTTCTCTTAGATGCTCAACCAGAGGTCTTGGGGTCCACTCCATCGGGGCTTTTCCGAGGACCCCCTCGGTCTGGTGTGGCCTTCCCTACCACATCTCGTCTCTAACCCTCTGGGAGTCTGCTGGCAACTGCTTTGGCACCCCAAACTCAACTGAGTTAAATAATAACTCAACGCCCACACGATCGCCTACTGGATCTTTGAAATCGAATGTTTAATCGTCATCAAGCGGAAATAACTGTCATGCAGTTCAGAGGTTACTCTCTTCCGGTGCATGACTGTAATGGCACAATGGGACCTTCACCTTATCCCATATCATAAGCCTTAATCCGCCCACGCGATCTCTTTCGATTACTGGCCGTTGGAATGTGTCACTTCCTTCCGGTGTATTACCTTGGAATAGTATTTTTGGGCCGGGTCGAAGGTCAAAATATAACATTGAAAGCACTGGAATTCAAATCAAAAAATGACTTGTATGAAAAATATCTTAAGATAAATAATAGTATAAAATCAGTAAGAAAAAGTAGCAGCAAATATAAGGACGTAAGATAAACGCCTAATCCCCCCAGCTATGGGTTAAATAGTACTACTGTTCTTATACAAGGACGGTTTTGGCCTTAAATAACCCACGAATTTGATATGTCATTAAAACAAAGAAACTGAACCCGAAGTTTCTGTATTATGCTTTGGTTCTTATCAGAATTCTCCTATTTTTTTTTTATATTGAGCACAAAGTTTCTTCTACCAAATTCTTCATTCTTTGTTTCAGTCTCAAGACGAGATTTTGTTATGTTTATACATTTGGTTTGGG
>OY757934.1:71881668-71904168 GCA_963585895.1 Sepioteuthis lessoniana
AGTGCGTTAGTATGTGAGTTGGTGGTTTTCTCTGCTCTCACGCTGAAAATACACCCCAAATCAAATTCAAGGGTCATTTCCTTTACACTTTCGAACTTCCAAAATATTCCATTATTGTCAGCCTATCTGCTGTTAGCTCTAGTCAGCTTTGAAATCCAATAACAGGGTTTTCACCACTTGCTATACGGGGTCACACTTGGTCTTGTTAACAACCAACCTGTTCTCTAAGAAATCTACAAAAAGCTAATTTTTCTGATTAACCAAGTCCCGGCATTTGTGAAGAATACTGGCTCATTGGCCTAGGAGTAGAGTGATCGCCAATGGTCCTGGAGACCGGGGTTCAATCCCAGGTTGAGTCATACCAAACACTTTAAAAATTGTACTTGATACTTCCTTGCTTAACACTCAGCAATATAAGTTACGTATCAAGGGTAAAGTGGAGCAATCCAGGGAAAGGAGTAGCGCCCTCCCCTACAACTCGGTGTAGTAGCTATTGAAAAGGGCGCCTTCTGGTCGCCCTCGACTACGATCGCCAACTTTACTTACACATAGGCACGTCAGTGTGGACCGACTAGCAAGAACTTATAATTATCAGCTCTGTACGAACACTGGATGCAGTCTAGAGGATCTACCCGGGCCTACAAGGAGTCTAGAGGATCTACCAAGACCTACAAGGAGTCTAGAGGATCTATCAAACCTACAAGGAGTCTAGAGGATCTACCAGGACCTACAAGGAGTCTAGAGGATCTACCAGGACCTACAGGGAGTCTAGAGGATCTACCAAGACCTACAAGGAGCGATGGAAGTTAGGGCGGGTTGGTGAGGAAGAGTCAGAAACTCTGTCCAGTTATCCCGACTTGATGATAATGTATATATCTTAAGGCATAAAATAACCCTAGAAGTGTTGACAAGCCATTAAAATCAATCAATTACTCAATCAATCTAACGAGGTTGGAATGGTTTCCCCTGAGCGAATTTTACGAGATCTTCCAAAGCTGAAAGAAAGCTTCACGAAATCCAATTGCAGCTCTCATGTTCCACACGTCCGGCAATACTTTCCATTTTACACTTTTCGCTATTACTCCAAATGTCAGCATTTCAGCGACTAAAACTCCGCCTCCTTCCCTCTGCCAGTCACCATCTGATGCCAATATCGAAAGTACCGCTCGAAGACGTTGATTATCCGTCGCTGTCCGGAATATAATCACTAATGACCACGTTTGAATCACACCCCCTTGACTAAGTGACACCAATGCCGCTTCTACTATAACGGTCATCAAATTGGTCATCAAGATTACAATCAACAGCTCCACAGTCTTCAGAATTAAGAGTCTCTCACCGCTGACAATACATTTATTATTTCTCGAGTGTTCGACGCTTATCCTCCACGTCCTTCCTTGTTGCCATCTCGACCCACCCCGTTCGACTCCCGTTTCAAACCGTTAATCCATGCCGAACAGACTCTGCCGATGTCCTCTTGAAATACAGCCATTGTTGGAGAGGAAGACTGCTCGAAACGCCCACTGAGCCAACACAAGGATAATTACGACAGGACATTGATGCTGTTTCGCGCGCTTTTCTTTTTATTTTCTTATTCAGGTCAATTTTCGTCACCCCCTTTTTTTACCTTGTAATTGCAAGATGTTCTAATTCTTTCGGAGCATTATTTGTTCTTTTCTGCAGTCTTAATTTTATTTGCTCACGATTCTTGAAATGTGTTTGAAATTATTGTATTCCTGGCTTCGGTCATTTCATTTTCACCCCGATTTCTATAGACGGCATAATCTGTTTGTGTGGAGAAAATAATAATAATAATTACTATTGTTATTAGACATTATACCATTCTGCTCGAATAATAGGTTGTTTGAAAAGAATATTCGTCAGAGCCATATTTCTATTAACACCGAATCTTATTATTTCTCATACAAACCAATAAAGTGCAATTGTATTTGACTAGATGAACTACCCGACAACGTTGAGCCAGATGTCAACATTTGGATCGTGACTTGTTAAGGTGGCAGGATTTTTTCCTAACAACTGAGGATGAGCTGTTAATTGTTGTGTTCGTGACATAACCAAATATGACAAAAGTTTTCATATCATGTTAAATTTTTTTTTTATTGGTTTGTATTATTTGCACTACCTAATGTAACCGTCTCCATAGGGTGAGAACAGGGATCGGTGAATGTTACAATGATAATAATGTTATCCTTTCGTCCTGGTGGTGATCTGACAATTGATGTTTCCGTCAAATTGCCAAATCTGACAAAAATTGTCACACTACGATTTATGAGATTGTAAGTAAATGAACCCCACTAATTTGGGGCAGTAGAATACACCGACTGGATCTCTGCAGAGGTGTAAGACACCAACCACAACAAGTGTCTTTGATTGGACACTAAGCCATTTGATAGAGAGGCTCCATCCTAGGAGCCTTGGAGAATTTGTAGGACCTATTCCTTGCCATTACTCCTAGGTCCACTCTGATCCAGGGTGGAAGTACGTATTAGGTTTCCCCTCTATGGGTCAAATGGAAATGTGATCATTTAATTGTGAGTAAACAAATGTCTGATGTTTAATTGAATTATTAATGATAGATAACAAGATTTGGATCTGTATGCAAACGAATGAGTAATATGAAAAGAATTATTTGTGTTGAATACCAGTACTTGAAACTCTTTAACTGATAGCCTAAATTGAATTATTAGTATTACATAGAAATACTTGAAACCATTTAACTGTGTGCAAATAAAACTATCAGTGTGCAATACTTGAAAGTGTTCACCTGTATAAAAAACAAAATTATGGGTATTTTATTGGAATACTAGAAACAATTTAACTACGTGCAAATAAATCTAATAGTGGGATCAATCCTCGAAATCGCTTCAGTGTGCAAACAAGGATTAATATTAGATAGAATGCGTTATTTAGCAATAGGTGTAAACATTTTAACTGTGTGCAAACAAATTAGCCCTCTTTTAAATTAAGATTTTCAAAAAACTATTCAATTACAAATCATGCGTAGCTACTTAACCGAGTGCAAAAAAAAAAAAACTGATTCTAAGTTAAAGTGTTACTGTTGCATAAAAATATTTAAAGCTATTTGACTTGGTGCAAAACTGAATTAGTCGTATAAGCATTTCTTGGAACCATTTATCTGTGAACAAACAAATGAACTCGTTTAAAAACGTGATCTTGCCGCTCGCATAATGCAAATCTCTTCGAACGAATTGAACACTCTGGTATCCGGTAAGGTATAAAATGTAAACAAACGAACGCTGCTGCTGCTACTCAATATCCTTTAATTCCCTAGCTGACGTGGTACGCATGTTGGCCGAGCGGTCTGATACTAAGTCTAACGAAAAAGTTGGGCGGGTTTCGATCCCAGCTTCAAGCGTCCTTCGTTGTTGTATCACAACTGAAGAGTTGTGATACAACAAAACAGTCTGTCTGTGGATGACAATATATTCGATATATATGTATAAAGTAGACTTGGCATTAAATACCCTACAAGGGTTGATATGCCATAAAATCCAACCAAACCATGTAAGCAAATGGTACCCGAGAAATAATAAATAAGTCATAAAAAAGGCAGCAGCCGGAAGAAAGACGTGTTCACAAGGTTCAACATCTCTTCCATTGGGATGAATGTAACAAGATATCCTTGATCTAGTACACGGGACTGAGTCTTGCTGAGGTAACCATTTCTAAAGTGTGACGAAACTGCTCTATTCAACGGTGTTATTATGTTACCACTACAAACGAAGATTTCAAGAAATTGCCATTAAGTTTCAAACTGGACAGAAAATTGCTTTATTCTTCTCATTTGAGAATTTTATGTATATTTTGTGCTTTTGGTTTCTAAAAGCTGGTCGTCCTGCTTTTTCTCGGTCATATGTGGGGGTCCATAGGAGTACATCACTTATGAGCTCGTCCCTGCTTCTCCAGCAGTGTCCTGCATATCTGGTTCGTCTAACTTGGATAGTTTTCGTGATGGGAGGCAGGTGGCCGTATAGTTGGTGCCTTGTTGGGTGTTGCCGCCAGGACTTGTTCAATATTGCTCGCAGCATTCTTGTGTAAATGCCGTCTAGCTTCTTCTCCAGCCGTTTTGCTAGCGTCCAAGTGGTGCATCCATACAGCAGTATTGATACGATCGCTGCCTAGAAGAAACTGCTTTTCATTTCATAGGCCAGGTCTGACTTCCATATGATCGATAGCTTATCGATAGCTGTCCATGCCTTCGTTAGCCGCGTGTCGATATCTTTTTCGGTTGATGAGACACTGCTTCTTAGGTGGGTGAATTTGTCTACCAGTTTGAGAGAAGTTCCGCAGCTCGAACATACATACAGCAGCTATGTGATGATACGGGATGTAGCCCTGAAGACCTGCAGGAGGCGATGAACGATAAAGAGAAATGGCGAGAGAGGGTCAGGGATATCCGTGATAGCGGCATGACATGACGATGATGATGGTTTCTAAAATATCTCGCTATGACTAGTCGTTTTTGCTCGCTTACAGTTATATGCGTATACAATAATAATAATAATAATAATAATAATAATAACGATGCATAAGACCTTTCATCATTGAGATTAAAATTAAAAGAACGGCAAAACATATATAAGTTCCGAGACCTTGCGAAAGAACTAAAAATCCTATGGAATATGAAAGTGACGCTGATACCAATTGTAATTAGTGCGCTTAAAACAATCCTCAAAGGATTGCTTCAGGGACTGGAAGACTTGAAAATAAGGGGTCAAGAGGAGACCATCCAGAATACAGCATTATTACGATCAGCCAGAATACTGAGAAGAGTCCTGGATATTTAAGGAGACTTTTTGTCACTACAGGGAAATACCGTCAGCTATCGCTGGTGTAATAAATTTGCAAAGAGAAAAAAAATTACAATTAGCAATGGCCCAGAGAACAAGAAAGCTGATGACGATGCAGAAGGCCTTATATCCGAGAGATGACAAAGACAGACTATATGTGTCAAGAAAGAAAGGAGAAAGAGGAGTCGCCAGCACTGAATATAGCGTCGATGCATTAACATAACGACTCGAAGACAACATAAAAAAGAGCCAAAAAAAGACTGATTATAGTGACTAGAAATAGCATACGCAACCTAAAAATCAATAGAAAAACAATAACAAGAAAACAGAAATGGGAAGAAAAACAACTGTATGGATATTTTAAGCGATTAGCTAACAAAATCTCACTCAAGAAGACCTAGACATGGCTAAAAATTGAAACAGTAAGAGAGAAACAGAATCTCGTCTAATAGCATCACAAAACAACACTGTCAGGACCAAATATGTTAAAGCGAAAATAGATTTAACGTAACGGAATAACAGGCCGGTTTGGTTTGGTTTGGTTTCTTTGTTTAATGGCATATCAACCTTTAACAAGCTGGGGTTGTGTGGTGATAATGACGAAACGATTGATCATAGCAAACATTCAGCAAACATTCCCAAAAAGAATATAAAACTAGACATAACTGAGTGGGGAAGGTGATCCACTGGGAACTGTGCAAGAAAATGAAATGTGATCATTCTACCAAATGGTATATGCACAAGCCAGAATCATTTCTGGAGAATGAGACGCACAGAATTTTCTAGGACTTCGAGATATAAATAGATCACATTATCTCGGCCAGACGACTAAACCTAATGATAGCTATCCTAATGATAGGAAAACTTGTAGAAGGATAGACTTTGCCGTTCCGGTGGACCACAGAGTAAAAATAAAAGAAAGTGACAAAGGAGACAAGTATTTAGACCTTGCCAGAGAACTAAAAAGCTGTGGAATATGAGAGTGACGGTGATACCGAAATGTAATTGGTGTGCTCAGAACGCTCCTCGAAGGCTTGATAAGGAGCTGGAAGAATTGGAAATCAGAAGAGGAGCAGTCAGCATTTTGAGTTCGGCCAGAATACTGGGAAGAGTCCTGGAGACTTGAGGAAACTTGCTATTACTCAGACTATTGTGATCGAAGACTTGATA
The DNA here is from genome assembly GCA_963585895.1 of Sepioteuthis lessoniana. Taxonomy (NCBI): domain Eukaryota; kingdom Metazoa; phylum Mollusca; class Cephalopoda; order Myopsida; family Loliginidae; genus Sepioteuthis; species Sepioteuthis lessoniana. The sequence goes on from OY757934.1 coordinate 71,887,671, forward strand.
AGGCGCTGCAAGAATTGGAAATCGGTGGAGGAGCAGACAACATCCAAACGACAGCATTTTGTGTTCGGCTAAAATACTGGGAAGAGTCCTGGAGACTTGAGGAAACTTGCTATCACTCAGACTATTGTAATCGAAGACTTGATAAGGAGCTGGAAGAATTGGAAATCGGTGGAGGAGCAGGCAGCATCCGAACTACAGCATTTTGAGTTCGGCCAGAATACTGGGAAGAGTCCTGGAGACTTAAGAAACTTGCTTGCACTCAGAATATTGTGAAAGATCATCAGTTAATGCCAGTGAGAAAAACTCGCCAGGATTAATAATAAAAATAATAATACTTTGCTCGAAAACTGATGGAAAATTAAAGAGCAATCGACCAAATGAAGTGGCAAAGGTCAATAAAAGAAATTCATGGCATCTAATTGATATGTTAGATGCAAAGAATATTATAAAGTATGCAAATACAAAGACCTTGAAATAGAAGCTGAAAAAAATATGGCACCTTAAAACTACGACCATGCTTGAGAGAGCCCTGGGTATGATCAAGAAAGAGACAGATAAACAAATTAAGAAAATACCTGGTAGTCCCAGCCAATATGAAATATAAAGCATTGCTCTTTGTGGAATTAGTCATCTCTTTATGACATTACTATTAAGGTTTATGGAAAAAAATAACAACCAAATCACACAGAAAAAAAATAGAATGTATGTAATCATTAACTTCTCTTCCTTCACACTAGGTTTTAGGTAATGATCTGATGAAGGATCGTCAAAAAATGAAAGTAAAGCTGAAAATATAACAATAATAATAAGAATAATAATAATAAGAAGAAGAAGAACAACAACAAAACAACAACAACAAAACAACAACAACAAAACAGAAATTGGAAGAAAAACAACTGTATGGATACTTCAAGAGACAAACTGGCGAGATTGCACACGAGAAAACCCGGACAAGCCTAAGAAAGAAAAGACTTAAAAGAGAAACTTTATCTCACTTAATAGCATCACAAAATAACGCCGATGGAACAGTCATATCAAATTGAATATTGATAAAACGCAAGGGTTGATTTTGTGGAGATAATGATTAATAAGCTAATCAAATTATAAGTTAATACAACAAACTCGAATAAAAGAAGAGACTAAACATGACTAGATGATCTACAAAGAATTGTGTCAGAATTGTGTAAGATTACATTTCACATTGCACTAATACCCTTGGGAAAGGTATGAATCCAATTATTCTCCCTCCAGCTATGGGTAAATAGTAGGGCAGACTAGGTTCTTCAGCCTTGGTGAGGCTACTAGTCTAGGAGAAGGAAAACTCTAAATTCAAACCTGTTAAACTCCGCTAAAAAATTGACCTTGTATCATATCCTGCCCGAGCGGAGGGGTTGGGTAAATATGATGGTGTAAGAAATTAAAATTTGGCTCCATTAACAAATGGCATCAACACAAACCAAAAATCCATCCCTGAGAATGAGATGCATAAGATAATCTGGGATATTTGAGATACAAACTAACCATCTCATCCCAACCAAAAGACTAACAAAGAAAAAAGAACTAGTCGTCGGACCACCGAGTGAAAAAAAAAGGGAAAAGATAGAAAAATTACCTGGACCTTGTCAGAGAGCTAAAACAGCTGTGGAACATGAAGATAACCTTATTTACCAACCCCTCCGCTCGGGCAGGATATGACACAAGGTTATTTTTTTAAGCGGAGTTTAACAGGTTTCAATTCTGAGTTTTCCTTATCCCAGACTAGTTGCCCCACCAAGGCTGAAGAACCTAGTATGCCCTATTATTTACCCCTAGCTGGAGGGAGAATAATTGGATTCATACCTTTCCCAAGGGTATTAGTGCTATGTGAAATGCAATCAGTCTCGTCTAGGATTTGAACTTGTGTCGCCGTGTCCATTTCCTATGACGATAACCATTACACCACGGGCGCATGAAGATAACGGTGATATTAATGGTTGTTGGTATGTTTGGAACGGTTATCAAAAGCTTAGAAAAAGACTGGGGAGATTGAAAATCAGAACAGGAATTAACAAAATTCAGACCACAGCATTGTTAAAATTGGCTGAAATACTAAGATGAGTTTTAGGGTTCTGAAGAGACTAGTGGTCAATCAGTTTCAAGTCAGAGACTATGAATTAAAACTGGCCTAAAAACCTCACCGGAAGTGAAATAAGAATTATTTTAAGAAACATTATTAATCAAACTTTGACCTAGAATTGTGTGGACTTATTGACCTAGTGGGTAGAGTGTTCACGAATGGTCCGGGGGACCGGAGTTCAATCCCAGGTCGAGTCATACCAAAGACTCAAAAATGGTACTTGATGCCGTCTTGCTTAACAAGCAGCATTATAGGGTAATGATGAAGGGTAAAGTGGAGCAATCCTGAGAATGGAATAGTGCCCTCCCTTACACCTCGGTATAGTAGCTATTAAAAAGGGAGCCTTTGAGTCGCCCTTGACAACAGTCGCCAACTTTACTTTTACTTACTATATATATATATATATAGGTATTCTTCAATCCAGTAAATCCGGAGTAGGGAACAATTCTGTCTGGACAATTAAATTTAAAATAGCAAATTTTCTGGATGTTACGCAAAACCTCTCAGACAGCACTTATAAACCCTTTCTTATAACGAACCAGTACCCTTCCTATATTAATGTAAACTCAAATTACCCGAATGCGATAATTAAACAGGTTCCCAAGGCAGTTAATATGAGAGTAAGGAGATTATCATCCAGCAAGAAAATCTTCCAATATCGTAGTAAAATGTATATTAAATCCCTTAAGGGTAGCGGATTTACGGAAGAGTTTACTTATGAGCCAGAAATGCCTAACGAGAATAATTTGTATATGAATAAAGAAGATACGAAATGTAATCACAAAAAAAAAGAAAAGAAAAGGAAAATTATATGGTTTAACGCCCCTTTCTGTAAACGTGTGAATATAGATGTGGGAAAATATTTTCTGAAATTGAATGATAAACACTTTAACTAAAATAATAAATTACATAAAATTAATCGGAAAACTTTAAAAATTAGTTACTCTTGCATGAAAAATTTCTTTGAAATAATTAACAATAATTATTAGGAAATAGTTAGGAAATATAATGAGCGAATGAACAATAATAATGATAAAAATAAGGGTAATGATATTAATAATACTAGTAGAGAAAACAAATGTAATTGTAAAACAAAAAATAAATATCCTGTGAATGGTTTATGTAATTTAGAAAATATAGTTTACCAAGGGATCATTTTCCCAAAAGAAAACTTTTAAAATACAAAAATTGATGTAGGGATCTCATCGACGATATGGAAGTTAAGGTTTAATAACCACGATCATTCATTTTCTCATGAGCATTTGAAAAATCAAACAGCCTTATCCAAACATTTTTAGAAAATTGAAAAATAAGGGTTTAACCCCTGAAATTCAATGGAGTATATTGAAAAGGTCAAATACTCCAGATTGCTTTGATAGTAGATGTAACTTGTGTCTAGAAGAAAAGATAAAAATTATACTCTGATCCAGATAAATTATTAAATCAGAGATGTGATTTAATAGCCAGATGTAGCCATAGAAATAAATTGAAACTCTAGCCGAAAATCTAAGATGATAATTAATCAACTCTAAAAAATATTGAATTTGGATAGATAATGTAAAATAATTAAAAGATCTCACCATTTAAGGTGAGGCGTATGTACGTTTGTAACGTAATGGCCAAGGGATTTCGGTTCATGCCTTTGAGTTTAGTTAGGCTGAGAACCTTTCGGCTCAGCATATGGGTTAGTTAGGTGCAAACCTTGATGAAGGTGGTAACGCGCGAGCGGGGCGGACGTGCCACTCAGAGATGTCACAATAGCCCGAGATGACGGAACGAGGTGACAGGGTGCGGGTGACCTCACGCACCGGAAGTACGCGGAGGTTTGTGAGAGATTTGAAGAAAGTTAAGAGAGTTGAATACTAGACGCCAAACGAGGAGGATCGACTTTTGGAGCTCGCAGACGCGAGACGAACTTGCGCCCTATGGGGGCTGCTCGAGATGAGGCCCAAATGAATAAGACAGAGTAGAAGTATGTGTCTCTCCTCCTTATGTCAAAACCTTTAACTCAAAGTTAATAAAAAGGTTTCGTACCTGAACAAGAAGTCGTTACGTGTTTTCGAATTTCGAGATTCCTATGTTCTTTGTATGTTCTATCGTTATGAACATTATATGTCTATTTCGCACATGGCGTTAATTGTGGCTATAGTATATGTTTCCAAAAGAAAAAAAGGGGTGAAGAGTAAAGGATATTAGGAAAGATTGAAGTTTAAGATATATATTACTGTGATTGATTAAATTGAGGTCTGTTCTTTTTATGTTTATTTGGATTAATTCAGTTTTGTTGTATTTCCTTATTTTACTGTAAAACCTTAGCAGTTACTTAAAAATGAAGTTTAAATTATTGTAAAAATTAAATTAAAATTTGTTTCAACACTATTTTGTTATTGTTTCAACCAGAAACGAGAGAAGACCAGAAGTAATCTTTAATGTTAGAAGGCTCCTTCCCTTCCCTTTCTTCCAGTAACCATCCCCATTCCGGCTGTGTTCATTCATCACCATATTGGATCTGAAGAAGTCCTGTTAAATTCTTTTGGAGTTGTTGATTCATATTAATGCTCTTAGCAAGATGGAAATAAATTTATAATCCTAATATGACCGAATTTTTTTTCTTTCTTGAAAGCATATATATATGTGTAAGTGTGTGTGTGTGTGTGCTTGAGAGAGAGGGGGGGAGAGAGAGAGAAAGAAAGAGACCAAAGGGAGGAAAGCAGTATGAAAAATCAGGTAGATATCTGTCATTCTCATAACGTCAGATTTCATTACAGTTCACACATAAATACATACACACACTTTCATATATATATATATATATATATATATATATATATATATATATATTAGGTAAATATATATTAGTTTTTATATATATTAAATAGCATGGAAACTTGTCTGCGACCTCAGGTTTCATGGCGTTTTATAAACGATAATCATCAGGCAAAGAATGAAATGACGAAATCGAAAAATCCAGTTATAAAACGTTAGAAGCGTGTACAACTCTTTGTGTGTGTGTGTGCGTGTGTGTGTGTGTGTGTGTGTGTTTTATATTTGCGTATTATTATTGTGTATGGATGTATAAGTGATGTTTAGTGTATATATGTGATAAATTTGAGGTTTATATGCACGATAAATTTGAGGTTTTCTCCTGGATGTATGAGACGCGATGTGTAGCCTAAGTCACGACAGATTGACAGGGAATGAATTTATTTTGTTTCTTTATATATTCGTGTGTGTGTATTGATGATTTTAACCAAGGAACTAAATATCATCATTGCATTTCGAATAAAAAAAGTTTTGATTTGTAATCATTATAGGCGAGTGTAGTATGGTAGGCCAGAATCGTAATAAATATCATGGTGATGAGGTATATTATATTGTAATATAGTATGGAGTATAATACAATATTAGTAGTTTATGCTGGAATATGATTTGTGTTAGATTGCAATAATAATTTGTATTAATTATGATGTAGTTTCTTCCAGGCAGCGGTCGTATCGATACTGCTATATGGATGCACTACTTGGACGCTAACTAAACGGCTGGAGAAGAAGCTTGACGGCAATTACACAAGAATGTTGCGAGCAATATTGAACAAGTCCTGGCGGCAACACCCTACAAGGCACCAACTATACGGCCACCTGCCTCCCATCACGAAAACTATCCAAGTTAGACGAACCAGACATGCAGGACACTGCTGGAGAAGCAAGGACGAACTCATAAGTGATGTACTCCTATGGATCCCTACTTATGGCCCAGCAAAAGCAGGACGACCAGCTCGAACATACATACAGCAGCTATGTGAGGATTCGGGATGTAGCCCTGAAGACGTGCCAGAGGCGATGAATTATAGGGAGAAGTGGCGAGAGTGGGTCAGAGATAACCGTGCTAGCGGCATGACATGATGATGATGATGAATGATATATTGCGTATACATCATTGTAATCAATGATTGTATGTACGTAAGGAATATAGTGAATATGTTGTGTTAAGATTTTGCAATAAGTGTTTGTATAAGCTATATGGGTGTGTGTGTGTGTGTGTGTGAGGATTTTAACTAAGGAGCAAATTATCATCATTACATTATTAAGAAAATGAATTTTTGATTTGATTTGCCGCGCAGAGTATGTATCTTTATACACACACATACTAAATATCATTTATAAGGCCACACACAAAAATACGCAAATATAATCTACACATACGCGCGCGCGCACACACACACAAACACACACCAAAAGAGTTGTACACAATCCTAACGTCATTTTAACTGTAGTTTTCGATTTTTTCGATTTCTCTAATATCTTTCTTTGCCTGATGATTGTCGTTTATTAGACAGCATGAAACCTATGGTCGCTGACAAGATTCCCTGCTATTAAATATATATAAAAACTAATACATATTTACTCCTTTAGAGTTTTTCACATCAGTGTTAGCTGATGGTTTTTCACTGGAGTTTGAGTGACAGTAAGTCTCCAGGACTCGTCTCAGGATTATGGCCGTTCTTAGCAATGCTGTCGTTTGGATAGTTTCTACCCGTCCGCCAACTTCCAAGTCTTCCAGGCCTTTTGATAATCTTTAGTTATTGTGCCTAACGCACCAATCACAATTGGCACAATCGTTATTTTCATGTTCCACGGCTTTTTTAATTCTCTAGCAAGGTCGAGGTACTTATCTTTCTTTTCACTTTCCTTCAGATTTATTCTGTGGTCCGCCGGGACAGCAAAGTCGACAATTTTGCAGATTCTCTTCTTTTTTTTTTTTTTTTGTTGGCTATTATGATGTCTGGTCTTCTGGCCGGGATTAGGTGATCCGTTTGTATGTTAAAGTCCCAGAGGAGTTTCTGCGAGTCATTTTCTAGGACAGGTCCTGGGTTGTGCATATACCATTTGTTTATTATTATTATTATTATTATTATTATATACCGGACATTGGCCTAGCGGTAAGAGTGTTCGCCAATGGCCCGGGAGACCTGGGTTCAATCCCAGGCCGAGTCATACCAAAGACTCAAAAAATGGTACTTGATGCCTCCTTGCTTAACACTCAGCATTATAAGGTACGGATCAAGGGTAAAGTGGAGCAATCCAGGGAAAGGAGTAGCGCCCTCCCCTACACTTTGGTGTAGTAAGCTATCGAAAAGGGAGCCTTCGGGTCACCCTCGACTATGGTCGCCTACTTTACTATTATTATTATTATTATTATTATAGTGAATATATTGTGTTAAGACGTTGCATTAATTGTTTGTATTATCTCCGTCACCGGACATTGGCATAATGGTTAGAGTGATCGCCAATGGCCCAGGAGACCTCGGTTCAGTTCTAGGTCGAGTCATACCAAAGACTCAAAAAATGGTACTTGATGCTACCTTGCTTAACACTCAGCATTATAAGGTAAGGATCAATGGTAAAGTGGAGCAATCCAGGCAAAGGAGTAGCGCCCTCCCCTACATCTTGGTGTAGTAGCTATCGAAAAGGGAGCCTTCGGGTCATCCTCGACTATGGTTGCCAACTTTACTTTTATTATCTCCGTGGTTTTTTTTTTTTTTGGTTTTTTTTATGCGTGTAAGTGTGTATGGTGATTTTAGCTAATGAGTAAGTTATCATCATAGCATAATTAAGGAAATAAATATAGGATTTAACGTGTAAGCATGATAGGCCCGGGACATAAGGGTAATTGGTAGGGAGTTGTGTTAGGTTACAATAATTTTTTATTACCTTTCCATGTTGTGTTAATGTTATGTTACGTATACGTTATGGTAAAATATGTTAGATATATTGTGTGGACACCTATTTCTAACACTCATGAAAACAAGGCTAATATAATAACAACAGGTTGTGGAAGTGCATGAAGATGGATATAAAGATTTAATGGAGGAAGGTGGTACTTACGGTGCTCCGGGTGTGTTTGCCACAAACCAACAAAGTGAGAAGGTGACAACCAACACTGTTACAATATATACATATATATATATATATATATATATATATATGTGTGTGTGTGTGTGTGTGTGTGTGTGTGTTTATACATAAACACATACACACAGGATTATATATATATATATGCCTGTGTTTATGTGTGTTGGTGTATGCATGCATGCGTTTATGTGTATTGGTTTTATGCGCGTATGTGTGTGTGTGCGTGTGTTTATAAAAAAAATTATGAATGTGTGCGCGCGCGCACGTGTGTGTGTGAATATGTTAATGAAAAATGTTTCTCAGCAAAAATAATCTTTCTTCCATATATATATATATATATATACATATAAATATATTTCTCAGCACAATCTTTCTTCCACGTATATATATATATATATATATATATGAGTGTGTGTGTGTGTGTGTGTGTTGAAAAAATATTATTTGTGCTGAGAAAGATACTTTAAAACATTTTTCTTGGGGTGTTAAAAGTTTTAAAAGTAAGGTTCTCAATTTCTTAGCAATACACCTTAAAATAATTTAAAGATTCAGAATCCAACCGTACCGAATTCTGGGTGGGGCAAATTATGTGACGGTCATCGGCCTAACAAACGATATCGGCTAACTGTGATCGATATCCTTAGGTAAAAAAGCGAACATATCTCTCGATGATATATCCATTAAGCACTTCGCTTCGTCTTTCACAGGTGTCACCCTTGTGGTACACTCGAATCAGTTCAATTTTGTGAATTAGTCCCCGAGACGCGCTTGCTATAATAATAATAATAATAATAATAATAATAATAATAATAATAATAATAATAATAATAATCGTTGTTCGATCTGAGGCCGTCGTAGATTTTGCACATATTAATTAATTGGAAGTGGTCACTAGTTTTGGATATGGAACCGTTGTCGCTAATATGCCAGATGCAAAACGTCTCGTTCAGTTCTCTTCTTTGTCAACTTTTTCCGACTGTCGCACTTGTCCATTCACCTACCCGACCAGCTTTTTTCCCCTACTCCTACTGCTAAATTTTGAGCCTCTACTCAAGTCAACCCACACCAGACCCTTGACATTGACCCCATACCCACGGCCCATGATAGCAAACAAACAAAACCGTAAAATCTTGAGTAAATATAACGTTGGTGGTAGTAATAATAATAATAATGATAATAATATTGAAAAAGTTATAGTAAAATAGTGAGAGAAGTCTGAGTAAAACAGTGAAGAAAAGAAAAAAGCAGTAGGACGAAAGAAGAAGAAGAAGAAGAAGAAGAAGAAGAAGAAGAAGAAGAAGAAGAAGAAGAAGAAGAAGAAGAAGAAGAAAGTGTAATAAATCTAAAAGCGTTACGAAATAATTAAATGAAATGAAAGATAACAACAAAAAGAAATTATAAAAAAACAAACAATTGTACTACAAGGAAAGAAAATGGACGCAAAGGGTTGAAAGGCAAGCAAAATGTAACAAGGCACAGTCGAGTTATCGTCCTTGAGCACCACGAAACAAATGAAGCAAAGAACAATTACAAAAGAATCATTTTATTTTATAACAACATAAAGAAAAAAAAGATTAAAAAAATTAAAAAATGAAGTAACAACAAAAAAAAACAACATCAAAATACAATAAAGAAAATCTCTGGGTACATTAAGAAAAGAGAAAAGGGGTGGTAGAGAGAGAGAGGGGGGGTAGAGGGGGGAAGGGAGAGTTTGTGACTTGGGTGTGCGTGCGTGTTGCATTAGAATCGAATCAGTCGTTTATGGAGGATAGAATTATTTGGTTTTAGTGGACGTTCTCAATCATTGACAACAATACAGATGGTTATAATAAAGTGGGTTTCTGCCCGCAAAGACTCCGGAAGAAAACGAGGGAGGAAGAAAGGAAGGAAAGAAGAAAGGAGAGTAAGGTTGGGTTTCTAGAGTAGGGAGGGCAAAAAACAACTGGATGCAGGAGAAAATAGCGGAGGTCAAACAAGCGAATCAGCAGGGGGGTAAGTGAAAGTGCCTTGGTAAAGATGTCAAACGACAAAGATTTAAAATAACAATAAAAAAAATTAAACTGAAGAAATGAATTTTTTAATCAATTCAGAGTAAAAACATTATATGGAGAGGAATATATAATCATCATCATCATCATCATGTCATACCGCCAGCACGGATATCCCTGATCCTCTCTCGCCACTTCTCCCTATCGTTCATAGCCTCTGGCAGGTCTTCAGGGCTACATTCTGTATCCACACAGAGCTGTTGTATGTATGCTCGAGCTGGTCGTCCTGCTTTTGCTGGGCCATAAGTAGGGATCCATAGGAGTACATCACTTATGAGCTTGACCCTGCTTCTCCAGGAGTGTCCTGCATGTCTGGTTCGTCTAACTTGGATAGTTTTCGTGATGGGAGGCAGGTGGCCGTATAGTTGGTGCTTTGTGGGGTGTTGCCTCCAGGACTTGTTCAATATTGCTCGCAGCATTCTTGTGTAATTGCAGTCTAGCTTTTTCTTGAGCCGTTTTGTTAGCGTCCAAGTAGTGCATCCATATAGCAGTATCGATACGACCGCTGCTTGGAAGAAACTGCGTTTCATTTTATCGGCCAGGTCTGACTTTCATATGATGGATAGCTTATCGATAGCTTAATTTAACAATAATTCTGTTAATAAAAAAATATTAATAAATAACAAAAAATAAAAGCCTGTCTGTAATGATTATTATTAATCTTTTTTTTTTTACTTACACCTTGTGACTTTTTCACACCAACGTTAGCTGATTGTGCAACACTAGAGTCTGAACGACAGCGAATATCCTTAAATCTCGAGGACTCTTCTCAGTATTCTGGTCGATCTTATTAACGTTTCGGCCGATATGTCCTTCGGCCTTCTTCAGGTCTTTGTCGAACTCGGGAACCTTCACGGAAATTCGAACTACGTCCTTTATTGAATCCACGGGGGTCACCTATTCTGATTCCGGGTATAAGTGTTAAGTATTCCTGTATTGTTACTCGCCTACAGTCTGGATTGAACCTGCAACGTCCAGATGATTGTCTCCTTAGAAGCTAAGGGAACCAACGCCTATAAGCGTTACGCTATGTGTCCTGCTGGACATTTCAGGTTGAATTTTTGGGACTTATAAGCGAAATAAAAACCAATAAGCTTCGTCTCAGAAATGTAGACTAGATGATAATAAAAATAATAATAATAATAATAATAATAATAATAATAATAATAATAATAAAAATTAAAAAAAAAAACCTGAAGAGAGAAAGAGATTCTAGTCCAGTCAGCTGGGACTGCAGAATACACCGACTGCATGTCTGCCGAGGGGCAAGACTCACCCCCACCAAACTAGTGTCCTGGATATGACACGAAACAATCTGATGGTGAGGTTCCTGTAATGCTAGAGCTTTGGGGGGTACCATTGCTCCCCGGTCCACTCTGGGCCGGAGTAGTAGCATCTGATAAGGTCCTATCTATCGGTGAAATAGAACAGGTTGACATTTAAACTGCACTCATGCTAAACTGAACTGTTAGAAATAGAACCGTTGGGTCATTGAGCTGAGTGTAAACAAATGACTGATGTTTAATTGAATTGTTAGTAATGCAAAGCAATATTTAAAACATCAAACTATGGGCAGACAAATAATCATACATTATTAATAGAATTGTTTGTATTGGATAGTCACAACTGTAAAAAAAAAGAAAGAGGTCAGGACTCGTTTAAAGATGTTATGTACAAAATCTGTTTAGAATCATATATATATATATATATAAAGGATTTGGCATTAAATAACCTACAATGGTTGATACGCCATAAACCCAACCAAACCAAATCATATATATTTAATATATATGTATAAAAAGGATTTGGCATTAAATAACCTACAATGGTTGATATGCCATAAACCCAACCAAACCAAATCATATATATTTAATATATATGTATAAAAAAGATTTGGCATTAAATAACCTACAATGGTTTATATGCCATTAAACCCAACCAAACCAAATCATATATATTTAATATATATGTATAAAAAGGATTTGGCATTAAATAACCTACAATGGTTGATATGCCATAAAACCCAAACAAACCAAATCTATATATTTAATAAATATGTATAAAAAGGATTTGGCATTAAATAACCTACAATGGTTGATATGCCATAAACCCAACCAAACCAAATCATATATATTTAATAAATATGTATGTAAAGGATTTGGCATTAAATAACTAACAATGGTTGATATGCCATCAAACCCAACCAAACCAAATCATATATATTTAATATATATGTATAAAAAGGATTTGGCATTAAATAACCTACAATGGTTGATATGCCATAAACCCAACCAAACCAAAGCATATATATTTAATATATATGTATAAAAAGGATTTGGCATTAAATAACCTACAATGGTTGATATGCCATTAAACCCAACCAAACCAAATCATATATATTTAATATATATGTATAAAAAGGATTTGGCATTAAATAACCTACAATGGTTGATATGCCATAAAACCCAAGCAAACCAAATCTATATATTTAATATATATGTATAAAAAGGATTTGGCATTAAATAACCTACAATGGTTGATATGCCATAAAACCCAAGCAAACCAAATCTATATATTTAATATATATGTATAAAAAGGATTTGGCATTAAATAACCTACAATGGTTGATATGCCATAAAACCCATCCAAACCAAATCATATATATTTAATATATATGTATAAAAAGGATTTGGCATTAAATAACCTACAATGGTTGATATGCCATTAAACCAAATCAAAGAAACAAACAAGAAACGGAATCTCTGTTAATAGCAGCATAAAACAATGTTGTAAGAACCAAGGTTGCAAGCGCTAAAATTATTGATAATTGACCACAGAACACCAAACGACGATTTTGTGGAGAAAGAGACAAAACGGTGAATCACCTGATAAGCTAATGCAGCAAAGTAGTATAAAGAAGTATTAGACTTAATATGACAGGGTGGGAAAGGGAATTCACGGGAAATTGTGCAAGAACAAAAAATTTGACCATACTTATAAATTACATACACACAAACCAGAATCTGTTCAAGGGGATGAGATGTATAAAATTCTTTGGATTTCTTAGGTGCAAATGGAACACTTAATCATAACCAGAAGACCAGACCAAGTACTGATTTACAAGGAAAAAAAAAGAACTTCCACAAGGGATATTGTCGGCTTATTCTACGCACCACCAATAGAGCAATGTGTATTTGATGTAATTCCCTGTTGTCCTCAAGAGAGGAATTCTATATTCATTATCAAGGTGTGTCGATAGAACGGATTGCCTTGACCCTCTCTCAACCCCTCTTTCTCTCTGACTGTCCTTATCTGCTAATTTGTGTTGTAAGTCCTCAGTGTCCACACGGAGTTGGGAAATGTAGGTTTTTGCTGGTCGGCCATTATCGTTGTTTGCCAGAGTAGGAGTCCATAAAAGAATGTCGTTCTTGTATTCGTCCTTACTTCACCTGCAGTGAACAGCATGTCTTGTTTGTTTTCTTTGCATTGATTGTAAGATGGGAGTAAGTGGCCATGCAGTTGTTGTCTTTTAGGGTTATGCTTCAAAGATTTGTCGAAAACAGCACGCAGCATTCCATCCCATTATTTTCTCCTGACAACTCTCAAATTGACGAGAATTTTTTTATAAATGTAAAATATTGACATTGCCATTATAAGTAAAGTAAAGTTAGCGACCATAGTCGAGGGTGACCCGAAGGCTCCCTTTTCGATAGCTACTACACCAAGGTGTAGGGGAGGGCGCTACTCCATTCCCAGGATTGCTCCACTTTACCCTTGAACCGTACCTTATAATGCTGAGTGTTAAGCAAGGTGGTATCAAGTACCATTTTTAAAGTCTTTGGTATGACTCGACCTGGGATTGAACCCAGGTCTTCCGGGCCATTGGCGAACACTCTAACCGCTGGGCCAAATCAGAATTTGATTATAAAAATGCTAATTCTGCATATCAGCAAAATAATAAAATCACATATTTATCCAAAATATTGATTGGCGGACGAGGTGGTTCAGGTTATCTGAGATCCGCGGCCTCGATGTAAGCAAGTTGAAGCCCCAATCATGCTAAGAAATACCCTTGTGAAATGTCTCAGTCTTCTTACCTCTCCAGCTATGGCTCAAGTAGTGCTTATTCTATTCTTATACCAAGATAGCTTCGGCATTAAATTACCCAGGAAGGTTAATAAGCCATCAAAAACAAAGAAACTGAGCCAAGCCGAAGTTTCCATAAAATTTACACTTTCGACTTTAGCTTTTAGAAAGTCATCAAGCAGTCTAAATGGTTGGTTATTTGGTTAATTAATGCTAAATCTTGTTTATACATATATTGAATGTACCATTCGTAAAGTCATAGTTTGTAGTTAATATTTTTAAACGAATCAGTGATCATTTGGTTGCACATAGTTAAACAGTATTTCTATGTAATACCAATAATTCAATTTTTGCACGTTTCAAATATTGATATGTAACTATAACAATTTAATTTGATATCTGTCATTTGTTTGCTTACTATCAAATGGTTACACATAGTCTGTAGATAATCTTAAGAGTCCTAGAGACCTGAGAAGACTTGTTGTCACTTGGTGTCCAGTAAAAAATATTCAGAACGAATATAATAATGATAATGAAAATAATGTTGTAGGTAAAATCAAATTCTTTTCGAGAGGATAGAAAATGACAAGCACTTAATCTAAAATGACTTTTAACTTATTGTACTTAAAAAGCCATCAGTCACTTGTTTTGTTTTATTATTGCTCTCTTTATGAGTTTTTCACACCAGCGTTAACGAGAATGCTTTCACAGGAGCTGGAGTAACAGAAAGTCTTCTTAGTTCAGCAGAACTCTCCTCAGTATTCAAGCAAATCTCAAATATGTAGGTCTTCACTCGTCCTCTTATTTCCAAGTGCTCCTGTCTTTATACCAATCCTTTGGTGACAGTAGCAAGAGTACCAATTACAATTGGTATCACCGTCACTTTCATGTTCCACAATTTTTTCAATACACTAGCAAGATTTATGTACCTATCCTGCTTTTCCTTTCGTTGAATTTTACGCTGTGGTCAGCCGGGACAGCAAAGTTTACTGTTCAGCAAGTTTTCTTTTTTGCCATTATTATAAGATCCGGTCGTCTGGACAAGATTAGGTGATCCGCTTGTATCTCAAAATCCCAGAAGAGTTTGTGCGTCTCATTTTCCAGGTTTGATGCTAGGGTGTGCATATACCATTCGTTCCTATGGTCAAATTTCAATTTCTTGCACAATTCCCAGTTGATCAACTTGCTCATCCAGTCATGTCTAGTATTATACTCTTTCTGTGCTAATTTGTTGCATTCGCTTATTATGAGATTAACCATTTCGTCTCTATCACCACATAACTTACATCTACTGTTTTGTTGCCTACTACGTGGTGCCTTCAATAAGTTTCCGACTTTTTTTGTACAGACATTTAAAATTGTCGTAGACTCTTGAAAATTCAGTATGTTATTCCTATATATCTTATGAGATGACTGACCAATTTTTATGATTCAAATGAACAGCTACAGCAGTAATTGGAATACACCCTATTATAGCCCGATTGTCACAGCTGGTGAATTTCAAAAATGCAATCTGGACGTGAGGACATTTTAGAAGAACGATATGCAATAAAGTTCTCTTTTAAACTTGGAAAAAAGGCCACAGAAATGCATGGAATGCTTCAGACTGCTTTTGGAGAATCTTGCATGAATCGAGCATCAGTTTTTGAGTGGCATAAGAGATTAAAGGATGGTAGGGTGTCTGTGAGGGATGAAGAGAGGTGTGGGAGGAGTAAGAAAGTCAATAGACCAGAGTTGATTGGCCAAAGGGTTAGGGTTAGGTATAGGGTTACTATTTTGAGGTTTTTAGGGAGTTCAGGAAGAGATTCGTTCGGAAGAGGCCAGCACTCTTCAAATTGGGTCAGTGGCATTTACATCAGGACAATGCACCAGCCCACAACTCCATTCTTTCCACAGATTATTTGACTAAGATGGGCATCAAGACAGTTCCTCACCGTCCCTATAGTCCAGACCTTGCTGCCTGTGACTTTTGGTTATTCCCTAAGCTCACAGGCTATCGTTATGAGACAATCGAGGAGATGAAAGAGGCTGTGACGAAGGTCATTGACACGCTCACACAAGAGGACTTCCATGGGGCCTTCCAAAAGTTGTTGGAAGGGTACAACAAGTGCATTGCAGCCGGAGGAGTTTACTTCGAAGAGGACTAGAGTTTTATGTGTGTACTATCAATAAAAGTGCCCGTACGAAAAAAGTCTGGAAACTTATTTAATGTTCCACGTATCTATTCTTGCTTTGATATGATTTGTCCTTAAGGCGTTATTTTGTGTGGCCATTAGAAGAGATTAAGTTTCTCTCTCTTATTATTATTATCATTTTATTCCTTTTACATTTTTTTT
>OY757934.1:71909168-71914168 GCA_963585895.1 Sepioteuthis lessoniana
ATCAATATTTGTAGGTTATCTAATGCCAAATCCTCTTTAAACGCATATATTAAAATATATGTATGAATTGTGAATACTTTTTTTTAATAACATTTTTAAACAAACCCTTTTTGGTGTAAGTACAGTTTCAATGTCAAAAACAGTTCCATCTCAAACAATCCAGTTTAGCATAAGTAGGCAGTTTAAATGTAAGTACACAGTTTAATTGGCAAAAAATTTCTATTTCAAGCTACTTAGTTTAGTCAAACGGTTCTATTTCAAACAATTCAGTTTAATATAAATATAGGTTTTGTCCACACACAGTTAAATGACAAAGCTGTTCTATTTCAAACAATTCAGTTTAGCATAAGCACGAAGTTTAGTTCTATTTGACCCATTGATAGGACCCTATCAGGTGCTACCATTCCAGGCAATAGTGACCTGGGAGAGATGGCAATGAAGGGGAACTCCGCATTCCCCAAAGCTCCTGCATCACTAGAAACTCACTATTTGATTGTTTTGTCTTATATCCAGGACACACGTTAGGGGGTCTTACCCCTCTACAGAGAAGTCAGTGCATTCTACAGTCCCACCTGACTGGGCAAGAATTCTGTTTGACATCAGTCATTTGTTTAAACACAGTTTCATGTGAAACAGTTCTATTTCTAACAATTCAGCTTAGCATATATAATTTGTTTACTCACAATTTAAATAGTTAAACAGTTCTATTTGACCCATTGATAGGACCCAATCAGATGCTGCCAATCCGGGTCAGAGTGGAACTGGGAGCAATGCCAATGATGGGGTACTTCATATTCCCTAATCTCCAACGCTGGAACCTCACCATCAGATTTTTTTGTGTCAGGACACTCGTTGAACTGCAGAGATACAGTCGGTGTATTCTACCGCTCCAACCGACCGGGCTATGTTCTTTGTATAATATCATTTCCTCGTGAATATTGTTCTAAAGTTAGAAATTCTACTTTTGAATGTTTTGTATTCGAATAGGCATAATTCTTTTCGATTGATTGATTGATTGATTTTAATGGCATATCAACCCTCTAGGGTTAAGGCATGCCAAGAGGTTAAGGAAGCGCTTTCATTGTATGTTTATACTTATACTGTACTTTTTTATGAAATTGTTTCTTAAGCGATTTTTTTGCACATAGTTATATTATAACTATTCTTTCATTGTTTTAATGGCATATCAAGCTTTGTGGGTTATTTAATGCTTAATCAATCCTTCGAGAAGAACAGTAAATGAGTAGAATGTTTGCCAATGGTCCTGGAGACCTGGGTTCAATCCCAGGTCACGTCATACAAAAGACTTTAAAATGGTACTTGATACTTCTCTGCTTAACGCTCAGCAATATAAGGTACGTATCAAGAGTAAAGTGGTGCAATCTAGGGAACGGAGTAGTGCCCTCCCCTACACCTTGATGTAATAGAGACTTCGGGTCACCCTCGACTACGGTCACCAACTTTACTTAATAATTATACGGGTTCTAGATGTTATTTCTATCGAATAAGTCTCTCTTTTTTACACACAATGACATGGTTCGGTTTGGTTTGAATTTTTTGTTTAATGGCATATCAAACTTCGTGGGTAATTTAATGCTAATGCTATCCTAGTAGAAAAACAGTAACGGTACTATTTGACCAATCGCTATAAAATAAGAAGGTTCATACATTTCTCAAATGTATTAGTCTGAAAGCGAACCTAACAGCGAGACTGGGTTTCGAACTCGCTCACTACGATGTCAGAGTCTAGCTCGTTAGCCACTGCACCAAGGTGACTCTCCCGGTATATGGTATCAAGTAACCAATAAAAATAATTCTTAGTAAGTTCTTCATACTAATGATTTTTCAGTTATTCGGTACTGAGTATTCCTATCAAATACAAATGTTTTTTAAACAATCTGTCTGGCGTATCGATATGAGCCAAACAGGTGTTACCACAAGTCTTGTTGTAGATGCCGATTTAACATCTCTCTTGGATTATTTTCTATAAATTAAGTAAATAAATAAATAGTTTGGGGAGAAAAGAAATATCCTCACTGGGGTGTTTTAATGGCAATATATCATCCTGTTGTCTAAGATGAAATTCTTAAGAAGAGGTCCAGCTGGCCCTGAAGGAAGATATCTAAGTCTTCTTTATAGAAAAGGATCCTTATATAGAATTAATAAAAGGGTGGAAAATAATGGAAGAAAAAAAGGGGATCTGGTCGGGTAGTGTGCTTTATTTATTATTGATTGGTATAATGTGACAATGGATGAATGGAAATTAAAAAGAAAAAAGGGGGCGGAAGGCAAAGGCTTAATAAATAGAGATATGGAAGAAAGGAAGAAGCTTATAAACCAAAACAAATATTGAAAGAAAGAAAGAAAGAAAGAAAGAAAGAAGGTGAGAACCGTCGCGCTTAAGAAAAATGAAAAAAGAAAAAGAGAAAAAAAAATAAATAAAGAAAAAGATCGACCAAAATATATGATAAACAAAAGAAAGAAAGAAAGAAAGAAAGAAAGAAAGAAAGAAAGAACGAAAATAGATAAAAATATTAGGTAATATAACGACAAATATCTTTCAAAGAAAGAAAGAGAGAAAGAAAGAAAGAAATAATTGCTGGAAAAGAAAGAAAGAAAGAAAGAAAGAAAGAAATTAGTCAAAATTAGATAGATAGATAGATAGATAGATAGATAAGAGTAGACTAAGATAGATGAGAGACAGGAATAGACGGGTTGATAGCAAGAATAAGAGAAGAGAGATAGAGTAAGAGAGAGAGAGGGAGAGGGATAGCGATCTAAGATGTGGTGAGGCCACCCAGACAATGCTACCATTGGTCAGCGGAGCCCGATGTACTCAATCTAACGTCCATCGCCAGACCAGAGACGCTGGGTCATCTGAAACGACTGAGCTACTTTCTATAAAACAGTTGTTCTCAGCAGGTACAGTAGAGAGAGATGACAACGGTCAGTCTCGTGAGTGGGTAGACACCGCGAAGTTCACTGATAAGACAAAGAAGCGGGTGGAGGGACTGTGTGCGGTCTAAAAAAGGGAGAAAGACATCCAGATAAAATGGTCATCAGTCGAATGCCGACAGTGACCAAGTTTGATTATTTTTGATGCAGTCTGTTCGTTTCCTTTCTACTTTGACCACTCGAGTAGTCTTACCGTTCAGTAACCTCTTGCTAGTTGGTATTGGTCACTCACTGACTGTGGGTTGGTCACTAGTGTTTGGTTAAGAACTGATGTCGCTGATCTGGTGAAATATTATCTCAGTGCTGTGTCCACCCATTGGTCAGCGAGTTGACCATTACACGTGGTTGAATTTTTAAGGTGTGTGTGAGTGTGTGTGTGAGAGAGAGAAATGTTGGAAACAATATATATCGGGGACTGTTTTGATGGTTGTTATTTGTTGGCATTTTTTAAAATATTTGTCTTGTTTTGTTTGTTTTTGGTATTGTTACTAAAAATGTTTTCTTTTTCTTGCTTATTTATTTGTATTTTTTTATTAATTGATTTTTAGGCAGGATTTAATTTGAAAAATGTATAGTGAGCATAACCCAATCCGCTGCGGCCGTAGAATACACCGGCTGTATATCTGCATAGTGGTAAGAGCCACCCAACGAGTGTCCTGGATATGTCATATCCTGCCCGAGCGGAGAGGTTGGTAAATATATGTCCTGGATATGATACTAAACAATCTGATAGTGAAAAACCAGCCTTGGAGTTTTGGGGAATATGGAGTACATCGTCCCTTCTGTCCTGGAGTGGTAACACCTGATAGTGTCCTATCTATGGGTCAAATAGAACTGTTTGACATTTAAACTAAGTGCAAACAGGAATTGTTAGTGTTTAATAGCAATACCTGAAACTCTTTAACTGTGTATCAAAATCAGTTTGGTTTCTTTGTTTAATGGCATATCAACTTTCATGGGCTATTTAATGCCAAAGCCATCTTTCTAGAAAAACAGCAGTGATGCTATTTAACCCAAAGCTTGGATGATAACGGGGGTTCATACCTTTCCCAAGGATATTTGTCCGAAAGTGATTGTAATAGCGACTCTGGAGTTCGAACTCGCTTACAATGATTCCGCAGTCCAATATATTAACCACTACACCACAAGGACATCCCCTCATGTACCTAAATTTGTGGTATTACATAGCAGTACTTGGAACCATTTGAATGGGCGCAAAATGAATGAATAGTTTTGGGAGAATAATCAATTCTAATCTGCAATTCATGCATTCACTTCATTGTCCGGAAACAAATGTACGAATCAATGAAGTTTCAAACAGAATTATCAGTGCAACATATCAATACTTGAAGTAGTTTAACTATGTGCAAATAAAACTATTACAATGAGCAATACTTGAAACCAATTTCATACTGCTCGTAGAACCCATGTTTCACGGAGTCATTTATAACAAGATGAGCTTTCTGCCATCATGCAAAAAAAAAAAAAAAAAAAAAAAAAAACAATAGCTAAATGGATTTTGATTTCAGACTTTTGTGCTCAAGCGTAAAAAATGGGTTCATACCTACAGACATTTCAACTTAGCCGCACGTACTATTAGACACATATACACACTCATGAGCACACTCACGTTCATACATATTCGTACACATACATTTGTATATACTAATGTCTCGGTTAAATTCCGTACAAGTTATTAAAACAAATTACTTCTAACACACGTGAATACCAATATACATTTTTTTCCAATTAGAGATATAAGTAAGCATTTAGATATATGAAAATTAAAATAGTTTCTTGCCTTGCTTAACTCTCAGTATTATAAGGTAAGGATCAATGGTAAAGTGGAGCAATCCAGAGAATGGAGTAGCGCTCTCTCCTTCACCCCGGTGTAGTAGCTATTGGAAAGGGAGCCTTCGGATCACCCTTGACTAAGGTTACCAACTTTATTGACGGAATATTCGTCATAGAATCTGTGCTTCAATGCGACATTCTTTTTTTTTTTCAAAATAGGCTTTCAATTTATAATGGAAAAGAAAAAATAA
>OY757934.1:71919168-71964168 GCA_963585895.1 Sepioteuthis lessoniana
GTCACCGTGTCCATTTCCTACGACGATAACCATTGCACCACGGGCACCTCCTACTTAACGTTATTTCAGTCGAAAGATGCTGGTGTATCTGTTAGAGTCTCATGCATAGATCAAATAGATGTTTGAAAATTATTTGTATTAGATAGGAATACTTAAAACCATCTAATTGTATGCAATTTATTTATATTATGAATATTTATTTGATTGTATACTTGTTATAAATGGTTATTAGTTCTTTGAACCCATATGCTTACTAAGATAAAAAAGACTGACTTTGTTATTAAATAACCCAACATGGTTTGGCATGCCATAAACTAACCAATCAGACAATTAACCAACATGAGTAGCACTCACAGCACGTACAATACTTACTGTGATGCATCTTCATTGCTTCCAGTTTGATCGTCAAATGAGTGCTACTCATGTTGTGTTTTAAGGAGAAATATCTTAGAAGAGTATATCACTGTTGTCCAACCCTTATACTGGTTGTCCAAGCATTTACTCAAAACTGGAAGGATATTATAGGTTCATACATTAGCGCTATGGAAAATGCAAACAGCCTCTTTCGGGATTCATAACGTAATTAATTCTCGCTGAGTTATATGCTTTTTTGTATTCCTAATTAACACTAATATATTTATATCAATGATTTTTATTTTACTTTATATCAGTCTCTATCAATTATTCTTATTCTAATTTATATCAATTATATATCAGTCCTTATCAATTATTTATATTGTAATCTATATCAATTTACATCAATTATTTATATTCCAAAACACTCATATATAAATGTATTTTCGTATGTGAGTGTTCATGAACAAGTATACCTTTAATTTATTTTCTTTGAAACAAATGATACAAGGATTTTATTATTTCTGGTGGAATATTATCAAAACGAAAATTATTGAGTAGTATTTTTAACCAAATTTTACAGCAATAAATTCTAGACTCGAGTCTACTTCCTTCGAGCGCACCAGTGCTTATCAGTACGACGCACCTTGTGATTATATGAACATAATGAACATTTTCTAAGATGTTTCATCTCAGAAAATGTTCATAGCTTTCTTTTTCTAGAAGCAGGACCAGATAAAACAACAGCTGTACTGTCCCTTATCTCACAACCCATCCAAATAAGCTAAGACATGATGGACAAATAAGGGCTAACTTATAAGCGACGTTCTCTTGTGTATTCTTGGACACACCAGTGTTGGTCGACCAGCAAAAATTTTCTTTTATCGGCTCTTTGCAGACACTGTTTAGTTTCTTTATTTGATGCCCACGCCATTCTTGGAAAAGAACAATATACTACTTAAGCCATTGTTGGGTGGGAGTAAGGGAGGGTATACGTTTCCCTATGATATTAGTCCGAAATTGAACGTAAATGAACGACTGGGGTTCGAACTCGCTTACTTTGAGGCTGCAGTATAACACTTTAGCCTCTACACCACAGGAACTCTATTTCTGCCACGATTTATAGAACTTGTCCAGAGTGATAGCCGATCGGAACGGATGGTAAGAGACAGAGAGAGATAGAACTTGTTTGCTTGTTTGAGTCTTACGGCATATCAACCTATGTAGGTTATTTAATCTAAAATCCATTTTTATACAAATAATCAGTTCTATTTCAAACAATTCAGTTTAGCACAGTTCAATGTCAAAAACAGTTCTCTTTCAAACAATTCAGTTTAGCATACAAAAACAGTTCCACTTCAAGCAATTCAGTTTAGTATAAGTACACAGTTTAATTGTCAAAAACATTTCTAATTCAAGCAATTCAGTTTAGTCTAACAGTTCAATATCAGACAATTCAGCTTGGCATACAAAAACAGTTCCATTCCAAACAATTCAGTTTAACATAAGTACACAGTTTAGTTCTATTTGACCCATTGATAGGACCCTATCAGGTGCCACCACTCCGGGCCAGAGTGGACCAGGGAGCAATGGCAATGAAGGGGTACTCCGCATTTCCCAAAGCTCCAGCATTACTGGAACCTCACCATCAGATTGTTTAGTGTCACAAAAGGACACTCGTTGAGGAAGATACTGTCGGTTTATTCTACAGCACCAGCCAACTGGGCAAGAGAGAGAGAGAGAGAGAGAGAGAGAGAGAGAGAGAGTAAAATGAATCCGTATTGTTGACACACATTGATGATGATGATGATGATGAACCGCATTCGGCTAACTTAGTCACAATTATTCACATGTGACGGACCAACCCGCCCAATATTTCCCGTTTTTACTTCGTTTCGTTTGCCAGTTTATCAAGTTTAATGAGAGGGAAAATTAACAATTTTCAACCAGCTCTTAAAATTAATTGAGGACACAAGTGACCATTCAGAGGGAAATTCGCCGGCATCAACCAAAGTGTTCCTTACCAGTCCGCTCGACTCACTAAAACATTAGTGGTTTGAAAGTGACCACATTGAACTTAGTTACTTCCACTTGAGCGTGTCGACTAAATGGGAGGGTTGATGACGGTTATGTTTGCGGTCAATAATCTAATGGGCGAAATAAATTGCGTTGGTCACTCAATGATGGCCATTTGTTTTAGTTACAGGAAATAAACTGGCCCAAAGAAAGGATGGACCAGAAGTAAATACCAACATCTTAACTTTTCTCGAACGGTTCAACAATTCTACTTCGTTAGATTCGTGGAATCCTACAGTTTGGTCATTTGGTTTAAAGGTATACTATACCTTTTCGGTTATTTAATGCCATATACTGTTTGTTTATATATATATATATAGATATGTGTGTGTGTGTGTGTGTGTGTGTGTGTGTGTGTGTGTGTATGTGTGTGTTTAGTTGGGCAACAGTCCTTCATTTAAGCATATTTGATTAAATAATACAGACACAATTTGTCTATATACTTTTATTGGGATCCTTTCAATTTTCCTGTCAAGTGTTTTGGGTTTAGATTAATTTACCGAAATTGTCCCGAGCGTTTTTGGACCTTTCATAGGCCTTCATCAGGGGTTGTTTGCATGTGTAAAGAGTGTTTTTTTTCTTTTTTGTGTAAAGTTTTGGGTTTTTTATAACATTGCATAACACAAATTTGAATTCAACTGAGATGCCGATGACACCGACAAAATTTAAAACTGAACGCAAGCAACGAAAATAGAATATCTAAAAAAAAAAAAAAAAACAACTAACTATAAGCATTTCAAAACATTGTCACCATTTTCAAAAGGAATTCGATTTACTCTATGATTTTGAGTCGTAGCTTATCAATTTCGAGTACTATTGTATTATTGTTTAAAAAACTATAAAAAAAAAAAACAAAAAAAAAAAAACCCTCTTTTCACATGCAAACAACTCCTGGTGATGGCCTATGAATGGTCCACAAGCGCTCGGGACAATTTCGGTAAATTCATCAACCAATTCTAACCCAAAACCAAAACACTTGTCAGGAACTTGAAAATTTCCTCATAAAACTATACAGACAAAATGTGTCTTTATTATCTAATCAAACATCCTTAAATATATATATATATATATATATATATATCCAGTCGGCGTTAGAAGACAATATGTGTAGATTATTCGTGTCAAGAATATATGAGGAATTTCATATAAATCTAAGGGAGTGCTCTATGTATAGCCGTTCAAATTAGGATGGCTCAATTTACAGGAACACTTCTGTTTTTTAAATTTTTTTTAATACTTTATTGTTTTAACCCC
The DNA here is from genome assembly GCA_963585895.1 of Sepioteuthis lessoniana. NCBI lineage: Eukaryota > Metazoa > Mollusca > Cephalopoda > Myopsida > Loliginidae > Sepioteuthis > Sepioteuthis lessoniana. The sequence continues at coordinate 71,922,853 of OY757934.1, forward strand.
CTTTCCTTTTCACCTGAAAATTTAAATTCATACATGCTTTTTTTCATACCTATATATATATATATATATATATATATATATATATATATATACTGTAATCCACATTTGCTGTTTTTTACCCTCAAATTAAACGTGTAAAGTCATCTGAAGAGACTAAGAGTATAATGATATTCTTCGCCGAAATAAATCAATAGCGACAATTTAACCAGGTTTGACTTTTCTTCTATTTACATTATATATATATATATATATATATATATATATGATTTGTAAGTGAGTAATTCATTGGTTACTTTATTCTTAAACAAGTTAGAGTTTCTTTGCTTGCGCACAGTTAAATAGTTTCAAGTATTGCGAACTCTTTTCAATATTAATTATTTATTCGCACAGCTAAATGGTTTAAAGTATTGATTTTTAACACAGATAAACACAGATATTTCAATTTGATATTAATCAATTGTTGGTAAACTGTTAAATGATTTCAAGTATTCCCGTTTAACAGTAATAATTCTATTTGATATCAATAATTTGTTTGCTCATAGTTTAAATTGCTTTAAGTATTGCTGTCTCAGTGCAATTAACTCTAAGCCACCGCCTTCTAGTACCTTTAAGATGTAATAGGGTTGGGTATTTTTTTTTTTGCTACAAGAGAAATTTGAAAAATATGGTCGGTACAAGCATATAGGTGCTAAAGTTTGACGTGATCAGATCGGGTTTCTGTGACTAGAATCCTTTCAATCATCACGTGTCGCCACGAACGGTCCACGGGTGCCCTCATTTTTCCCTGGGGGGCACTAACCTCACTGCAGAGGTGCAGTCAGTGTGTTCTACAACCCCAGTCAACAGAACGGTATGCAGTTTCAAATAACCCTTCTGGTATTTATCGATGCGTCCCACCAACTCACGAATATGGCACAAGGCTGTTTTTAAGGTGGGCCCAGTCGCAGGGCCGAAGCCCACACGCGTGCGGCAAGGCCAAAAATACCTTCGGTCCCGTCGGTATAACCCTTCTTGATGCAAATTATTTGCACAAAGGTTTTTGGTTTGAAGTATTCTAATCAAATTTTAATCATGTATAAATAATCATTTTGTTTGCCATGGCGGATGGGATTGAAATCCGCTACCGAGGGTTAAGACCCTTCCTACTGAAAACGTCGTTCTGGTATTATACTAAACCACATTTGAGGCTGAGGTTTCTATTCTAGAGCCCTAAGGATTGTGGAGGACTTCTTCATTGCCATTACTCTCAGGTCAACTCTGCAAGTTAAACAGAACTGCTTAAACATTTACTATACTTGAAACCATTTAACTGTCGGCAAATTATTCGTATTAGGATTGTGTGCAAACAAAAACTCTTGGGGAGTGGGAAGTCCCCATAGCGTTGTGGCTAACGTTCTGGGCTGTGACATCCTATCGAGAGAGTTCTAATTTAAGAGTTCTAATCTCATTGGCCCCTTGAGTAGAGTGATCGCCAATGGTCTGTGGAGACCGGGGTTCAATCCCAGGTCGAGTCATACCAAACTTGAGGCATCCTTGCTTAACACTCAGCATTATAAAGTAAGGATCATGGGTAAAGTGGAGCAATCAAGGGAATGGAGTAGCGCCCTCCCCTACACCTCGATATAGTGTGGTACTATAGCTTCACGACACCTAGTTGGCCGCTGGTTTCGTGATTACCACATGTGTCGACTGGTCTTTCTCTGTTTCTTTCCACGCCCACGTTGCTTCCAGATCCGAGGAAAGAGAAGATGGTGGAGGTCCAGTCGATGAAGGTTGGAATTCGTGTTGGAGAGGTGAAAAAGTTGCCAAGCAAATTTAAAAAATGACGAAAATAAGGCGTTTGTTATAAACAGTAACAAACGTTTATTTACACAGTTGTTTAGATAATTTTTAGTCAAACACCACAAACTGGGAGTGAAAGTAGTTGACTGGCGGAGTTTTAACTGCAACTAGTCAGTGTCACAATGGCGAATGCAATGGCAACAGATTTGGTTCTTTAAGCGGCGAATTCCTGAACCAACTCAATTTTTCGCTTTGGGTGTCCTCCATTTATGGGCCCGAATCCCGAATAATCAGTTTCTGATTGGTCAGCCAATCGGGACTGCCGACCAATGGCTATCATCGTAACAATCCCCCCGGTTTGCCCCTGATTGGTTTAGACAATCGGCCAATCAGCCACAGTCATTGGGAGGGGCCACAAGGAGCAGTCCCGTGGTTAGCTGACCAATGATTTAGTGATTCAAGGCCTTGTGCCAAACTTGGTGACACCAACCCAAATTGTCCGCTATTTTAAAAATACATCTTTTTGTTTAAAGTTTGAAATCCGATGGCTCTCTTGACAGCTCTTTGCAGTTGTGCGGATGTTTATTTTTTTGGTGACAGACTTATAGGTCAACAAGCCCTGATCGGATCTCAAACTTTTTCGTACTTAATCACTTGATATTTATTTTATACACGGTTCTCAAAAAATACTTGGACACCCAAAATGAATTTATTTTTAATAAAATACTTATTAACATGATTTAATAAAATTAATTAATTTCCTTTAATTAATTTCGCCAGCCAACTCCTTGACACTTAAATGAAAGTGTCATAATAGTAGCTATTGAAAAGGGAGCATTTGTGCAACCCTAGACTAAGGTCGCCTATATATATATACCTAATAGATATTTATAAAGAGGATCTGTCATTGAATAACCTACAATGGTTGATATCCCATGAAACCAAACCAGGGCAAATCATACATATTTGATATCTCCTAACCCCGTACAAATAAAAAATCTTGGGGAGTGGAAAGTTTTCATAGTGTTGTGGCTAACGTTCAGGACTGGAGGATTTGTCATTGAATAACCAACAATGGTTGGTATGCCATTAAACCAAACCTAACCATTACACCACGAACACCTCCATGATAGACGAATGAGACCAGAACGAAATTCTATATCCTTAGGTAGGTAAGTATTACATCTGAAGAGTACTTGACCATGTAAAGATTGGAGAATGTAATGTATCATCTCCAGAAGGTTAAAACCCCGACATCAAAAGTGGTTTTCCTGGTTATGCCAGCGAATATCATCGTGAGCTCTAAAGAGTGTGGGGTTACTGTTTGCACGCAAATACTGACTGAAGTTTGAACTCTATTCTACGAAGTCGAAGTGCAGCACGTTAGCCACTAAACCCAGGGGAATACCCTTAATTAGATAAAGATCCATCAAGAATAATAAAATCTTATTATCTTTGGTTTGGACGAAAATTAATGTTTTACAGAATAAGTGTAAAGGGTGTAGTTATTTATAGGCAATACTGTACATAGATAAACTGAAGAAAAATAAAAGCACTTTCTCGGTCATTGCTACCGTTGAAAAGCCTGTAAATCCCTCCAGCCACAAACTGAAGAGGTAATCTCTATTATATTGATCCAGAAATGGAACATCCTAGTGACATGTTTGCGCAATGACGTTAAATTGCTGAGAGAACAAACCAATTTCAAATCCAATTCAAAATACCCAGCTATGGGTTAAATAGTACCACAACTGTTTCTTTACTAGGATGGCTTTGGCATTACATAACCCACTAAGGTTGATATGCCATAATACAAAGAAACTAAAATCGACTAGTTCAAAATAAACCAATTAAGGTTTTGGGTTTGCGTTCGTTTTTATATCTCTCAAGTTAAATGTATAGGAAAGTTTCTCATTTATTTATTTACAGTTAATTCAGTTAGAAATTCTATGGTACTCAGTTAACAGGGCCATGTAGACTCAGACTGCATACTCTGTCGAGGGATAAGATCGCCACCCCTACCAAATGGGATGCCCTGGGAATAACACTATGAAATACTTCTGGAATTTTTGAACCATATCGATGAGAATTAATAACAGCTCAGTTTCTTGGGGCCTTCTTCCCATTTAGGGCTGCCCCTTCTTCTCATAGGGGTAAGGGCTAGATTTATTTCCTGGTGCCTGAGGTACCCCTCAGGGAGAATGCGGACGGAATCTCAGTCAATTTTGAAAACCGCTCTGCGGAATGTTAGCTTCCTACGCCGTGTACTACAATCAATCAATCTTTGTGTCTTATTTTCGCCTCGGTAAAACCTGGGTATAGTGCTAAAAAGAGTTCGATTAAGTAGATCGAGGTTGAGATTTTATGAGCTCAAGTTTAGTGTATCTTAGCGCCAAACATTCAAAGTGTTAATTTTGTTTTCATAATAATTCATTCAAACAGTAAATTTGAGAGGCTCTCGCTTTATACAGGGTGGAACGATAAAATTGTCGCCCGACAAAAGACGACATGATTCCATTTCCGTTTAATGAAAACCGGTTTTCTATTTTTGTTGCAGACCATCTGCTAGTTGGCTAGTTGTGTACAAATTCCAAGAGCGATAGGAGCCTTCTATGATGTCTGAAAGTGACACAATGTTCAACAAGTGAGATCGGAGATGCGCCGCTGTACAACTCATGGGCTCTACCGATCCAAGTTACGACAACAGAACCACTGCCAGCTCCCTCAAAATGCAAATCTGGATTGCCACGAATAACAGGGACGTGCCCAGGGTGATGAAAACAACGTTTCCGGCTACGGTTATGGTTTTGGTGTGGTTTTAAGTGAGGGCCACATCATGCCACCTCACATCTTCGAAGTTGGCTTGAAAGTGTACCTGGATGTGCTGAAGAGTGTGGTGATCCGCTGGTGCAATCAGGTGGCCGGTGGCAGACCCTGGGTGTGGCAGTAAGACTCGGCGCCGGTCCACAAGTCCAAAGAGTCCCGCGCTTGGCTTCAGAAGGAGTGCTACGACTTTGTACCCTTTCACAGCCCCCCTCCTTCCCCGATCTGAACCCGCTGGACTACTTCGTTTGGTCATACGTCGAGAACCCGCTGGACTACTTCGTTTGGTCATACATCGAGAACATCACCAACATGATCTCCCACAACACCAAAGCCAGCCTGATCGCCGCCATCCGCCATCCGAGTATTCACCGAGCTCCCGCCGGCGCTTGTGGAAAAGGCATACTCCCAGTTCCGGATCCGTATCGAGGCGGTGATTGAGGCTGAAAGCGGCTAAATTGAATAGATGTCAGCTCTACAACATAATCAAGTTACCTGAATTGATTTTTTCAATAAAAGTTTTAAAATAAAGCTGTAGTGTTGTTTTCTTTAGGACGACAATTTTATTGTTCCACCCTATATAAAGGTCAGAGAGCTGACAACCAAACAATTGCAAGTGAATTCGATTTTCACAAGGCGCCTAGTACTTTTGACAAAAATAATAAAGGTAAAATTTGTAAAAAGAAATAATGTTAAATCAGTTGTCTAAATTTCTGAGACGAAGCTTGATCATAAAGGCTTTTCGGACTGTTGTCTTCATCTTTATTGTTATTTCCACAACGTTTCGGCCGATATGTCCTCTGGCCTTCTTCAGGCGTTTGTTTCTCGAGAACCTTCACGGAACTTCGAACTACGTCCTACCAGGACACATAGCGTAACGGTTATGGGCGTTGGTTCCCTAAGCTTCTAAGGAGATAATCGTCTGGAAGTTGCAGGTTCAATCCTGACTGCAGGTGAGTAACAATACAGGAATACTTAACACTTGTACCCGGTTACGACTAACGGAATCAGAACAGGCGACCCCCGTGGATTCAATAGAGGAAGGTTCCCGAGTTCGACAAACACCTGAGGAAGCCCGGAGGATATATCGGCCGAAACGTTGTGGAAATAATAATAAAGATGAAGACAATAGTCCGAAACCCCTGAATGATAAAAAAGTGTTAGATGATGGAATTAGATTCGAGTACAATATTTCAGATTGGCCTCTCTGATCAAAAGTTGGTTGGTGGGACTTTATGGCACATCAACACATTTATATTATTTAATGCCAAATCCTGTGTAAACATATATATTTAAAAGATATAATTTGTAAACAAATAGTTTGTAGGTAACATTTTAAACAAACCAGAGCTCATTTGTTTGCAGACAGCTAAATGATTTCAACTATTGCTATCGAACACTAATAATTCTATTCGGCATCGGGTATTTGTTTGCACACAGTTAAATAGTTAAAAGGTTTTATATGACCCTTAGTCGGAACCTTAAGAAGTACTACGACTCTGGGTCAGAGTAGAACTGGGTGTTGTGTCCATAAGGGGATACTCTATATTCTTCAACGCTTCTGGACAGGAATCTCACCATCAGATGCAGTTTAGTGCCATATACAGTAAGTGTATGTGTTTTTTTTTACCCTTCTACATAAGCGTAGTCGGTGGATTCTACAGCCTCAGCCACCTGAGCTATCAGATAGTTTATTGTGCTCAAAGGCATATCAACCATTGCTGGTTACTGAAAACCAAAATACATTTATCCATATATATATATATATATATATATATATATATATATATATATGTGTGTGTGTGTGTGTGTGTGTGTGTGTGTGTGTGTGTGTGGAAAAAGGTAAAACGGAAGAAATATATATGTTGGTATATTTGATGATTTATCTTAGTTTATTGTGCCGACGCATTTCAACTTCAAAGTTTTTCTCTGAATACAAAAATCAGAAACTGATGAAGACTTCCAACTGAATCAAAAATTTATCTGTCATAATTATTTCTTGCACTTAAAATAATTTTGATAAGATATTTTTGTATTCAGACAAAGACTGTGAAGTCGAAACGTAAATGACAAATATATTTCAACACCTTCCGTGGCAGATGTGACTGTATTGATTCTAGGAAGAATATCCACGCCCACCGAATAGTCGTTTAACCAAGAAATAAAATTTTGAGATTAAAGATATCTTTGTCTCTTTCCTTCCTTCTTTCCTTCCTTACATAATTCTCTTGCAGCCTTCTACAGACAAAGAAGACGCTAACAAGTTAAATGGATTAAGAAGAGAACTTTGGAATCAGCTACTACAAGAAACGACGACCCACAACCTACGAACCACGAACCTACAAAACGAAAATAATAGCACCAACCAAGTCTTCTTTTTTCCATATATTCAATACTAAGCAACCTACAATTTGTAATCAAGACTAAGCAAATCTTAGTACATAACAAGACAATTACTTATTACCAAGTCACTAGTTTCTGTTAAATCACCGAAGTTAAGCAGCCGTAAGCAGGGACGAACTCATAAGAGATGTACTCTTATGGACCCCCACACATGGCCGTGCAAAAGCAGGACGACCAGCACGAACATACATTCAGCAGCTATGTGAGGATACGGGATGTTGTCCTGAAGACCTACCTAGGGTGATGAACGATAGGGAGGAGTGGCGAGAGTAATTTAGTATAAGTATAATTTTTGTTTATAATAAAACAGTTCTATTTCAAACAATTCAGTTTAGCATAAGTATAGAGTTTAGTTCTATATAAAAACAATTAGTTCGCAGTTTCAATGTCAAAAATAGTTCTAATTAAAAAAATTCAGTTTAGTATAAGTACACTGTTGAATTCTATTTCACTCATAGATTGGGCCCTACCAGGTGCTACCACTCCGGGTCAGAGTGGACCTGCGAGCAATGTCAATGAAGAGGTACTCCGCATTTCCCAAAGCTCCAGCATTATTGTAATCTCACGATTAGATCGTTTAGTGTCATATGCAGGACGCTCGTTGGGGGAGTTTTACCTCTCTGCAGAGAAGCAGTCGGTGAATTCTACAGCCCTAGCCGACTAGGCAACTCAGAACAGGAGTCTCACCAACAGAGGCAGTTTACTATCATACCTAGGACATCGCTTTCAGGTTGGTTAGGTTTCTTTTTTTAATGGCATGCCAGCCTTCGTTGGTTATTTAAGGCCAAAACTCTCCTTATAGGACAGTAGTGATCATATTTACCAACCCCTCCGCTCGGGCAGGATATGACACAAGGTCAATTTTTTAAGCGGAGTTTAACAGGTTTCAATTCTGAGTTTTCCTTCTCCTAGACTAGTTGCCGTACCAAGGTTGAAGAACCTAGTCTGCCCTATTATTTACCCATAGAATAATTGGATTCATACCTTTCCCAAGGGTATTAGTGCTATGTGAAATGCAATCAGTCAGGTCCAGGATTTGAACTCGTGTCGCTGTGTCCATATCCTGCGACGATAACCATTACACCAAGGGCACCTCCTATACACCACGGGCACCTCCTATAGGACAGTAGTGATACAATTTAATCTATGGGACGATAATGATAATCATCATTTTCTCAAGGGTATTAGTCCAAAAGTGAGCGCAATTGCTCGACTGGAGTTCGAACCTTAACCACCACAAGGAAAAGGATGAAAACAGTTTCGAATTAAAGTAAAACAACACAAATATAATGTTGAGAGAGTTCTTTTCATGGATAACTGCACATACGTCACCACTTTGATCATGGGACCATCTCTTTTTCAAAGTAGACGCTTCGAATCAAAGTGTTAAAATTATTGACTTTGTGGAACACTTGCCCTTACTATAACAGAGACAAAAACAGTTATATCTAAAAATAAATGAATGAATAAACTGAATAGACATTTTAAAAGAAATTTCCTACCACAAAAAATGTCTCTTAATCATACTAATTTGTTCTTAGACCGATTATCATCCTGAAAAAAATTCGTTCTCACGTTACGTGGTAACGATTCTGAGTTGCCTTCAGAAATCGACTTATAGACGGACCTATACGACAAATTAACGGTGAAAAGATATTTAAACCCAAAGTCCCTAATTAAACTTTATGACTCTCGGGAGAACAAAAATAGAAAAGAGTCTCAAGTGGCTGCTGAGCGAAGAAAATCAGAGCCACAATAAGCAAACATCTGAATATTATATAAACTAAGTCGAATAATAGAGGACGGTAGCAGCATCGGTGGTTCAGTGGTAGAATGCTCGCCTGCCACGCGGGCGGCCCGGGTTCGATTCCCGGCCGATGCAGTGTGTAATTTTATTTTTATTTTATGAATAAAAATTGATGACGGAAATTTAATGTTTTAAAAGGACATCATTAATTACTGTTAATCGTGTTTGATATGATTTAAAAAAAATAATTTTACGGGCCAGAAAAGTGTTTCGTTTTGAATCCACAGCTAAATCGACGGAAATGTAGATTTAAAATTCTTATTTCCTTGATTCCGTGGTTTAGCTGTTGAATACATGCAGGCGGCTCGGGTTCGATTCCCGACTTGGGTATCAGAGTTTTTTTAAATTTTTCTTATTTGAATTATAATTGAATTATTATTATTATTATTATTACTAATTCATATTAATTACTGTTTAATCGCATTTGATACGATTTTAAAAATTATTTGAAATTATTTGAAATTATTTGAAAAGCTTGTTCATCGTATGCGACGCAAAAAAAGAAAAAGTTGTTATTTACTAAATATTGCTTACTGTGTCACAAGATCTTGCTGACGCTACCTATTCTTTCAAACTGGTTACCTTTTTTTGAATTGTGTCTTCTCAGCTTTTCAAGTTAGATCACTTGATCACCCATATAGTAATGAATACGTTCGTCATTGCTTAACTTGTGTGAAGTCAAGGGGATCAGTGCTTTCAGTCTGATTTAACAAAAATTGAATAGAATTAAATGTTGAAATCCGCACCCCCAAAAGTATTTTAGCTTTAATTGATTGTTTAAAATATATAGAAAAAGTATGACCGGCTCACATAGACGCATCGGTGGTTCAGTGGTAGAATGCTCGCCTGCCACGCGGGCGGCCCGGGTTCGATTCCCGGCCGATGCACATATTTCTTTTTATTTTTTTTTAAAAGGAAGCTACTAAATAATAATAAGTAAAGTTCGTTAATTGAATATTATAATATATCAACCATTTTAGGTTATTTAATGCCAAAATCTGTTTATGCATAAATTAATTAGGTAACATTTTTGCACACAGTTAAGGGTTATCAAATATTGCTATCTAAGACAAGTAGTTCTATTTTGTATTAATCACATTTATTTATACACAGTTAAATGGTTTTGTTGTGGTTAGAAAGTAAATAAATAAACAAAATGAAAAAATCTGAAAAATGTAGCAGTTTCCAGAAGCCTCTAATTGGAAGCAAGAAAAACACATGAAAGATAGCCTTCCTGGCACCAAAGAGAAATCCGTTCTCATTTCAGCCGTACCATTGATACGTGAGGGACATCCCCCCTTAGCTGCTAGCAAGTAGCGCTCATGTTTGCCCAAGTCTCAAATTTGGCGGAGGGTCGAGTCTCCTGTTAGCAACAGCCTCTGTTGAAAACATCTACCGGACATATCATTAACTTCAAACTCATAAACCCACCAAAAATGACTCCTAATATATTTTAACCCCTTGTTTGGAAAAGCAAGACTATTTTTACTTGCTTCAGGAAAAATTTCCACACCCACAGAATGGTTGTTAAACCCTAAAATAAAGTTGAAGCTAAAAGGTATCTTTTTTCTTTCCATTCCTTCCTTCCGCAATTCTCTTGTAGCCTTCCACTGACTAAGAAGCCGATAAGTTACTGGGGTAAGAAGAACAAAAGGTCAGATATTAAAACATTAAAATCAATAACTATCACCTTGGAACAAACGAAATAAATGACCAACAAAAACCTTCTTGTGCCCTTTATCGTACCGCTGGACAAAAAAGGAAGGACTCGTAGATATATAAATATGAAATTTATATTTTCATTCTTCAACAGCGACGTTTGTATGAAGTAGGAATACAGTCAGAGTTCGCACATATCTTTCTTCTGTGGTGGGGAACCTTATTGTGAAGAAGTGCGACGGCCGGAGAACACACACAGGGGAGCTGACGGGTTTGCTTGAGTGGCTAGCGGATCTCCCACTTCTGGTTATCGGAACTTACATACATCCGTTTTTTTCCGGTAATATGTTGATCTTATCTCTGAACGGAAATATCTGTCATTCCATCCACAGGCAATAGTCCACATTTTTCTCTTTCTTGTGAAACCACTTTCTTGATGTTATCTTTCGACTGCATTGAATCTACTAAGTTCATCCACAGCACTCCGTCGCCAGCTAAGCTAGTATATTACTTAGAGTTTCAACGATTGCTATGTAACACTGATATTTTAATTTAAAATTTGTCATTTGTTTACAAACTGGTAAATGGTTATACATGAATGACTTGAAAGTGAATATTTTATTGGTAATTTTTGTTTTTAAAAAGTTAGAGCTAATTTGTTGGTACGCATTTAAGTATTACAACAGTTAGCATACATTGAAGTGGTTTCAAGTATTGCTATCAAATATCAATGATTTTATTTACACACAATTAAATGGTTTCATGTATTGATATCAAATATCAATGATTTTATTAACACACAAATCGTTTCAAGTAATGTTATTTAACAGTTCAGTCATCTGTTTGCTCAAAGTTCAAAGGTCAAACTGTTCTATTTGACCCTCTGATAGGACCCTAACATATGTTACCACTCATAATCTGAGCCGACCTGAAAGCAATGTCAATGAAGGGTATTCCATTTTACCCAGTGCTTCAAGACTAGGACTTCACCATCGAATAGTTCAGTGTCATATCCAGAACACCCGTTGGTGGGGGTATTACCCCCATGCAGAGATGCAGTGGGTGTATTCTACAGCCCCAGTCGACTAGGCTTAATAAGTAAAGTATTCCTGCTTATAATTAAACTTTGTGTCGAACTTTTTGTTTAATATTTCGAATTCTTGATATATCGAAGATAACTTTGAAATACTAATTAGAATCTTTCACACCTTCCTAAATAGAAGCGTCGATATTATCAGGAACCGTTTTTTACCTGATAATTAAGATCTTCGTGTAAATTTTAAAAGCAATAAAATAAATGACTTTGTAAATATCATATGGATCGTCTTTGAGTATTTTGACCTCTAATATTAGGCATTTCGTTAGAGTGGGTGGGCACGGCACATTGTATAATTAAAGAGCTAAGATCGCTGACTATTGTTACTGGGTTCAATTTTTGTTGGGTGTCCAATAAAAATAACTTTGTGCCAAAGTCGACTAAATTTAATAAATGACTGCAGATGTGAGGGGATGGGAGTTCAATTCCAGATGAAAAATGTTCTTTATATAATATTATATAAAAACCGCTCAGGCTCGTATATGTTTAAGATAAATGTATAAAAAGATTTGGTTTTAAATACCCTACAATATGGGTTCCCTCGTTTGTCCATTCTGCTGCTGCTGCTATTCTAGAGCCGCAGTGAGACGTCTGTACTGGGCGGCATTGTCCAGCTAAAAAGCATCGCTCTTGAAAAACGGCCAATGTGACGTCTGCACTGGTCGGCGTTCTCCAGCCAAAGAGGGTTTGTTTGGCAGCCTACCCGATTTGCAGGCCGGAATGAAAGGTCCAGGCTGAACAAGATAGGTCATCCTGATTGGGTGAAATTAAGTGTCGAATTAAATTGCGCGCCAAACCAAAATACGAAATTTTTCCTTTCTCTACAACCATAAAGAGCTTTAAATTCATGCTGCTATAAAAAGATGGGGCTCCTTAGCTATGGTGAAAGCAACCTATCTAAGATAATGGAAAGTCTGATATAAAACTGCACGACGATTCACGTCTATGTACTCCATTTAGGGGTAGATGGGGACTCGTTAGCCCCAGTGGCGGCAACCCATCTCGGAGAAGAAAAGTTCTGTGTGGACTGATTTTTTTCCTTTTATGGGTCATAGGAGATTCTGCACCTCACTTAAAAATTGAACTGAATGCGGTGCCAGCTCAATTCACTATAAATAAACTCACACACTGATACCTTTTGAAATTCACCAAACTCAATTGTTGGTCGCACCCGAAACCGATAACATAGCTTGGCTTTTCCAAATCGATATATAGAATATGTGGAATACACCGACGGCACCTCTGCAGGGGAGTAAGATCCACTACCCTCGCCATGAGTGTCCTGGTATGACTCTAAAAAAATCTGATGGTGAGGCTCCAGTGATGCTGGAGCTTTGGAGAATGCAGAGTACCCCTTCATTGACATTGCTCTCAGGTGCCCTCTGGCCCGGAAAGGTAGCACCTGATTGGGCCCTATCTGTGGGTTAAATAGAACTAAATGTATACTTATTCTAAACTGAATCATTTGAATTAGAACTGTTTGACTACACTGAATAGCTTGAAATAGAAATGTTTTTGACTGTTAAACTGTGTACTAACATTTAAACTGCGTACTTATGCTAAACGAACTTACTTAGAAGAGAACTGTTTTGGTATTTAAACTGCATACTATGCTAATCTGAATTGTTTAATATGGAACTGTTTTGACATTTAACTATGTGTAAAGAAAACCTGTACTTATACTAAACTGAATTAGCTGAATTTGAACTGTTTGAATAAACTGAATAGCTTGAAAAAGAAATGTCTTTGACAAGCAAAGTGTGTAATCCTGGTAAACTGAATTGTCTGAAATAGAACGGACTATTTGCATAAAAATGGATTTGGCGCTATATTACCGAGAAAGGTTGATATGCCATAAAATCCAACCAACCAACTAACGAAATCGATAGTTTGTGCCGCACAAAATATCATTTATTACAGTGTTGGTGTTTCGATTTCCGGCAGAGGCAGCTTCACATTTTCTGTTCGTTTAAAAATAAAGTGTTCAAATTTCTGGCGACCAACTTGCGTCTGATTATTAGATTTATAATACAACTAATATAAGGGTACATCAGTTGGCATCGGTGGTTCAGTGGTAGAATGCTCGCCTGCCACGCGGGCGGCCCGGGTTCGATTCCCGGCCGATGCAGTTTTATCATCTTTTTGAGAAAATGAACTGGAATTAAAAAAAATATAAATAGATACAGTCAACAATATTTAAAAAGATTTTTATTTTTTTTTATTTTCGGAAATTCAAATTACTTTTTTAGAATTTGTTTTTTGCCAAAATTATTTTTATAACGTAAAGATTTGAGGCTAATCAAAATGGCAGCAAATCAAAGAGAGTATTCCAGTTTTGAACAGAGGTCTGTCATCAAATTTTTGGTAGCTGAGCAGTGAAATGAAAATCATATGAAGATTACAAAAAAACGTATGATGTGTACGCTAGGGTCATTCTAAAATAAAAAATAAAAAAAAGATGATAGTTTGAAAGGGGAGCCTTCGTTCACCCTCGACTTCAGTCGCCAATTTACTATTGTAGGGGGTCATGTTATTTGGTAGATTTGTTTCCCCCCCAAAAAAATTTATGTTGTTGTTTAATTGTATATTATGTTTAGAAAAAAGCACATGGAGACAAATGTATTAAAGATGTAATGATATGAAAGATGTGTAAACGATATGAAACGGCGCGGACAAAAAGAACATTCAAAACAAGCCACATAAACAAAACAAATTTATATCTTAACAATACATACAATGAAAACATTTAAAACATTACTAGGGTTCTATAACTGTTCGTGAAAATATACTGTGTGTGTGTGTGTGTGTGTGTGTGTGTGACTAACACAACTCAAACTACAGAAAGGGTTAAGTAATAAAAGTATCCTATTCATGTTGACTACGTATTTCTAAATGTTCTTTTCTGTCTGTGGATCGACGCAGTTGCTCTTTCCGAGGCTGACAAGGTATACTGAAGAAAGGAATAGTTGCATGGCCTATCCATTTTGTGGCGTTTGACTGTTGGTGAATAAGAGAGTGATAGTATTCTCTCTGGAAGTCACACTGGAGAGAGTGTGTTAGCCCTGCAAGTGAAATTGTGAAAAAAAAGACGAAGAGTGTTTGAAGACGGAGTATTTCTAGAAAATACGTGTCTTGGAATTGGCCTGCAAAACGCGGGATGAAATTCAAACGTGGACGTAGTTTTAAACACTGATCACGTGTTTCTCCTGGCCAATGATTGACAGTTTATGTGCGTCCGCCATCTTTGTTTCGGGGACAAGTGGCATACCGCCCATTTTAAATTATAGGAGTGTAAATCTATTGTGTAAAAGGAGCTGTGGTTTGGTTTGTTACTTTAACGACATGTAAACCTTTCTTGGTGATAAAATATAAGTTAAAATTGGAGACAGCAACATCAGCTAGCATCGGTGGTTCAGTGGTAGAATGCTCGCCTGCCACGCGGGCGGCCCGGGTTCGATTCCCGGCCGATGCAGGTAGATTTTTCCTCCCCATTAGAAAGTTATTCATATATGTATTTGGTGAAAGCTGGTGACCGTAGTCGACAGCGACCCGAAGTCTCCCTTTTCATTAGCTACAACACCGAGGTGTATAGGAGGTGCTACATTCTTTTCCTGGATTTCTCCATTTTACCCTTGATCGACATCTTATAATGCTGCGTGTTCAAGCAAGGAGGCCTCTCGTACCATTTTTTGAGTCTGCGGTATGATTCAATATGGGATGAAACGCCGGTCTTCCGGGACATTGGCGAACACACTACCCACTAAGCCAATCTTGTTACCTATAATTAAAAATGATTTTACTTGCTAGAGAATGGTGGCATTTTGAATCAGCGGAGATGATATACGGCCAGCTGACTACAGGCATAAGAGTTTGTTATAAAGTCGTAATCGGTGGATCAGTGGTAGAATGTGTGGTGGTTGTATGTTATTTTGTTGGATCAGTAGATGTGTATTCATATTTTACGGGTATTGCTCTCTTAATTATTCCCACCACAAAGACAACACAAAACTTTACAATCACGTGAAAGAAATGGAATAGAACACAACGAACATTAAATAACAAACAATTTAATATGAATATAACAGAATATGAAAACAAACAAAATGTATGATGTGTAAATGGCATTTTGGAAAATAAAGTTTGGCAAGAAGAAAATAAATTTGTTTAAAGATGTGTGTATGTTCATGTTAACGGAGTCCGTAAATAAGTCGTTCTTACTTACATTAAGTTCATAGCGGGTTTTATGATTGTGCCGACAGCGTGTCGCGTTGATGAAAGAATGTTTGTCGGGTTTTTCTTTTGAATGTGATTCTCGGCCATCTGAAGAGAGGTCATGAACTTTAGTTGAGGAAGGAAAGGAATTTGCTGGACATAGTATCGGCTACTGCTTTACTGGCTAAGTGGCTTGTGTTTTATTCTGTGTCTTCGTTTAAGTTTGTGTTAAGTTTTTGTCATGGCTCCCTAACTCTGTGTTATTTATATCCTACAGGTGGATCAAAGAATCGTCCTAAAATTTTGCCGCGTAGACATTTATCGACCAATCAGATTTGTATTTTACTATTTTATTTTCGAGCCTAAATATTTTCTGTGAGTTTACTTCCGATCCTATTTTTCTAGAATGTTCTATTCTATGTTTTTAGCTGATCGGTTGAAAAATATAAAAATGTAATTTAAATGCTAATACGGTTTTGATCCTAAATTTCTAGAATGTTCTTAAGTATGTTTTTATTGCTTATTTTAAGACTAGAAAAAATGTGTATCCCATAAATGCATACGTCCCTCGCAGGCTGTCCGGGTTAAATTCCCACGTGAAGGTTTATAAAAAATTGAATAAATCAAAAAAGTATTATCTAAGATACTCTAACTGTTCCGGCAATAATATTGATATATCCAGTTAATCAATATTATAATCACCTTGGCTCAGTGGTTAAAGTGTTGGCCTGTGACATCGTAGTAAATTCGAACTCTAGTCCTTCTATTACGCTCACTTTAACACTAACACCCATCGGAAAAAATATCTGTTTCCTTTATTACCCTGTTAACTATGGTTTAAACAGTACCACTGCTGTTCTTCGGCAAAAATTGATTTGGCATTAAATAACCCACGAAGGTCGATACGCCATTAAAAAAAGAAATCAAACCAATTATTCTGAGAACCGGAGTCTTTTAGTGAATTCAAAAATAAATAAAATAAATGACGAGGATATTAGTAAATGAATCGTCTTTTACGGATTCTTTCCGCTCATATTAAGATATACGGGGGCGGGGTTCGTTGGGCACTTCACATGGTGTTATGGTTTGGTTTGGTTTCTTTGTTTAATGGCATATCAACATTTATAGGTTATTTAATGCCAAAGCAATTCTCCAAGAAGAACAGTAGTGGTACAATTAAAACCATAACTAGGGGGATAAGGGGGTTCATACATTTCCCAAGGGTATTTTTCTGAAAGTGAATATAATAGCACGAGAAGATTTCGAATTCGCTCTCTACGATTCCGCAGTTCATCGCTTTAACCATTACACCACGAGGACACCCTATAGAATACTCGACTGCACCTCTGCAGAGGGGTAAAACCCCCTTAACAAGTGTCCTGGATATGACACCAAACAATCTGATGGTGAGGTTCCAGCACAACTGGAGCTTTGGGGAATGCGGAGTATCTTTTCACTGCCATCGCTCTCAGGTCCTCTTTGGCCCGGAGTGGTAGCACCTGATAGGGCCCTATATATGGGTTAAATAGAACTAACGGTATACTTATGGTAAACTGAATTGTTTCATTAAATTGAATAGTTTGAAATAGAAATGTTTTTGACATTTAAACTACGTGCTTATGCTTAACTGAATTATTTGAAATAGAACTGTTTTTTAACATTAAAACTGTATTTACACTTAACTGAATTATTACATATAACTTCTTGAATAGTTTGAAATAGAAATGTTTTTGACAATTAAACTGTGTACTTATGCTTAACGGAATTGTTTTAAATAGAACTGATTATTTACGTAAAAATGGATTTGGCGTTAAATAACCTATTAAGGTTGATATGCCGTAAAACCCAACAAACCAAACCAAACCAAACAACCTCATGACGTTATCGTTTACAAACTAAGATAGCAGGCTATGATTATTGGGTTCGATTGTAGCCTCTTCCTTGTCATATCAAAGTAACTGTAGTTTTTTTATTGAAAAAAAGAAAAAAAGGAACAAAATTTTAAAGATCTGTTTTCTTTCGATGTCTACTAACGTGCTTTTTTTTTTATTAAATAAAAAGAAGATAGCCCATTTTTTAATTTAAAAGAAATTAACATTTTCATTCTCTCAAGAATACAGAACTCTGCATAAAAACTGACTGTGTCTCAGTCTGTCCGAAGTGAATTCTTTTCTGTTTAAGTCACCGGACTGGAATTGATAGAAGTGTTTTTTTTCGAAAATATCCCCGAGAATTGTATATTTCATTTTCAGTACTCATTCTGTTTTGTGCATGTACTTATTTATCAATGATGTCAATTTCCAGTCTTTTGCACAGTTCTCAATGGATCACCTTCTCTTTTCAGTCGTGTCTGTACATCAACTTCTTTACTATTTTGCTATCTTCACTTATAATGTATTTGATTGTTTCATTTCATTATTATTTTAATCATTTTGTGCTTTTCACTGGCAGTTTTTCTTTCTTTATTTTATTTTAATAGCATATCAAATCTCGTGGGGTATTTAATGGCAAATGTGACCTTGTAGAAGAACAGTTGTGGTAATAATTAACCTATTGAGAAGGGATGAAGGGGTTCATACCTTTCAAAAGGGTATTGGTCCGAAAGTGAAGGTTATTGTGTGACTAGGGTTCGAACTCGCTTACTTGGATTTTGCTGTCAAGTACATTAGACACTGAACTCACCAATTGTTTATCACTGACTACTGTGTGACAGCTGGTCTCCTCAGGGCTTCAGATTTTTTCTTAATCATGCAAAAGCTTTCAAATAATGACCCGTCAATAGATTCATAGATTTTAACTGTATGTCAACCCGTCCAGGTTTGGTTTGATTTGGTTTGGTTTTATAGCATATCAACCTTTCTAGGTTATTTAACGACAAATCCATTTTTATGTAAATCAGTTCTATTTAAAACAACTCAGTTTAGCATGAGCACACAGTTTAATTGTCAAAAACATTTCTATTTCAAACTATTTAGTTTATTCAAACAGTTATATATAACAATTCAGTTTAGTGTAAGTACAATTTCAATGTCAAAAACAGTTTAATTTCAAACAATTCAGTTTAGCATAAACACGCAGTTTAAATTTAAGTACTGTTTAATTGTGAAAAACATTTCTATTTCAAGCTATTCATTTTAGTCAAGCAATTCTAAATCATTTAATTCAGTTTAGTATAAGTACAGATTTTATTTAAACATTGTTAAATGTCAAAACAGTTCTATGTTAAACAATTCAGTTTAGTGTAAATACAGTTTCAATGTAAAAAATAGTTCTATTTCAAGTAATTCAGTTTAGCATATGCACGCAGTTTAAACATTTCTATTTCAAGCTATTCAGTTTAATCAAACAATTCAGTTTAGCATAAGTATGCCGTTAGTTCTATACCCATAGATAGGGCCCTATCAGGTGCTACCATTCTGGGTCAGAGTGGACCTGGGAGCAATGGCAATGAAGGAGTGCTCCGTATTCCCCAAAGCCCCAGCATTACTGGGACCTCACCATCAGACTATTTAACGTCATATCCAGGACACCCATTGGGGGAGGGGTCTTACCCCTCTGCAGAGGTGCAGTCAGTGTATTTTACGGCCCCAGCCGACTGGGAAATACACAGAGTTAAGTGTCAAACAGTTTTATTTCAGATAATTTAGTTCAGCATAAGTACACAGTTTAAATGTCAAAACAGTTCTATTTTAAACAATTCAGTTTAGCATAAATACGCAGTTTCAATGCAAAAATCAGTATAGTAAAAGAAGCACGGTTTAGTTCTATTTAACCCATAGATAGGACCCTTATCAGGTGCTACCACCCCGGGCCAGACTGGACCTGGGAGCGATGGCAATAAAGGGGTACTCCACGTTCCCCAAAGCTCCAGCATAACTGGAACCTCACCATCAGATTGTTTAGTGTAATATACAGGACACTCGTTGCGAGGGCTGGGGGGTGTCTTACCCTTCTGCAAAGGGGCAGTTGGTGTATTCTACAGCCCCAGCCGACTGGGCAACCCGTCCAGAATTATTTTTTGCTGAGTGGTTAAGGAATAGAAATCATAATGTTCATATTTACATTTTTTTGTGTAGATGTTTATTAAAAGTTTTTTTAACACGGTCTTATCAAATACAAATAATTTTCAAATTTATCAATTTGATTCTCAGATGGAACTCTAACTGGTACTATCTATTCCGCCTAACCTGGGAATAATGACATTGAGGGTGTACTACCCACTCCCCAGTTCTTCAGAAAATTGGGAGAGGTCTTACCCCTCTGGAGGGGGGGAAACAGTCAGCATATTATAAACCCCGCAGACAGCGCAGATGATTTATCGTTGTGCCCTTCTTAAATTTATCAAACTTCCTAAATCTGACGCACAAAACCTCTGGCATTGTCACCCATTTAAGGAGTGGCAAGGTTAATTCTCTGCTTAACTTCATTCAGTGAGTCTCGATGGAATTGTTTTCCTGTCACTGTTGGTGGTAGCTAGCATTTAGTATGGAATTGGTGTCGCTGTTCAGACTACGAATCACGACTGACTCGCCTCTTGACTTTGGTGAGTTAGAACGGAAGACTGGCCACTATAAGCGTTTTGTCACATGTTGGTAAGAATAAACTGAAAGTTTTATAACAAAAAAAGGCATAGGTTAAAGTTGGTATAAATTAGGAAAAATTCATAATTTTGAAAAAAAAAAACCCCAAAAAACCTGATGAGTTTGTTTCTTTAGAATATTCTTATTATTTTTTCATCTTTAACGAGGAAAGATTTTCTTTATTCCATTACTTAGAGCAAAAATGTCATAAGAAATAATGACCATTTTCAATATATTCATATGATAAACAATGAAGAAATAACACATACCATCCAGGAACAAAAATAGTGCAACACTCGGTTATTTTATCTGATCAGTTTGTCAACTATAATAGATATTTACAGAACTGTGAACTTCTTTTTTTGAACAAATTATTCGTTGGCTGGTGTTTTGTGGTATATAAACTCTTGGGGGTTATTTAATGTCAATCTTGTTTATATATATATATATATATATATATATATAATGGTAAAGAATCCAACAATATCGTGAAAAATTGAAAAACAAAGTAATCCAAAGTGAAGAATTTAACGTGAAAGAAAATTGACCTTATGACGTTTTGGTTTCAATAAACCATCATCAGTACTTAGAAAAGAGGATAACGAGTGTTGTTAGATCATTGATGGATGTTTAATATATATATATATATATATATATATAAAATTTCTCATATTTACCAACCCCTCCGCTCGGGCAGTATATGACACAAGGTCAATTTTTAAGCGGAGTTTAACAGGTTTGAATTTAGAGTTTTCCTTCTCTTAGACTAGTTGCCTCTCCTAGGCTGAAGAAATCAGTCTGTCCTACTATTTACCCATAGCCGGAGAGAGAATAATTGGATTCATACCTTTCCTGGGGGTATTAGTGCTTTGTGAAATGCTATCAGCCTCATCCAGGGTTTGAACTCGTGTCACCGTGTCCATTTCCTACGACGATAATTAATACACCACGAATTTCTAAGCGAATAGTTTGTCAGTATCTTCATTTTTTAAACAGCCTGTCGGAGCTCTTTTGATTGCACTCAGTTAAAATATTTCAACTATTTAACATTGAGGAAACTATGTTGAGTATAATTCACATCTTCCGTAATCAATTTTTCAAAAACCTTAACATATTTCGCAATAATAATGCAAACTGCTCTGTCCAGGTTTGAACTTGGGTCAGAGAGTTCATTTCCTCC
Organism: Sepioteuthis lessoniana; assembly: GCA_963585895.1. Taxonomy (NCBI): domain Eukaryota; kingdom Metazoa; phylum Mollusca; class Cephalopoda; order Myopsida; family Loliginidae; genus Sepioteuthis; species Sepioteuthis lessoniana. The sequence continues at coordinate 71,944,395 of OY757934.1, forward strand.
GACAGTAACCACTACACCACAAATGCTTCTCGTCAAAAGTATGTGAATTACCGAAAATACCTAATTTTAAATCTCAAAAAAATCTTTCTCCTTTTTTTAGATTCTATTTCCTTCATACCTTTTTAATTGGGTAAGCAGGGAAATGTAAGTTGGTCGAGGGTGACCCTAAGGCTCCCTTTTCAATAGCTTCTACACCGAGGTGTAAGGGAGAGCGCTACTCCTTTCCCTGGATTTCTCCACCTTACCCTTGATCTTTACCTTATAATGCTTAGTGTTAAGCAAGGCGGTGTCAAGCACCATTTTTTGAGTCTTTGGTATGAGTCGACCTGGGATTGAACCCCGGTCTCCCAAACCACGAGCGAACACTCTACTAATTACACCAAGGCCCGGGAACAGGTAAATATATATTTTGCTAATTGGCTGGTGCAGTATGTATTATTCCATGAGGAAGGCCATAGAACGTATCGGCCGAAACTTAGGGATTAAAACATCAAAAACGAGATGACTAATTGTAAATATTCAGAAAATAAACATGGTGTTTCAGCTCAAAACTTAGAGGATTAAAGTTGGGTGAAAAAATTATCTCAACTAAAATTTAAAAAGATATAACCTCATACTATCATGTCAGAATCCATTTTGTTAACCACAACACAATGAGGAGAAATATTTGTAAATTGCTCGGCAACGACCGTAGTGTGTGAGTTCCAATATTTTGACTTTCATTGTATTTTTCGCTCTTATAATTTATTTGACACTAGACACAACAATATGGTTACTTACGTCCTTTTCAAATTTAAGAAAACTTTAATTTTTTTTATCATTCAATAAAAAAACTTAAATAGTCACTAACATTTAGTACGGAACTGGTGTCGCTTTTCTGGTACCGTATTACCACTGACCAGTCTCCGGCCATTGGTCAATTTGTACATAAGACTGACCGTTGCATGTGTGTCACAAGAGTATTTGGAGATTTGGAGAAGTGAGAGAAGAAAAGAAGACATGTTGGTGGAAATCTTGGTATGAAAGTTTATAGCTGGAGTGGTAGGAAACACTAGTGGACAATGTTCGTGGGTAGGGGTCAGTGACAAGGCTATAAAGGAAGTGGAAAGGACAGTGAGATTGTCTGAAGGATAATAATGAAGAATTCTGATGAAGCACCAAAAGTTAGTGACACATTTTCAATAATGGTCATCGTCTCTTTTTATCTGATAACAAATAATTCTTCGTTTTTAGCACTGCTGTTCCAGTGTTGCTAAATTCAAAATCCAAAGGGGAATTTTTTTCAGAATTCCAAGAGAAATATTCTCCTTTAATTATATATCAATATTTGTTTTTAGTTAAGTGGAAAAAGTATTTGACAATGGTCCGGGAGACCGGGGTTCAATCCCAGATTGAGTCGTACCAAAGACTCAAAAAATGGTACTTGATGCTTCCTTGCTTAACACACAGCATTGCAAGATATGAATCAAGGGTTAAGTGTAGCAAACCAGAGAAAGGATCAGCGCTCTCCCTTACACTTTAGTGTAGTGGCTATTGAAAAGGGAGCCTTTGGGTCTCCCTCGACTATGGCAGCCAACTTCTTACTAATTCAAAAAAGGAAACACAGGCTTAATGTGGCTATCAATTTCTTGCCGTTTCTAAGTAGTTAACCATTTCAAAATGGAATAAGCTCACCGCTACTTTAATTATCTGACTGAAATCGGTGATTTTTCTTTTCTTTTTTTCTCCATAAGCTCTTTGCTTAATCTAGTGTGCAGACCTCAAGCTGTCTATATAAATTGTTGTTATGAGGATCATTAAATAAGTTTCCAGACTTTTTTCGTATGGGCAATTTTATTGATAGTAAACACATGAAACTCTAGTCCCCTTCGAGGTAATCTCTTCCAGCTGCAATGCACTTGTTGTACCGTTCCAACAACTTCTGGAAAGCCGCATGGAAGTCCTCTTGTGTGTGTTATATTTTGACCTTCGACCCGGCCCAAAAATGCTATTCCAAGGTGATACTCCAGAAGGAAGTGACACATTCCAATGGCCAGTAATCGAAAGAGATCGCGTGGGCGGATTAAGGCTTATGATATGGGACAAGGTGAAGGTCCCATTGTGCCACTACAGTGATGCACCGGAAGAGAGTAACCTCTGAACTGCATGACAGTTATTTCCGCTTGATGACGATTAAACATTCGATTTCAAAGATCCAGTGGGCGATCGTGTGGGCGTTGAATTATTATATAATTGAGTTGAGTTGGGTGCCAAAGCAGTTGCCAGTAGAATTCCAGACAGTAGAGACCAGATGTGGTAGGGAAGGCCACACCCGACCGAGGGGGCCCTCGAAAAAGCCCCGATGGAGTGGACCCCAAGACCTCTGGTTGAGCATCTAAGAGAACAAGAAAGACACAACGTGACGGTCATAAGTAGTGGAGGTCAAAATATGAAGTTTATGTTCGGTCTCCAGCACCCTCTCACATGCAAAACCTTGAACAACCCTTTCGAGCCCTTGCAATAAAATGAGAGGTAAAATATATTTGTAAAGAAGTTTCCTGCGTCTTCCTTACTGCGTGCTTCGTTTATTACTGCGTCTGTTATCATTGCGTCGGTATGTATCCAGTATATATATGTATACAACAGTGTGAGCGTGTCAATGACCTTCGTCACAGCCTATTTCATCTCCTCAATTGTCTCATAACGATAGCCTGTGAGCTTAGGGAATAACCAAAAGTCACAGGGAGCAAGGTCTCGACTATAGGGACGCTGAGGAACTGTCTTGATGCCCATCTTGGTCAAATAGTCTGTGACAAGGGTGGAGTTGTGGACTGATGTAAATGCTACTGAGCCGATTTGAAGAGTTCTGGCTTCTTCCGACGGAATCTCTTCCTGAACTCAACTTAGTAACCCTAACCTTAACCCTTTAGCCAATCAACTGTGGTGTATTGACTTCCTTACTCCTCCCACACCTCTCATCATCCCTCACTGACTCCTTGCGTTCCTTGAATCTCTTATGCCACTCAATAACTGATGCTTGATTCATGCAAGATGGTCGAAAAGCAGTCTGAAGCATTCTATACATTCTTGTGGAATTTTTACAAGTTTAAAACAGAATTTTATTGCATATCGTTCTTCTAAAGTGTCCTCACATCCAGATTGCATTTTTGAAATCCACCAGCTTGGACAATCAGGATTTAGTAGGGTTTTTTTCCAATTGCTGCTCTAGCTGTTCCTTTAAAGCTGAAATCATAAAAATTAGTCAGTCATCTCATGAGATGTATAACAATAGCATACTGAATTTTCAAGAGTCTACGACAATTTTAAATGCCTGTACAAAAAAGTCTGGAAACTTATTGAAGGGACCACGTATCTTGGGATCACCCATTTCAGAACAGAATAAGATTATCACTGCTTAACTCTGATGATTAAACGTTGTTTGGCCGTAATACTGGAAAACACTTTTTTAAAACTTTGCTTAATTTGTCACATACGCCTCAGGTTCCTCACAGAAACTGTTATTAGTCAGTAGTCACCCACTTAAGTACTGAATCGGCTCGTTGTTGCTTAACTTTGGGAAATCGGAGCTCTAGACGTGACTTGACCGCAGAAATCTGAATAGTCACTGTTGGTCACTAGCGTTTAGTATGGAACTGGTGTCGCTTTTCTGGTGACGTATCATTTTAGATCAGTCTCCGGCCAGTGGTCAGTACGGTAGACTGACCATCACATGTACGTGTCAAAGATACTAGGAAGGTTGAAGTGAGAGGAGAATGAAATACGTGTTGGTGAATATCTTGGTATGAATGGTATGAATGGTCATGGCTGGAGTGGTAGGAAACATTAGTGGACAATGTCTTCAGGGAAGAGTCAGTGACAAAGGCTGAGAAGAAGAAGAAGAAGAAGAAGAAGAAGAAGAAGAAGAAGAAGAAGAAGAAGAAGAAGAAGAAGAATCAATTTTGTCTAAATGACTATAATGAAGAACTTTGATGAAAGAAATAAAGATAGTAAGTCTTGTTCAATAATAGTGATCTCTTGTTATTTGACAAATAATTCTTTGTTAGCGTTCCAAAGTTTAAGTATTGTCAAACCTTTTGGAAAATTCCTTTATAATTTCGAAGAGAAATATTCCAGTTTAATTACGTTTTATATTGATATCAAAAATAATTATGATGTAAATTCAAAGGAATCATTTGATTCCTAAAAAGCTAACAATAATATTTTTCTAAAGTATTGCAGGCGAATACAATTATTTGTTGGATGGCTAAACATTTTATTTCAAGAGAGGCAAACGTCCTTTTAAAAATATATAAACCCCCATTAAACATTATCTAGAAGTGGAGGTGCCCGTGGAGAAATGGTTTTCGTCGTAGAAAATGGACACGGCGACACGAGTTCAAATCCTGGACGAGACTGATTGCATTTCACATAGCACTAATACCCTTGGGAAAGGTATGAATCCAATTATTCTCCTTCCAGCTATGGGTAAATAGTAGGGCAGACTAGGTTCTTCAGCCTTGGTGAGGCAGCTGGTCTAGGAGAAGGAAAACTCTGAATTCAAACCTGTTAAGCTCCGCATAAAAATTGACCTTGTGTCATATCCGGCCCGAGCGGAGGGGTTGGTAAATATCATTAAACATTATCTAGAATATTATCTCAGTCCTGAGCTACAGTTTCAAGATATGAAAATTTTGGGTAATGCCAAGTTTCAGAGCATACGAAGAAAAGTGACAAAATAATAAAAAGAGGGAAAAATTACAGTTACAGGGAGAGATTAAAGAAAATAGGATTAACTGCTTAACTAGGAAGGATAATCAGAAGTGATTAAATTGAAACTTTCAATGTAACTAATAGAATTTCTATTTATGGCAGAGATTTTTTTTCATTATTTCGAACTTGGAAGACAAGTTTCAAAAATTAAGTCTACAAACCAATGGGACACTTTTTAGCAATGGGAATAATATGCTTATAGAACAAATTGCCTAATCCCACCAAAAGCAACAATAGTTTAAAAAAACTATATTTGGTAATTTTGGAAATAATGATAAAAAAGAAAAAAATAATTCAAGAGTGTAATTTTGGTTACTATCAAATGAATTACTTAACAGCATTTAATCTGAATATAGATATCATATTAATAGTGATCTGTATAATAATTCTTTTTTCATTTTTTTCAAACCTTAAGGTGACTAAAAAGTAGATATACACTTGGAGGAAAAAAATGAATATGTGTCTACCCAACCCCTCCACCATGTTAAGAGAGCGACACAAGGTCATGTAATATAATTGTGGAGGGATTTCGTTTTGTATATCTTGACTTTCGGTTTAGTTAGGATGAGAACCTTTCGGTATGGGTTAGTTAGGTGCAAACATAAGCGCAGTTGTTCACGCGCGCTCGAGAAGGATGCGTCCATCACAGATGTCAAAATAAAAACCCAGAGAGGAAATAGGACCTGGGGGTGTGGATGACTTCATGCACTGGAAGCGTGGGCTGAGGATTTGGGGGATTTGAGAAAAAGCAGTGAGTTGAGTTCCTGCCTCCGAACGAGAGAGTCGAGATTCAGAGCTGGGCGAGGCCAAACGAATTTGTGCGCTACGGGCGCTGTGCGTTGGTTGGGTTGAGAGATGACGATGTAAAAGCTGTCAGCATTGAAAGATTGTGTCTCTCTCTCCTCATGCCGAATAACCTTTAACTCAAAAAGGTGAATAAAAGTTTCGTACCTGAACTAATTCCGTGTTTTCGGAATCCAATATATGTCTATGAACATTATGAACATTCTATGTACATTTCACGTATACATTTCTCGGTCGTAATTTTGGACGTAGATTTAATACAGTCAGAGTATAACTGGTTTGAATTTAGGGTTTTTCCTTCTCCTAGACCAGTTGCCATACCATGGTTTAAGAGTCCAGTCTGTCGAAATGTTTACTCATTGCTGGGGAGGAACAGTTGGATCCACATAAAATCCAACCAATCAACAACATAATGGATCAGTGAAAAACTAACTCTCAATCGAACTGAATTATTTTCTGCGAGTAGTTGAGGTATTGTCTGTTCCAATTTAAAACATGGTGACGCTTGAACTGAAATGCAAAAAAATAAAAAAGACACTAGAATTATTTTTTGCCAGATTGAGCTGTGACCAACATTGAACATTATCTTCTTGCTTTCATTTCTACGTAATTGAAAATTTTTAATAATAGCTTGGGTCAGTTATTTTTTGTTTAACCACATATCAACCTCCCTGGGTTATTTAATGTCAAAGTCATCTTTGTAGAAAAATAACAGTGACACAATTTAACTCATAGCTAGAAGGAATGAACGGAACAGCTCGACTGGAGTTCGAACTTGCTTACTTCAGGGCAGCAGTTCAGCACTTCAGCCATTACGCCACAAAGAATCCTAAATTCACGGTAGAGCTTAAAAAAGTCATAGTCTTTCTCTTCTTTTGTGATGTCACTGACCCTTCCCTGAGGACACTGTCCAGTAATATTTCTCCACTACTCCAGCCATGACCATGAATGCTAAGATATTCACCAACACGATTTCCTTTCTCCTCTCACTTCTACTCACTAAATACACTTGACACACGCATGATACGGTCAGTCTACCATACTAACTGACCAGTGGCCGGAGACTGGCCAGTTATGATATGGTAGCAGAATAGCGACACCAGCTCCGTACTAAATGTTAGTGACCAACAGTGACCATTCATCTTATTCGAATGTTTTAACTAAAAGGATTAAGAATTCAATTGTGCAATGACATCACTCCTCACCCGTGTGTTGTGGTTAACAAGCTTGTCTTTGAAAACAGTGTGAACGTGATGAGTTCTGTCATTTCGAGACAGCGTCAGCATTATCCCTTATGGCGAAGATAATCTTATTAAATCTTCTTTTCTATTCTTAAACAAATGTCTTATGTGTTTCATATCTTTTATTCTTTTAACGACACAAGGAACATCAGACAATCCTCCCCAAAATTTCACTTTTCTCAACTATTTATATCAATTATTTTTATGGAATTAGATGAGGAGTCCAGTCTTCATGAATACAATGAAAAAAGGATGTCTGACTTTCATAATATTCGTATTATGCACGATTCTTTTAAGGGATTTTACTCATTCCTGACTCTTTCCTTCAATACATAATAGATCAGAGTGATCTATTTTTTAACATGTAGTGTGGCATTCAAATTAGGTTTTGAGCCGTTAAGCGAGTGGAAAAATACAAGAGTCAACGAGTTTGATGGACAATAGCTGAACTCGAGGTCAATCTGAAACCACAGCTCTCACTGGACTGTTTCAGTCAAGTGAACAAAATAGTCCAGGAGTCAGAATAAGTTAGTCCGTTTGTGAGAAACATCCGACCAGAGTGATCGAATACTCCATCTCCGCTCTGATCATCAACCCCCACCCCATTTAGGCAGAGCGGATAATGAAGAGTGAAGTCAATAGAAGAAGATAAAATAATGGACGCGTTGTCATTCCTTATCAACAAATAAGAACAAAGATGGTGATACGAAAGAGACAATAGAGCGACCAAAGTGACAAGATGAGGCGACAAGTTGAAGAGAACGAAGAAGGGCGGAAGTGAAGAATGAACTGGAGTGAAATGAAGGGATGAAAACTGACTGATCGTAGACAAAGGCATATACATATACATTGAACAGACAATCGTTGAGCAAGGGGCTAAGCAACACATCTGGAGGCCACTATTGAATTTTGACTCCAAATACATGTACTCCATTTTTTTATTTATTTTTAGGCTGGTTGATTGGTTACTTTGTTTTATGGCATTTCAACCCTTCTAGATTATTTAATGCCAAATCCTGTATATATATATATATATATATATATATATATAAACTATGTTTTCACAAAGTTAAATGGTTTCAAGTATGCTTATATCAAATAATTCTATTCAATTTTTCTATCTCAAAATGTTAACATCTATCTATCTATCTATCTATCTATCTATTTCAACCAGATCATATCTATTTATCTGTCTACCTGAAATGAATTCGACGATGTAGAGAAAGACTGAAAAACAAGGTAATCAATTTTTTTTCTATCTATCTATCTATATAGATAGATAGATAGGTAGGTAGATAGATAGAATATATATATATATATATATATATATATATATATATATATATATATATATATATATATATATATAATTGTTTTTAGATGATAAATTTTAATACTTCAGAAGATTAGAATATTTCGCTTGAAATACTGAAAACCTTCGAACTGTTCAATACATGCCAACTTTTAAATAAAAGTTGGCCCCTCTTGATTAATCAGTGGAAAAACAAAGAATTTATTTATTGTCAAGAGAAAAGGAGACGATGACCATTATTAAAAATGTGTCACTAACTTTTGGTGCTTCTGTAGAATTCTTCATTATAGTCCTTCAGACAATCTTACATTCTCTTCCACTTCCTTTATGGCCTTGTTACTGGCCCTTACCCATGAACATTGTCCACTAATGTTTCCTACTACTCCAGCCATGACCATTCATACCATTCATACCAAGATATCCACCAACACATCTTCATTTCTTCTCTCACTTCTACTCTCCAAATACCTTTAAGATACGCATGTGATGGTCAGTCTGCCATACTAAGTGACCAATGGCCAGAGACTAGTCAGTGATGATACGGTACTAGAATAGCGACACCAGTTCCATACTAAATGCTAGTGACTATAAAGTTAACAATCGAAAGGTTTGAATTATATTTTAATGAGTTTTTTTAAATTAAAATACACATTCAATGACATCTGATATTTATTAAATTTTTATTATAAGTATCAATGAAAAGATCGTCTTAATTGTCACAAATTAAACATGATAAAACAAAGAAAGGAAAAAAAAGTACAAGTTTAAACTTTAATTTAATTAATTTTTATTGAATGTTTAATTTAAAAAGGTTTCAAAATTTTATTGTACTGTGAGATCAGCCTTTCTAATATGTTCCACCATTATTGTTCGGTTTATAACTAAGATGCGTCGAAGGTAATATCAAGATTTAACGAATACAGCTGATGGAAAACAAGAGCAGCTATGACTGGGTGGGAAGATGATCCATTGGAAATTGTGCAAGAGATTGAAAATTTGAGCATGCTGACAAATGGTATATGCACAAAGAAGAATCTGTCCTAGAAAATGAGAAAATAGATGGGGGTGGGGTTCGTCCCTTTTCCAGATTTTATTTGTCCGAAAATAAACGTAATAACACGACTGGATTTCGAACTGGATTTCTATGTGTCACAGTCTAGTCTGTTAGCCACTGCGCAACGGTGACTCCAAACTTTAATCTTTCAAAATTTTTTAAATATTTGATTAAACTTATTGACCTCTGTTATCTACATGGGCCTGTTTAGTGTGGCACACAGGATTCTGATTCAGCTAAAAAGGCTAGTGGGATTAAGAATACATCGTCTGTAAACCCCTTGAAGGGCTAAGATCTCCCCAAAAAAGGGTACACTAATAATGACACTAAATTGCATCTGGGGGTGAAGCTAGATTTCTGGAGCTCTTGGAACTTAGAGTACTTCTTCATTGCCATTACTCCCAGGCCCACTCATAATCCGATTAGTAGTACCTGTTATTGTTTAATCTATCTTTCAAATAGACCTATGTGAAAATTATTCGTATTAGACAGGAATACTTGAAACTATATGACTGTGTGAAAACATCTGATTATCATTAAATAGGAATATTTACTTGAAATGATATAATTGCTTGCAAATTATTAGTATTGGACAGGAATACTTGAAACCATATCATTGTGTGAAAATTATATGTCAAATTTCGCAGTGAATAATAAATCCGTGGGAAGTTGATATGTCGTTTAAACTAAATCAAACCAGACCACAGATTGCTTACAGCCACTAATCTAAATACTGCACCCGCCGATCATTGCTTAACTTGGGTTATTTAACAGAAACTGGTTACTTGGCTTTGAACGACTAAATAGTTACAGTTGCTGTTGCTGTTGTTGCTTGCTGTAGTTGTTGCTGCTGTTGTTGTTGCTGCTTACTTAGTCTAGTTTAAAATTCAGGCATTTTTGTTGCTTAGATTACTTGAGGGTTTTTTCCATTTAGATATCCAGTTGGTCGTCACTGCTTGACTTTAGTAATCAGGCGGGAACTGAGGTTTTCAACATGACTTGACCGTACGTGACTTTATGGTCAGTATTGGTCATTTGTTTTGGTCACTAGCGTTTAGTATGGAACTGATGTCGCTAGTCTGCTAGTGTATTATCTTCGACCAATCTCCGGCCGTTGGTCACTTAGTATATAGTAAACTCAATATGAGATTAGTGTGTCAAAAGAAATTTGACTGAAGGGAGAAGAAAAGAAAAAAAAACGAATGCTATTGATTATCTATTTACAAAGTTTTTCTTAGTCAAGCACACAGAGTACAAATTGTAAAAAGTTGACGCCATTTCTTAATTGTGACCCATCTAAGTACTGACTAGACCTGTCATTGCTTAATTTCAGTGATCTACTGAGGACAATAGTTTTTAGAGTGACTTTACCGTAAGTCAATATTTGGTCACAGTAGGTCACTAGCGTTTGGTATAGAACTGGTGTCGCTATTCTAGTATTATATCACCACTGACCAGTGGTCAGTTCTTTTGGAAGAATGACTATTTCATGCGCGTGTAAAATGTATTTGGAGAGTTGAAGTGAGAGGAGGAAGGAAGACGTATTGGGGAATATATCTTCTTATGAATGGTCGTCGCTTTGGTGGTTGAAAATGTGAGGAGGGGTTAGTGACAAGGCTTTCAAGAATTCTCAGAGAAGGGTTGGATGGTGATTTTCAGCATTTGTAAAATATTTGATTGACCTTATTGATCTCTGTTATTTACATAGACCTGTTTAGTTGACTTAGTGGGTTTGATCTATTGTTCAAAAAAAGTTGTTGGCGACCGTAGTCGAGGGCCCTCTTTTCAATAGTTACTACACCAAGGTGTAGAGGAGAGCGCTACTCTTTTCCCTGGATTGCTCCACTTTACCCTTGATACGTACCTTATATTGTTGAGTGTTAAACAAGGAGGTATCAAGTACTATTTTTAAAGTCTTTGGTATGACGCGACCTGGGATTGAACCCAGGTCTTCCGGACCATTGGCGAACACACTACCCACTTGGCCAATGAGCTGGTCTATCATTCAAAAAGATGCGGTGAAATTATAAGTATTGGATAGAAATACTTAAAACCATGTAACTGAGAGAAAACAAATGATTTTTATTCAATATGTATAGTTACTTGAAACCATATAATTGTTTGCAAATTATTAGCGCTCGATAGCTGCTGTATATTTGTGAGTTTGTAAACTTGTCTACAGTGCCATTTATGGTATTCTATCTTCAACTTTTATTTTTTCATTAATGTCACACAGTAGTTTCTGGAATCGTATGATTATCAAAAATATTCTGCTCTTATTAGAAGATAAAGAGATAAGTATCATCGTGACACGACGTGCGGTTAACTGCTTAATTAATATATAAAAATTAGAATTTATGAAATATATTCTAATTAATATATATATATATATATATATATATATATATATATATATATATATATATCAAAAACAAAAAAAGATCTTTTTGTTCAAGGCTTATACTGACCTAAAAAAAGCTAGTTGATCGTTCCTACAGGTCAGTTAAGTGCGAGACAATCACTTTTGATATTAAAGGTCAGTTAAGTGCGAGCAATTTATTTTTGATTTTGAAGGTTAGCAAATTTATCTAATTTTTCGGTTGTCATCTATCACAATGATGAGACGGGTCATTTAGTAAAATATATTTTACGAAATGACCACATCATATGTCCGTCTGTCCGTCCGTTCATCCGTTGAACGAAGGCTCTGTTATTTTTAATCGGATTTAAAGCAATCATTCGATTCTTATTTGTATTGACTGGAAATATCTTATATTCTACAGGTAAATCGAGATCAGACTGGTTTTGCTGTGGGACCAATCTCTTTTCTTTTATGTGTTAGTGTTGCTCTCGCTGTAAAAGGGTCACCTAGTCTGCCCTACTATTTACCCACAGTTTGTGGAACGTGATGGGTTCTTTCCATTCTTAAAGTAATTTGTGTAACGTGGAACGCAAAGGGATTCAACCAGAATTTAAACCCAGCTCGTCGATTCCATTTAGTAAGACGATAATCGTGCGTGTCAAGGTGTGTGTGTATGTGCGTATGAGTGTGTGTGTGTGCGTCAAGGTGTGTGTGTAAAAACGTGGGCGTTAATGAGTGTATGTCAATGTGTGAGTATTAATTAATGAATATTCAAGTATTTGTGTATGTAAATTGGTGTATAATTATCACTGTGTATGTGTGAATGTGTTGTGAGTGTGTAAGTGAAATTTGTGAATGAATCAGTGTGTGTGTGTATGTGTGCGCGCGTGTTAATGTGTGTGTGTGTCAATACGTATCTGATACGCATGACGTATTTGGTTCATTTTTTAAAACTACCCTTTTGTTCTCTTATTCGACGACTATCTCTCTCTCTCTCTATATATATATATATATATATATATATATCTGTGTGTGTGTGTGTGTGTGTGTGTGTGTGTGTGTGTGTGTGTGTGTGAGAAGCGTGTATAGCGTAATGGTTATCGTCTTAAGAAATGGAATCAGTGAACCGCGTTCAAATTCTAAAGACGGGTCTTTCTGTTTCACATCGCGTTAAACCCCCCACCCACCCAGCCACCTGTTATAGTCAAATAGCAGGGATGACTGGTTCCTTTAGACTTGGTTTTTAGGCAACCAGGTCCGCTTAAAAATTCACATTGTATTTCAACCAGCCTGCAGCAAAATGTTTGGCTAAATAAACACTTCTCTTTATTCATTTTCGTGATTCTACTTACCGACCACTTCTTGGTCAGTGGCTCGAGATATCTGTTTTGATTAACAAGCGACACCAGTTACATACTAAATGTCATTGACCACATTGATGTGACCGGGCAGTTTGACCCAAACAGCCAATGAAAAAACAAACAGAAAACATTTCTTAGAATTTAATTATTCCTTTCGTTTCCTCGATTTTTAAAGGACAGATCTTGTCCCGTTGCTTTAGCAAAAGCAAATTCTCTCAGGGATGCTTTCATTGGTCCATTCATTAATCATGGTCGCCTTTCTTCTGTCATGTGGTCTCTTAATGAAAAGTTCATTGGTCGATATTGTTTTATGCTTTTGTTTCTTTGTTGTTCTGCCCTGAAGTCACATACAAGACTATTAGTGTCCCTACATGATGTGGTCAGTCTACTTAGTGGACAAACCAAATATTGTTGGGCCTGTGAAAATGTCAACGAGAACAATGACAATGAACACTTCGCTGTAAGACCTTTGAGGAGACCACGTGACACTTGAACATCTTTTTCAATATCCTCGTCGTCGTTATTATTTTTATATTCAATTTTCTTAATTTGCTATTAGATTAAATATTTTACGGTCTTTTTTAAATGAAAATAAAGAGTTTATTTTATAGAAAATTATTGAACAGATTAAATATATTTTCTTGGCATGTTTCTGTTGTAGACATCGAATTTCTTGTATTTACTAAATTTGTGTATGTATTTATTAATGCCGGCGTGACAAACTAAGCAAAGCCTAGCAAATCTGAAAAATACAGTTATCCCTCAAGCTAAGCAATAATGAGTCTTCAGTGCTTAGAAGGCTGGCCAATTAGTAACATCTTAGTTGGTTGGGGCTGTAAAATACACTGTCTGCATCTCTGCTGCGGAGAAAGCGCCTCCCCCACGCCCAAAACGAGTGTCCTTGTTACAACTGCATCTCGAATGTTCAATGATTTATTAAGGATTATTATCATTAGTTATTTGAAACCATACTGCTGTTGGCGCTTTAGAATACACCGACAGAATTTCTGCAGAAGAGTAACACTCCTCTACATCCTTGGATATGACAAAACTGTATCTGACAGTGAGGCTTTAGTCCTGAACCTATGGGGAATTTGAAGTATACCTTCATTGCTATTACTTCCAGGTCCACTCTTACCTGGATAGGTAGAACTTGATAGCGTCCTAACCATGGTTATATCAAAACTGTTTGAACATTTTACTGTGAGTAAATAAGTGACTGATCTTAAATTGGATCATTAGCGTTTTATCATATTTATTGCTTCTTCAGGTGGTTGCCGAACTTTGGAGCCTTCACGGAACATCGAACTACGTCCTTTATTGAATCCACGGAGGTCACCTGTTGTGATTCCGTTAGCCATAACCGAGTACAACTGTTAAGTATTCCTGTATTGTTACTCGCCTGCAGTGAGGATTGAACCCGCAACCTTCAGGTGATTATCTCCTTAGAAGCTTAGCGAACCAACGCCTATAACCGTTACGCTATGTGTCCTGCTGGACACATAGCGTAACGGTTATAGGCGAACAGGCGACCCTCGTGGATACAATAAAGGACGTAGTTCGAAGTTCCGTGAAGGTTCCCGAGTTCGACAAACACCTGAAGAAAGCCGGAGGACATATCGGCCGAAACGTTGAGGAAATAACAATAAAGATGAAGATAATAGTCCGAAAACCCTCACTGAAAAAATCATCAAGCTTCGTCTCAGAAATTTAGACAACTAATATCGTTTTATCTTATCTACAAATTAAATTACCAACAAACTTTTCTCTTGCAAATCTTATACTTGAAACTGTGTGCAAACAAATGACTGATGCTGAATTGACCTGTTAATGTTAAATAGCAATACTTTAAACCATTTAATCTGGATGCAAACAAATCATCATCATCTTGTCGTTCCACCAGTACGGATATCCCTGATATTCTCTCTCACCACTCCTCCCTATCGTTAATCGCTTCTGGCAGGTCCTCAGGGCTACATACCGTATCCTCACAGAGCTGCGGTATGTAGGTTCGAGCTAGTCGTTCTGCTTTTGCTCGGCCATATGAGGGGGTCCATTGGAGAACATTATTTATGAGCTCGTCCCTACTTCTCCAGCAGTGCCCTGCATGTCTGGTTCGTCTAACTTTGATAGTTTTCGTGATGAGAGGTAGGTGGCCATACAGCTGCTGCTTTGTGGGGTGTTGCCCCCAGGCCTTGTTCAAAATTGCTCGCATCATTCTTGTGTAGTTGCCGTCAAGCTTTTTCTCCATCCGTTTAGTCACTGTCCATGTAGTGCATCTATATAGCACTATCGATACGACCAATGTTTGGAGAGCGATACTTGAAACCATATAACTGTATGCAAATAAATGAGATTGGGATCGTTTAAAAATGTTACCTACAAACCTTTTTTTTTTACAAATCTTATATATTTAATATATGTATAAACATGGAATTAAAAAACTTACAAGGGTTAATATGCCATAAAAACCAAACCGATCTAACCAACCAACCAACCAACCAACCACTGTAAACTCTATTAAGCCACCAAAGTCTATGGACCAAACGAAGCAAAAGTTACTTATTCTTACATACAATTTTCTTCAATTTTGTATTCTACGATTTAAGGATAATTTTCAATATATTTTCACAAAGTTTAAAAACAATTTACGCAGATCTTCAAAGCAGGAGGGTGGGTAACACCAAGCATTCTCGGAAGAATCCCCGTCCCCTATTACGCAACTCTGACCTCCTCCGTAATAAAAAGGAACAGTCCCTTGATCTTTCCCAAAGGAAGACTGATTTAATCAAAATGCATTTTCTCGAAAATCAACTCTAACAATTATTTTATGTTTGACCTACGTTTTATTTAAATTTTTTAAATTTAAATTTTTAAATATTCTTTTATTTCAGAAAATTATTTAAAGGGTTTTGCCTGATTTAAATATATTTTCAGAAAGTTTCCTTAAAAATGCCACCCACAAAAATATAATTTCTTAATGAAAAATCCTGGAAATTTCATTCAGATCTAAAAATTACTTCTTTTTTTAAAAAACTGACTTCTTCGGTTCAGATTTCTTTGCATATTACCTTCCTGAAGTTATTAAATGTCAAAGAGATTGTTGTAGAAAAACCAGCTGTGGAACTAATTACCCTATAAACGGGAGGAAAAGAGGGATCTTACCTTTCTCAAGGGTATTAGTCAAAAAGTGACTGGTGGTCGAAACTGCTTAATACGGTGTTATAGAGCAGCACAGTGACCGCTACATCTTCTGTCTTCTTTGGCTTACCATATTTTTTTTATGTAAGTTATTACGACCCCTCTTTTGAGAAATTTTAAAAAACATTTCAAAGGAAAATCATCATAATCATGATCATGTCATGCAGCTAGCACGGATATCCCTGACCCTCTCTCGCCACTTCTGCCTATCGTTCATCTCTTCTGGCAGGTCTTCAGGGCTACATCCCGTATCCTCACATAGCTGCTGTATGTATGTTCGAGCTAGTGGTCCTGCTCGGCCATATGTGGGGGTCCATAGGAGTACATCACTTATAAACTCGTCCCTGCTATCCAAGTTAGACGAACCAGGCACGCAGGACAGTAGTGTCCTGCGTGCCTGGTTCGTCTAACTTGGATAGTTTTCGTGATGGGAGGCAGGTAGCCGTATAGTTGGTGCTTTGTGGGGTGTTGCCGCCAGGACTTGTTTAATATTGCTCGCAACATTCTTGTGTAGTTGCCATGTAGCTTCTTCTCCAGCCGTTTTGCTAGCGTCCAAGTGGTGCATCCATACAGCAGTATCGACACGACCGCAGCTTGGAAGAAACTGTGTTTCATTTTATCGGTCATTTTATCTGATTTCCATATGATCGATAGCTGTTCATGCCTTCGGTAGCCGCAGGAAAATATTAGTATCTATTTTGTGGGGAAAATGAAATTTAAAAATCCTAATTTCCTCCAATTTGTCTTTTTACGAACGATGAAATATAATTTGGTGCAAAATTCAAGCATTTTCAGGTCGTTAAGTACACTCCTAAATTTATATTGAAAGGGCCTGATAAAGAAAAAAACAATATTGGTTACTTGTCAAGTCTGTTTCGTGAGTCTATGACCATTCCATCAGACCCTCAACCAAGACGAGTCACAGCAATTACTTTTTAGTCACTTGGTAACTTAATTGGTAACATTGAGTTACTTGGTATATCAATTGGTAACTAGTGTCTAAATTGGAACTGGTGTCGCTGTAAAGTTGTAGCATTCCTTCCTACTAATGATCTCTCATTGGTCAGTTAGTCGTTCAAACTGACCAGTGAAATATTTGGTGTGAACGATTAAAGAGTAAAATGAATGGAGACTGACCATTGCAACCCGAGTAGGTGGGGAAGAGGTTGGAATGGAATGCGTCTGCGCATATCTTGTTAGTCAGTTATTAGTTGAGGGAGTCCATGAAAAAGGGAGACTAACGGAGTAGAAGATCGCGTAGTCCTTCACGGATTCCTCATGCAGCGTTAGAAAAATGTTGGGTTTGGTGAGGATCCTAACCCTACCCCAGAAAAGCTCTAAAGCCTGCATTATTAAATAATACGGAAACTTTGGAAATGAGTTGGTATCTTATGCTGTTCACAGATATGAAAGGCTGCAATACATAATTTCAAGTCTTCCACAATTACCTAACGTAGGCTAATTATATATATATATATATAATTGTGTGTGCGTGTGTGTGTGTTTTCCAATGTCTCTGCACGAGCAGGTTGCTACACATGTTTTATCTGTTAAGCAGAGTTTAACTGATTTGAATTAATAGTTTTCCTTCTCCTAGACCGGTTGCCATATACAAATTAAAGCGCGCAGTCTATCCAACTATATACCCTATAGCTGGAGGGAGGATAGTCGGATTTATACTTTTCTCCAGAGTGTTAGCGCTATGTGCAAGGCATACAGCTTGCTTCATTCAGGACTTGAACTTGAGTCGTCAGGTCTATTTTCTACGATATTATGTGTTACACGACAAGCGCCTTCAGTCTATCAATCACTCTATCTATCTATCTGTGTGTGTGTGTGTGCGCGTGTGTGTGTGTGTGTGTGTGTGTGCAAAAATAACGATTTAACGATTTGTTCTTTAATTTCAACAATAACCTGGAAAAGAATCCAGAATGACTGACCTAAGGCATTACCTACTTATTTACTTCCGAAAATTGATGATACAGCTAACTTTCAAATTGCCAACCAATTACATCACTGTGTACGATCTCCAAGTTATTTACATAGAGTTTAAATGCGGGACTCTGAATATGATGTGTCCCCTGCAGAGGGATAAGATACTACAAAAGAAAAGTATTTGCTAGCAGGACACAGGGTGGATAAAGTGTTGGTGAGAAAGTACTTCTGAAAGAAATCTTCTCGAGGTAACAGGTTCAATCCTACCTACAGGTAAGATAACAAATGTTACTAACTAGAGCTTAACATTTGTACTGGGTGATAGTTAACGGGATAATCTGCCCCAGAGAATTAAATAAAGATTTCGGTTCGAAATTCTGTGTGGGCTCCAGAGTTCGACATGATACACCTGAAGATGGCCGAGGGGCGTATCGGCCAAAACGTTGTTTGTATAACAATGAAAATGAAGACAAGGGACTGAATATTCTGAGGAATAAAAAAAGATGTCCAAGTATGAGTCTAAACAGCATCCGGTGGTGAGGCTCCAGCTCTAGGAAGTAGCAAGTCATTACTAATTTCTACCAAGTCCACCAGACTCCAGCTCTAGGAAGTAGCAAGTCATTACTAATTTCTACCAAGTCCACCAGACTTGGAGTACCATCGGGGGGAGCTCGGCGAATACTCGGCGGATGGCGGCGATCAGGTTGGCTTTGGTGTTGTGGGAGGTTATGTTGATGATGTTCTCGACGTATGACCAAACGAAGTAGTCCAGCGGGTTCAGGTCGGGGGAGGAGGGGGCCAGTGAGAGAAGGGTACAAAGTCGTAGCACTCCTTCTGAAGCCAAGACTGGGTCTCTTTGGACTTGTGGACCGGCGCCGAGTCCTGCTGCCACATCCAGGGTCTGCCACCGACCACTTGCTTGCACCAGGGGATCACCATACTCTTCAGCACATCCAGGTACACTTTGGTGTTGACTTTCAAGCCGACTTCGAAGATGTGAGGTGGCATGATGTGGCCCTCACTTGAAACCATTCCAAAGACCATAACCGTAGCCGGAAACTTTGTTTTCATCACCCGGGGCACGTCCCTGTTATTCGTGGCAATCCAGATTTGCATTTTGAGGGTGTTGGCAATGATCCTGTTGTCATAACTTGGATCGGTAGAGAGCATTAGTTGTACAGCGGCGCATCTCCGATCTCGATCGTTGAACATTGTGTCACTTTCAGACTTGATAGAAGGCTCTTATCGCTCTTGGGATTTGTACACAACTGGCCAACTAGTAGATGGTCTGCAACAAAAAAAGAAAATCGGTTTTCATTAAACGGAAATGGAATCATGTCGTCTTTTCTAGGGCGACAATTTTATCGTTCCACCCTGTAAATGTCTTTGAAAATTATAACTGAGATAAAAACGCTTAAAACCGTCTTACTTGACGTACATTTTTTATGATAAAGTGACTTGAAACTATAATTCGTTACAAATGGTCTTGGTTATTAAATAACCCACGAAGTTTGATATGCCATGAAATGAATGAATAAATAAATAAGTAATGTTTAGAAATGTTTATTGTAATGTTTTACTTAAAACCATGCAGTTGCTGGCAAAAGTATAGACTGACTTCGGCATTGAATAACAGAATGAGTGTTTGACAAAGTTTATCATCAATTACCCAATCCCTCATCCAAAAGACTTAATAATCAACACACACACTTACACACACACACTACACAATCTTTTATCCAACAGAAAAATTGA
>OY757934.1:71966668-72004168 GCA_963585895.1 Sepioteuthis lessoniana
AAAAAAGTAAAGTTGGCGACCATAGTCGAGGGTAACCCGAAGGCTCCCTTTTCGATAGCTACTACACCAAGGTGTAGAGGAGGGCGCTACTCCTTTCCCTGGATTGCTCCACTTTACCCTTGATCCGTACCTTATAATGCTGAGTGTTAAGCAAGGAGACATCAAGTACCATTTTAAAAGTCTTTGGTATGACTCGACCTGGGATTGAACCCTGGTCTCCCGGTCCATTGGCGAACACTCTAACCGCTAGGCCAATGTCCGGTGTATATATATATATATATTCGTTTTTTTTTTTTTTTGTTTTTTTTTGCGGTGATGACTTTTTTTAGATTGTTCTGTATGAAAGCGATGTTATAATAAGATTTTATAAATCACACAGTTGATGAAAGCAAGAAGAACACGTGATGTGAAAATGGTGGGGCAATGAAAGAAAAACACTCACTTGAAAATCTGAATTAAACGGCATCAAACCCAGTCAGTGTTTCCTAAGCCCAACATGAATTCGTGTGTTTATGTTATTTGTTTAGAAAAACAAGGTGTGTTATCATTGCAAAGTAGGTCATTTAGTATTTGTTTTTAGTCGATTCTTCTCTTGTACAAACTGGTAAGATGTGCATTACGAGTCGCGGATAATGACCGAATAACTTAGGTCACTTAATAAATGGTCAGTCTTTTTTTAGTCTCTCTTCTTTTTTCGACCAATCAATCTGATCTTTGATTATTAGTAACTTTTAGTCATTTAGTATCGGTTGGTAAACTAGTGTCTAGATGAGAACTGGTGTCGCTGTTCAGTTGAAATAGTGCTTCCTACTAATGTTCTCTCATTGGTCAGTTAGTAGTTTGAACTGACCATGGAAATATTTGGCGTTAAAGGGCGAAAGAGAAGAATGAATGAAAACTGACCATAGGTGTGTGGGTAGGAGGTTAGAATGGAATGCATCTTTGTGCATGTCTTGTTAGTCCGTTATTAGTAGCTGTAGCTTAGTGAGAAGGATAAATGAAGCAGTAGTGGACACTGTCCACAAAAGAAGTGGTCAGTACGGAATGTGAAAGAAAGCAGAGAGGGTTAAAGTTTGTTTAAACCAAGAAAATGTTGAGTTGTTGGCAAACAGACCATAGGTGTGGATTTTTCAAAAAGGCAAAACTTTAGTGATAAAAAGCGATGAGATATTTACCAATTTTTGTGTTTATTTTGTGAAATGACCAGCATTTTTTCTGTTGATTGTGTTTCATTGCATATCATTTTTTTTGTGGATTATTTAATGTCGAAACTTCTTTTTACATATATGCGTAGAAAAATATATGCGGAGAAAAACTGAAAAACAAATTCAAATTAAAGAATTTAAGATGAAAGAAAAGCGACGTTATAAGGTTTCTGTTTCAATGGACCATCATCTGGAATTGAAAAAAGATGTTCGGAAGTGTCGTTAAATCACCGCTGGATTCATCGACTTTTAATGAAGGTTTTCTCTTTGTTTCTCAATTTTTCTCCTCATTGTCCGATTATTTTCCATACATATATATATACTAAATGACCTACTTATATATATATATATATATATATATATATATATATATATATATATATATATATATATATATATATATATATATATATATATATATATATATATATATATATATATATATATATATATATATATATATTCTACTCATTAAGCTATATATATATCTTAATGAGTAGAGTGTTCGCCAATGGGCCGGGAGACCAGCGTTCAATCCCAGGTCGAGTCATACTAAAGACTCAAAAAATGGTACTTGATGCCGCCTTGCTTAATATTCAGCAATATAAGGTACGTATCAAGGGTAAAGTGGAGCAATCCAGGGAATGGAGTAGCACCCTCCCCTACACCTCAGTGTGTTAGCTATTGAAAAGGGAACCTTCGTGTCATCCTCGACTAAGGTCGCCAACTTTACTTACTTTACTTATATATATATATATATATATATATATGATTTGTAAGTAAATAGTTCGTAGGCACCATTATTTTTAGACCGGCCAGGACTTATTTGTTTGCACACAGTTAAATGGTTTTAATTATTTATATTCAACGCTAATAATTCTTTTTAATTCTAGTTTGGCTTAGTTTGGTTTGGTTTTATGGCATATCAACCATTGTTGGTTATTTAATGCCAAAAACTATTTAAATGTATACATCAGATATATATAATTTGTGAACACATTTTGTTGAGAGCATTTTTAAACGAGCCTCAACTCATTTGTTTGCACACAGTTAAATGGTTTCAAGTATTGCTACGTAAACTTTAACAAATTAATATCAGTCACTTGACCCTTGATCCGTACCTTATAATGCTGAGTGTTAAGCAAGAAGGAATCAAATGGCATTTTTTGAGTCTTTAGTATGACTCGACCTGAGATTGAACCCAAGTCTCACGGTCATTGGCGAACACTCTACCACTAAGCTAATATATGTATGATTTGTAAGTGAATAGTCTTTTCACAAATCATGCAGAGAAAAATATTACGGAATAAACCAATATAATAGAAAAAATAATGGAATTCATTAATCCAAAAAATTAGAATTGATTTTGCCCCTTTTGGAATCTTTTTGACAGATTTAGTTCAAAGCTCTCATAAGAATGTAAAGAATCTATTTGACAAATACGACAAGACTGATAACTATTTCGGTTTGATTTAGTTCCTTTCTTTGGTGGCATATCAAACTATGAAAGTTATTCAATGCAAAAGCCATCCTTTAGAGGACAGTTGTACTATTCAACATATAGCTTTAAGGGTTAAATGGTTTCATCCCTTCCTCGAAGGTCTGAAAGTGAATATAATAACACCAGCGGAGTTCGAACTTACAACAATGGGTCAGTTCAGCTTATTAACTACAATGCCACGGGGACTCTGTCATTTATTTTCAGACGTATGTAGCGAAATGAGAATTCTTAGAGTAAATTAACTTGATAAAATATTTTGTATCAATTTGACAAGAAAGAATCAATCATGCAGTTACATACTTTTTTAAAAAGTCGTTAAAAATTCTTATAACATATGACCGGTTTCGTAGACGAGGTACTTGCCTATTTCCCCGTTCTAATTCCGTATATGTATTTAGCCTCACACACACACACACACACACAGTAAATCAAGAATAATCAAGAATATTAGAAATTTATAACATTGTGCTATTCATAAAGGTTGACAAATAGTTTATTTTTTGTTTTGTTTATTGGCATATCAAGTATCTAGAGTTATTTAATGCCAAATCCATCCATCTAGAAGAACAGCAAAGAATATTGCGATAAAATACGAATAAAACACAAGGTGTTTGTGACTACAATGTTCCAAAAAGAAGTTTACAGATGGAATAATTTGAATAATCAATCAATGATTGTTGTTTTTTTCTACATTTGTGATTTTACAAAAGAAAACAAAATCAAACGCGTGTTTGAATAACAAACGTGAGTCAATATAGTCGTTATGTTCACTTATTTCGATTCATGCCTGTTTAACAGGTCACGTTGACCCAAGCGAGTATCAATGGCAGACATTACACAAAATAACCTATTCAGACTGGTCAAGTTTTGAAACTAAGACCACAAATATCGGAAATAAGTAAGCCTATGTCTTCGAAAATCAAAGTAAAATGACTGAGTCGTTGATTTTAGTATTTTTAGTATTTTTAGTCCGTTTAGTATCGTCTAATGTGGAACTGGTGTCGCTATTCTGACTAAGTATCTCTACTGACCACTGACTACTGATTGGTCAGTGAGTAGTTCAAACTGACCATTACTTGTGTCTGTTTAGACTTTGGTGGAAAGAAAGAAAGAAAGAAAGAAAGAAAGAACGGAAATGAGTATGAGTTCAAGTTTAGTAGCTGGAAGGTTGCAAGTTGGATTCTGTATTGGTTGTAACAGGGAATGAGAGTGGACTGTGGTCTTGCAGAAAAGGGTTTGGTAAGTGGGTGTGGCTAAAGAGAAAAGAAAAGAAAAAAGGCCAAAAGAGGAGGAGGTAAAGCAGTGATAATTACGGAAGATGAAATAAGAGATGGTAAATTTGAAAAGAAAGAAATTCAGAACACAGACTATTTTTCTTCTTATTTTGATTGAGAACTTTCGAAAATATTCCTCAGTTGCGGTTGTTCTTCGTTTTTTGAAACTCTCATCGACAGAGACGAGATTTAACAAAAACAAAAAAAAAAAAAAGGACAGTTTCTTAGTGCTTGTCTAGTAGGAGTTATTTGCAAGGCTGCAATAGGTGTTTGACGGAAGTATTTGAACAAGTAGGTGGAGAACATGGTTAGTTTTCTTTGTTTAATGGTATATCAACTATTGTCCTCCTATAAGGATGGCTTTAGCTTTAAATAATCAACAAAAATTGATATACCACACTCACACACACACACACACACACACACACATATATATATATATATATATATATATATATATGTGTGTGTATGTATATGTGTGTGTATGGCTAATGAGTTCAGTATTAAAACGAATTATTTTAGCTTTGTTAGTAAAAGGTCAGTTATCACAATGATTTTTGCATTTACCCAACCCCTCCCTCGTGAGAGGGAATAAACACAAGGTCAATTTTAAGCGGAACATTACTGTTCCTCAATTTTGGTCGTTCTTCGACCTTTGAATTTCTCTTCGACACCAAAAAATTTCTTTTCGATTAGGAAAAAAAAAATGTCTGTTAATCTTTGTAGAAACTGTTCGCAAGACTACAAAGTTGTTCAGCGGTATTTGAAAGAGAAGTTTGAGAAGATGATAAAAAAGAAAGAGTTGGAAGGGCGTGGTCAAATTGAGAATGAAGTATGAATCCTAAGTGAATGAAGAAAGCCACGGCTTATAATCAAGAATATTAGAAATTTATAACATTATGTCTGGTAACGAGCTCATAAGCGATTTATTCCTGTGGACCCCCACATATGACCGTGCAAAAGCAGGACGACCAGCTCGAACATACATACGGCAGCTCTGTGAGGATACGGGATGTAGCCCTGAAGACCTGCCAGAGGCGATGAACGATAGGGAGAAGTGGCGAGAGAGGGTCAGGGATATCCGTGTTGGTGGCACGACGTGATGATGATTATGTGCTATTCATAAAGGTTTATTTGTTTAATGGCATATCAACCGTCTAGGGTTATTTAATGCCAAATCTAGAAGAACGGTAAAGTAATGTTGGAGGCGATAGTCAATGGCGACCCAACCTTACCTTTTCAATAGCAACTACACTGAAGTGTAAGGAAGGGCACAACTCCTTTCCTTGGATTGCTATACTTTACCCTTGATACGTACGTACGTAGTGTTAAGCAAGGAAGCATCAAGTACCGTTTTTGAGTTTTTGGTATGACTAGAGCTGGGATTGAACCACGGTCTCCCGGGCGATCGGCGAACTCTCTGCCCAATAGGCTGGTGGTATTATTTAACCCATAGCTGGGAGGATAAAGGGTTCAAACTTTACCCAAGGGTATTTGTCCGAAAGTGAACGTAATAGTACGATTGGAGTTCGAACTCGCTTACTAGGATTCCGCAGTCCAGCGCTTTAACCATTACACCAGAAGGACACCAAATGCTTTGTGAGTAATTTAATGAGAGTATGAGTACGTCTTTATTAGGTTATCTTCGTACCTCAGGTGGCATAATAGCTAGTAAGCTAAAGTAGCAAACCTATATGAATGAGTTCGAGTCTACTTGGGTGCCTCATTCATACGGACTGGTGCTTCAAAAAGCTTAATATCATTGTGTATATATATATATATATATATATATAATAGATGATGTGTGTACATGTACTAAAGTCTATTTATAACGTATTTCTACTTTATAGATCATCATCATCGTCATGTCACGCTATCAGCACGGATATTTCTGACCCTCTCTCGCCAAACCTTCCTATCGTCCATTGCTTCCGGCAGGTCCTCAGGGCTGCATCCCGTATCGACTTAGAAGATGTGAGGTGGCATGATGTGGCCCTCACTTGAAACCACACCAAAAACCATAACCGTAGCCGAAAACTTTGTTTTCATTACCCTGGGCACGTCCCTGTTATTCGTGGCAATCCAGATTTGCATTTTGAGGGTGCTAGCAATGTTGTCATAACTTGGATCGGTAGAGAGCATTAGTTGTACAGCGGCGCATCTCCGATATCGCTCGGTGAACATTGTGTCACTTTCAGACATGATAGAGGGGTTCTATCGCTCTTGGGATCTGTACACAACTGGTCAACTAGTCGATGGTCTGCAACAAAAAAAAAGCAGTTTTCATTAAACGAAAATGAAATCATGTCATCTTTTCTAGGGGAGCAATTTTATGGTTCCACCCTGTACAAACATGAAACTCAAGTCCCCTTGGAAGTAATCTCCTCCAGCTGCAATGCACTTATTGTGCCGTTCCAACAATTCTGGAAAGCCCCATGGAAGTCCTCTTGTGGAGCGTGTCAATCACCTTTGTCACAGCCTCTTTCATCTCCTCAATTGTTTCATAACGACAGCCTCTGAGATTAGGGAATAACCAAAAGTCACAGGGAGGAAGGTCTCGACTATAGGGACGCTGAGGAACTGTTTTGATGCCCATCTTGGCCAAATAGTTTGTGACAAGGCTGGAATTGTGGACTGGTGCATTGTCCTGGTGGAAATAGCACTGACCCGATTTGAAGAGGCCTCCCCAGGAATCTCTTCCTGAACTCCCTTAAAACCTCAACATAGTAACTTTAAACTTAACCCTTTGGCCAATCAACTCTGGTTTATTGACTTCCTTACTCCTCCCACGCCTCTCATCATCCCTCACAGACTCCCTGCCTTCCTTGAATCTCTTATGCCACTCAAAAACTGATGCTCGATTCATGCAAGATGATCGAAAAACAGTCTGAAGCATTCCATACGTTTTTGTGGCATTTTTTTCCAAGTTTAAAACAGAATTTTAATACATACCGTTCTTCTAAAGTGTTCTCACGTCCAGATTGCATCTTTGAAATTCACCAGCTGTGACAATCAGTAGGGTGTATTCCAATTACTGCCGTAGCTGTTCATTTGAACCTGAAATCATAAAAATTGGTCGGTCATCTCATAATATGTATAGCAATAACATACTGAATTTTCAAGAGTCTACGACAATTTTAAATGCCTGTACAAAAAAGTCTGGAAACCTATTGAATGCTCCACACGCACACACACACACATACACACACATACACACATGTATATATATATATATACATATATCATCCTCATCATCATGTCGTGTCACCAGCATGGATATCCCTGACCCTCTCTCGCCACTTCACCCAATCGTTCATCGCTTCTGGCAGGTCTTCTGGGCTACATCCCGTATCCTAACATAGCTGCTGTATGTATGTTCGAGCTCGTTGCCTGCTTTTGCTCGGCCATATGTGGGGGTCCATACTTTACATTTGCAATATATATATGTATAGATACATATGTATACATCACTTTTGCATCATCCTTCTTCTTTCTCCTTATATATATATATATATATATTCTATAATTCTCGCGGTGTGAAAAAACCCAGATGATTCAATTTGTAAAAGAAATATTACATAAACTGATATCTGGGGGAAAATTCGATAAAAAAAAAAACGAAGACTAAAAACATTTTTACTGCCTGAAAATAATTAACCAGTACCGCAATGTCTTGACAAAAGAAAAAGATACCAGCAAAATTATCCAAGCTAAAATGTGAAAGTGCTCAAAACAACTAAATAGAGCGAAATCAAATTACCGAAATCTGGATTCTGAGTCAGAATTAACCATATCATCAAGTAAGTGAAACCGAGGTAGATTACTTCGGGCTCTTTATATATATATATATATATATATATATATATATATATATATATATATAAATTTATATATATATATATATATATATATACATTGAAAATGGTCGAGGTCTTAAAGTGTTGTAGCCACAGTTGATAAGAGCATTCAGATTTCTCAGACGATAGTGCTCTTTTTTTCCAGTCTTTTATAGGATCAACACAGCCATATATGTGATACTGTACCGTTCAGATCTCACAACTGCTAGAGACTCGGAATAATCATGTCTGCACTGCTTTAGGCTGTCTTTCATACAGCTTTTAAAATATTTTCCGGGGTGGAGCAGTGACAACGCCCAGTGCACTAACAGAGGACTTGGTGGAAGCACAAACAGCTTTGCTATTATATAAATATTACTCTTTGGTACCGAACATATCTATTCTTTCAAGAATAAATACTTAATGACATTCAATAAACTGCTTCAAGCATTGCACGCAAACTCTTTTCTGCTGTACTTCCTGTTAATCAGTAAAACTTGCGGACACTGTCCACAATTTCTTCGGGTTTTAAACTGCTATTATCCTTAATAACGGGCTGCCATGAGTAAAGACGCATTTCTACCCATAATCGGACACTGTAGGATAAATTGGTTGTTTCGCGGATATTTGGAATGCTAGTTGGTTTGTTGGTTGGGTTTTATGGCATAACAACCTTTATCGGTTAATTAAAACCAAACATTCATTATACATATATATTCAATGATTTGTCAACGAATAGTTTGTTGGTAACATTTTAAACAAGCCAGGGTTCATTTGTTAGATAGTTTCAAGTATTTCTATGTAACACTAATAATTCTTTTCAATTTTAATCATTTGTTTGCGCACAGATAAATGGTGTCGAGTATTGCTATGTAAGGTCAATATTTTCTTTTAACATCAGCTATTTGTGTGCACACAATTAAATGATTTCAAATATAGCTATGTAACACCAACAATTTCATTTAATATTAGTCAGGGTAAAGTGGAGAAATCCAGGGAAAGGAGTAGTGCCCTCCCCTACACCTCGGTGTAGTAGCTATTTAAAAGGGAGCCTTCGGGTCACCCTCGACTACGGTCGCCAACTTTACTTTTATATACCTGATAGTTAAACTGGAATCACCTTTGGCGATAAAATAATTGCAAGTTAAAAAAACAAAACATTTATCAATATTTTTCCAAAAGCTGAGGCAGAATTGAATGAAATTACTTTAGAAGGATAGCATGTTGGTTTTTCCTTATAATGAGAAATGTGCTCAATTCAAAAATATTGTTAAGCTTTATCTCTGCCTAGAAATCTAGCAGTAACTCTCAGGCATGGCAAAGGGGTAGAGAAATGTATAAAAAATAAAGGAGATAAAAAAGGGGAATGGGAAAGCTAACTTTGTATCCGAAAGAGAAGAGTGTCTATATTTCTTAAAAGCAAAAACAAGCAGTTCCCACAAAGTAATTTTTTTTTCAAGAGAAATAAACTTTACAAAATCCAGTTTTGCATATTTTTCCTATGCTTGTCAAAAACATTAAATTTAAGGTAATAAAAATAATATATATTCAAGTAACGATAATATAACCGAAAAAAAAAAGAAGGGTTCAAAGAAATATAACGACTGACTTGCTCGAAGCTCTACCGTCAACCACATACTGTCAATTTAGATTTTTTTAATGATAAAATACCATTGTTGGGTATTTTATGTCAAAGTTCTTTTTGAAGCCTGTTTTTAGGGTTTGCCCTTTCTCGGTGTCTCCTTCTTGTGTAGGAACAACCTGGACAACCGTGTTCTTCTAGTTTCCTGTGTACACTTGTTGGAAACGAATTTTACTATTTCTTTAAGAGACCCTCGAGTAGACCACTGCTTTCGCCTTCTAGAAATGAATATCTTTATGTTTTAACTCGAATTTTCTTCGGTTGAGTTTTCCGAGGCATTTACCAAATCTACTAACTCGGCCCACAGCAATTGACTCGGCCAACAGCTAAAAAGTCCAATAATTCTGCCTCAAAGACTTCGACTCAGTTTTCTTTTGAAGGGGACAGCATACCAAAACCGCAAACAGCCTTCAGTAGGTTCATTGTTACAACAAGTAACAATTAAAAACCCTGTAAGGAAAAGAGCGAACCAAGCAGAACCAAGCACGTGCTGAAAAAAACAGAAGAAAGAGATCCCTTGGCGAGTCTCACTTAAATAACTGCAGGGACTGGGGATAATGGCACAACTTCAAAACAGCTAATGAACATTCGAGCTGGTATTAACTGCTGAACCAACAAATTCCAACAATATGTACTAAAAATATGTTTTAACTTTGCGTACTTCCGAGGGACACTATAAAATTATGATTTTATTGAAATACTCACAAAAATTTATAACAAAACCTTAAAGTCACAAAATCAGAACATCTCTTCGGAACACAGGTGTATTTTGTTTTATATTTGTATATACCTTTGATAGAGAGACATTTTAAAGATAGCACAACGAATTCAAAGATGAATTTTCCCGTATAAATTCTACCATTCATTTTTTGATAAAAACATTAACTTCAAAACATCGTAACTTTTCAATGAAAAGGTATAAAAACGAACTAAAAAAACGTGTTTGCGCCAAAGTTCAAAGATTAAGGCTTTACTCATATTTTGTTACATGAAAAATCTTCGAAAATAGTTAATATCGAGGCCTTGTCAACTGTGTCCAACACCAGTGGCAGAATTCCGTTGGTTTTGTGGTTGATAGATTGGACTGTGACTGTAAACGAGTTCGAACTTCAGTCATGCCGTTACATTTACTTACAGATTAATACTCTTTGGAAAGGCATGAACTCCCTTATCCCACCTAGCTATGGGTTAAATACTATCAGTATTAATCTTCTAAAAGGATGGCTTTAGCATTAAATAACTCATGAAGTTTGATAAGCCATTAAACAAACAAAACCCACATCTGTTCAGACGCTTGTGAGATGCGATGAAAAAAGAGGAAAAATTAAAAGATGAAAGAAAATCCTGATTAAAAATTTATTGCAAAATGATTTAAAATTTCTTCTCTATGATCTATGCGATAGAATATTTTTATATAGATGATAGCAAGGGTACCCGATGATGCTTGGGCGCTCTACCAAAAACCACATATATTTATTTATGAGCCAAATAGGTCAGTTGGAAAGTATTCGATAGGACAGTGTGCAAAAAAAAAAAGAGAAGTAAATGATAATTAAGAAAGAACTACTTAGAAAATTTAGATCCAGCGGTACAATAAACGCAATTCACTAACCTGTCGGCATAAACTAAACTTAGACGGTTTGTGATGCCGTTAAAATCAATCAGTCGATCGATCAACCGAATGAGTTGCGTTAAAAAAGATGAAAGAAAATTCTCTTAATAACTAATAAAAATTTAATTTTTTTCGATTTCAAAATTGTTATCTTTATATAATAGACAACAAGGGTACCTAGCGATGTTCAGGTTCAATACGAAAGATAATATGTATTTGTAAAAATATTCACTAATATATTTTAGCAAGATTTTTTTAAAAAAGTTGCCAAATATGGAAATAAGAGGAAAAGAAATCAACAAATATATTTCTCCTTTTTATTGTTGAATTTTTGTTTTCTTGTTCTCCACTTTGCATCAACAAATCAATATTTTCTCGGCTTAAATAAATTTTAACCCTTTCTGCTTTCTTTCACATTCCGTACTGACCACTTCTTTTGTGGACAGTGTCCACTACTGTTTCAGTTATCCTTCTCACTCAGCTACAGTCACTAATAACGGACTAACAAGACATGCACAAAGATGCATTCCATTCTAACCTCCTTCCCACTCACCTATGGTCAGTTTTCATTCATTCATCTCTTTTGACTTTTAGTATAATATATCATCATGGTCAGCATGAACTACCAACTGACCAATGTAACGTTATATTATGGTCAGTTTGAGCTACCAACTGACCAATGAGAGAACTTGAGTTGGAAGAAATATTTCAACAGTACAGCGACACCAGTTCCAATCTAGACACTAGTTTACCAACCGATACCAAGTGACTAAAAATTACCAATAAAGTAATAGTTGTCTTGGTCAGGGGTCATATTGATCTGTAGAAAAAGAAAAACAAGAAGAGAGACTAAGAAAAGACTTGCCACAATTATTCAGTGACCAATAAGTATTTGATCATCATCATCTGCGTTTAGTTAGACACGACTGCCCCGTTTGTAATCATAATGAATCTGCTTGAGACTAAAGGACATAACACACTTTGTTGTTTTTTATACACAAATAACATAGACACCCACACGATCGAATGTGGGTAGGGTGGTGGTAATGTGTCTAATATTTATTTTGCCAAACCCTCCAAACAAGCAGGATGTGATACAAGGTCAATTTTTGATCGAATTTTAACAGGTTTGAATAAAGAGTTTTCTTTCTCCTAGACTAGTTGCCATACCATGATTAAAGTGCCCAATATGCCCATCTATTTACCCATACCTAAAGTGAGAACTCAGCCTTCCAAAGGGTTATTAGCTCTATGTGAATTGTTAACAGCCTCGTCCTGGATTTGAACTCAAGTCGACGTGGCTATTTCTTCCGACAAAAAAACATACCACGGTGATCATGTATAAGGAAAGTAAGTAAAGTTGGCGACCATGGTCGAGGGGCGATCAGAAGGCTCCCTTTTCAATAGCTACTACACTGAGGTGTAGCGGAGAGCGTTACTCCTTTCTCTAGATTGCTCCATTTTACCCTTGATACGTACCTTATTTTGCTGAGTGTTAAAGCAAGTAGGTATCAATTACCATTTAAAAAGTTCTTTGGTATGACGCGACCTGGGATTGAACCCAGGTCTTCCGCACTATTGGCGAACACTCTAACCACTAAAGAATGTACTATATATAGATATCAAAGATACAATCTCCTAATGAACAAGATAATTACTAAACAACGTAGGATTTTACATAAGGATTTTTTTGTGGGGTTTGGCTTTTTTTGTGTTATTTGCGACGATAAGATTAACTGCTTTTAGTTCCTAAAGTAAATAACGAAACATAAGTTTCCAATACGTCTATTAGGGCTGATTTGATTTTTTTAGTTGATGGCAAATCAACCTCCGTTGATTATTTCATGCCAAAACCACCAATTTAAAAAAAAGAGTAGTGGTACTATTTTACCTCTGAAACTAGTCGACAAATTCACCTACCTAGGAAGTAGCATCTCATCAACCGAAAAAGACATCGACACACGACTGACGAAAGCATGGACAGCTATCGATAGGCTCTCGATCATATGGAAGTCGGACCTAACTGATAAAATGAAACGCAGTTTCTTCCAGGCAGCGGTTGTGTCGATACTGCTATATGGATGCACCACATGGACGCTTACGAAGCGGCTGGAGAGGAGGCTGGACGGAAATTACACAAGAATGTTGAGAGCAGTATTAAACAAGTCCTGGCGACAGCACCCCATGAGACTCCAACTATACGGACACTTGCCCCCCATCACGAAAACTATACGAGTTCGACGAACCAGACACGCAGGACACTGCTGGAGAAGCAAGGACGAGCTCATAAGCGATGTACTCCTGTGGACCCCCACATATGGATGTGCAAGAGTGGGACGACCAGCACGAACATACATACAGCAACTATGTGAGGACACAGGATGTAACCCTGAAGACCTGCCGGAGGCGATGAATGATAGGGAGAAATGGCGAGAGAGGGTCAAGGATATCCGCGCTGGCGGCGCGACATGATGATGATGACTATTTTACCAATAATTGATGAGATAAGAGAATTCATCTTTCCAAAGAGTAATTGTCCCCCGCCTCTCTCTCTCTCTCTCTCTCTCTCTCTGTATCTCTCTCTATACACACACACACACACATATATATATATATGTATATATATATATGTTTGTCTTCTAAGAATTTGTTTGCCCAGTCGGCTGTGGCTGTAGAATACACCGACTGCACGTCTGCAGAGGGTAAGACCCCCCGCTGCAATGTGTGTCCTGGATATGACACGAAACAATCTGATGGTGAGGTTCCAGTGAAGCCGGCGCTTTGGGGAAGTAAATAACAAATCCTAAGTTTCCATTACGTCTATTAGGATTGATTTAATTTTTGTAGTTGAAGGAAAATCAACCTTCGTTGATTATTCAATGCCAAAACAATCAATTAAAAAAATGTAGTGGTACTATTTTACCAATAATTGATGAGATAAGTGAATTCATCTTTTCAAAGAGTAATTGTCCCCCGCCTCTCTCTCTCTCTCTCTCTCTCAACACACACACACAAACACACACACACACACACACACACACATATATATATATATATATATGTTTGTCTTCTAAGAATTTGTTTGCCAAGTCGGCTGTTGCTGAAGAATACACAGACTGCACCTCTGCAGAGGGTAAGACCCCACCCCCTGTATAAGACACGAAACAATCTGATGGTGAGGTTCCAGTGATACCGGAGCTTTGGGGAAGTAAATAACAAATCCTAAGTTTCCATTACGTCTATTAGGACTGATTTGATTTTTTTAGTTGACAGCAAATCAACCTCCATTGATTATTTCATTCCAAAACCACCAATTTAAAAAAAAGAGTAGTGGTACTATTTTACCAATAATTGATGAGATAAGTAAATTCATCTTTCCAAAGAGTAATTGTCCGAAACGTTATGGCAAAACCGGAGTTCAAACTGGCTTACTATGATGTCACTGTCCAGCACTTAAGTCAGAACGGCACGGGGATTCCCCGCTTGACCCTTAGGTGATATGTACCTGCATCTAATTAATAACATCCCTATAATCTGTTCTATAATTAGAATGCATTTAATTGCAATAAAATAGGTTAATAATGTTTTTAAGTTCGATTTCGTAAGTTTAATTTTTTTATGTCATTTAGAGTAAAACTATTTTTTAGGTTATTTTTACTTACTGATCAACAAGAAAGTTAGAAAAAGAAGCTTCCAGCGTTACCCGGGAAACAAGATCTGGGAGGTAATGCCAACTGACCATATACAAACAGTTGTCAATCGATTTTGGTGACTGCGTGGAAATATATATATATATATATATATATATATATATATATATATTTTTTTTTATTGTCTTCTAAGAATTTGTTTAACACCATTTTCGATTTTTAAATAAGTGGCAGTTTTTCAATTATTGTGCCGAGCTGTTCTGAGCACAATTTTTCCCGTACATGCGCTTCCATATATATATATATATATATATATATATATATATATATATATATGAAGTGCAGTTTCTTCCAAGGAGCGGCTGTGTCGATACTGCGATATGGATGCAATACATGGACGCTAACCAAACGTGTGGAGAAAAAGCTTGACGGCAACTACACAAGAATGCTGTGAGCAATATTGAACAAGTCCTGGAGGCAGCACTCCACAAATAAGCCGCTGTACAGCCACCTACCACCCATCACGAAAACTATCAAAATTCGACGAACCAAATATGCGAGACACTGCTGAAGAGTAGGGACGAACTCAGAAGTGAAGATCCCTTCACATGGACGAGAGTAGGGACGAACTCAGAAGTGAAGATCCCTTCACATGGACGAAGATCCCTTCACATGGGATGGCGAGAGAGGGTCAGGGATATCCGTGCTGATAGCGTGACAAGATAGATAGATAGATAGATAGATAGTGAGAATAGAATAAAATATTATGGTAACTGTTGAAGACGTAGATTTTTATCATTTTTTTTCATTCAGTTCTAGGTGGAAAGTCTCCGTGACGTCGTGGCTAATGTGCTGGACTGCCACGCCGTGCATCGCAAGTTCGAACCATTGAGTCAATTTTCGTGTTAATAAAGTTGGCGACCTTAGTCGAGAGTGACCCGAAGGTTCCCTTTTCAACAGCTACTTCATCGAGGTGTAGGGGAGAGCGCTACTTCATTCTCAGGATTTCTCCACTTTATCCTTGATCCTCACCTTATAGTGCTGAGCACTAAACAAGGAGGCTTAAAGTACCATTTTTTGAGTCTTTGGTATGACTCGACTAGGGATTGAAACCCGATCTCCCAGACCATTGGCGAACACTCTACTCATTAGGCCAGTAATAACCTCGAGAAACGTTTGAACCCCAACATCTCTTCAGCTATGGATTTAATAGTACAACTACTGTCTTTTAACAAAGATAGCTTTGGCATTAAATAACCCATGAATGTTGTTGATATGCCATTAACTAAAGCAATTAAACCAAATCCTTCATATGTCGTCAATACAATATACCAGCTCGTTTACAAAATTGCAGCAGTGTCTAAAGCATTTTTTGTTGGGAGTGAACTGAAAAAAGCTTTCCTTTTTGTGGCCATGAGCGAGGACTCCGTAATGTAGTCTGCAGACATCAGCAGTGTCTACTAGTGCTTCGTATTCCCTCCCAAGTCAGCTACAACAACTAAAAAATAGACTAACAAGACATGCGCAAAGAGGCATTCCGTTTCTACCCCTTACCCATGACCCCCACGTAGCGGTGGTCAGTTTTCACTAATTCTTTCCTTTCGCCCTTGAACACCAAATATTCCTACAGTCAGTTCGATCTACTAACTGACCAACAAGAGAACATTCGTGGGGAGGTATACAACAACTGTTCAGCGACACCAGTTCCAATCTAAATTCTAGTTACCAAGCGATACCAAGTGACTAAAAGTTACCAATTAAGTAATTAATAATATCCTGTGATCGGTTAGTTGGTTGGTTGGATTTTATGGCATATCAACCTTTGTAGGTTATTTAACGCCAAATCCATTTTTATGAGAATACTTCATTTTAAACAATTCAGTCTAGCACAAGTACGCAGTTTAAATGTAAGTACAGTTTAATTGCGAAAAACATTTCTATTTCTAGCTATTCATTTTAGTCAAGCAGTTCTAATTCAGCCAATTCAGTTTAGTATAAGTACATATTTTGTTTTCACACTGTTAAATGTCAAAACAGCTCTATATTAAACAATTCAGTTTAGTGTAAGTACAGATTCAATGCCTAAAAAAGTTCCATTTCAAATAATTCAGTTTAGCATAAGCACATAGTTTAAATGTAAGCAAGGTTTAATTGTCAAAAACATTTCTATTTCAAGCTATTCAGGTTAGTCAAACAATTCTCTTTAGCAATAATATGCCGTTAGTTCTATTTAACACATAGATAGGGTCCTATCAGGTGCTACCACACCGGGCCAGAGTGGACCTGGGAGCGATGGCAATAAAGGGGTACTCCACATTCCTCAAAGCTCCAGCATTACTGGAACCTCACCATCAGATTCTTTAGGGTCATATCCAGGATACTCGTTGGCGGGTGTCTTATCCCTCTGCAGAGGTGCAGTCAGTGTATTCTACAGCCCCAGCCGACAGGGCAATAATATTCTGTGAGAGTGATTGACTGATTGATTTATTTTAACCAGTCTAGGGTTAATTTTTTTTTTTCGCTCATGGTTCTCTCGAATGCATCTAGTTTCCAAACAGGGCGACTTGACCAACAAACAGTTACCAATACTCCGGATCAAAGTGGACTTGGGAGTAATTATAATAAAGAAGTACTCCACATTCCCTATTATCTCCAGAACTAGTCCCACCATCAGATACAGATATTATGATTATGATTAAACTTTTAGTAATGAAACATATTTCGGCATTAATGAAAAAAATACCTTCAAATTTTTAACGAGCCACACATGGGCTAATGCTTAACTTGGTAAGTTCCTTGTGAGTTCGATCCTGGTTTGGTGCACCATACTTCTGGCCCTACTTCAAAATATTTGTTTTGTTTTTATTTTACGGCATATCGATCTCCTGGGTTATTTAATTGCCAAATTAAGTTTTAAAAGGTGGTGGGCGGAACAGACAGATCTGTTATGATGGAATTTATTAGTAGGTAAAAGGTTTGAAGAAAGAATCTGGTTTTATTGAAAGTTTATTTGTATAAAATCGTCTTGTAATTTTTTTATTGGGGGAGGGATAGCTTGTGAAAAGGATCAGATTTTGTTGAAGTATTCAAAATATTAAAACCCGAGATAGCGTCAGATCAAGTTGAAAAAACATGTTCTTGTTTAATTAAAGAAGGTAAGCAAAGATTAGCTTGTTTAGTGTTTTGATGGGTGACCATTTAAGAAAAGTAGGTGTCCAAACAAATGAATCTGTTTAAAAATGATTCGTATTCAAATAGACCATGTGCAAAAAACACGTTTAAGAAACAAGTTCACAAGAACATTTAACGTACAATGAACGCGATTCCGAAACCTCTAAGCATTGACTTGCTGTAGACAGGTTGAGGAGTCCTCATGGGATAGTGCTTAACTTGCTAAACTACCCGTGATGCAATGGTTCCCGTCGTTGAAAATGGAAACTGCGACTAGAGTTCAAACCTGACAAGGCTGTTTCAAATGGGTAAATAGTAGGGCAGACTTGGCTCTTTAACCTTGGTATGGCAACCAGTCTTGGAGAAGGAAAACTAATACCCTTGGGAAAGTTATGTATCCAACTATTCTCCCTCCAGCTATAGGTAAATAGTAGGGCAAACTTGGCTCTTTAACCTTGGTATAGTCACGGGTTTAGGGAAAAGAGAAACTGAATTAAAACCTGTTAAACTTGGCTTAAAAATTGACATTGTGCGATATCCTGCTCATGGAGGAGGGTATGCTAAATACAAATATGCTGAATTGTGGCGGTGTAGAAAGCGAGTTCGAACTCTAGTCCTGCACGTTTGCTTTCAATACGATTGGAGTTAAATATTATCTCTTTCTACAAGAATGGGTTTAGCATTTAATAACCCATGAAAGTTGACATATCATTAAACAAAAAAGAGAAAACCATAACCAAACTTAGTGAGGTTAAAACCAATCAATCTACGCAACCCGCTATGTCTTTAAAGAGAGTCTTAAACGTGAGTACAAACAATAATTCATTTTATAATGAAATTACCAACAAAATGTTCACTCACAAATTATATATGTATAATCATTTAACTCTTTGATTTGGTTTGTTGGATTTCATGGCATATCAACCTTTGTAGGTCATTTAACGCCAAATCCATTTTTATGTAAATAATTAGTTCTATTCAAAACAATTCAGTTTAGCATAAGTACACAGTTTAATTATCACAAACATTTCTATTTCAAACTATTCAAGCAGTTATATGTAACAATTGAGTTAAGTGTAAATACAGTTTTAATGTCGAAAAACAGTTCTATTTCAAAGAATTCAGTTAAGAATAAGCACGCTGTTTAAATGTAAGTACAGTTTAATTGACAAAAACATTTCTAATTCAAGCTATTCAGTTTACTCAAACAATTCTGT
Source organism: Sepioteuthis lessoniana (assembly GCA_963585895.1). Taxonomy (NCBI): domain Eukaryota; kingdom Metazoa; phylum Mollusca; class Cephalopoda; order Myopsida; family Loliginidae; genus Sepioteuthis; species Sepioteuthis lessoniana. Next base: position 71,985,777 of record OY757934.1, read on the forward strand.
TTAGCATAAGTATGCCATTAGTTCTATTTAACCCATAGATAGGGCCCTATTAGGTGCTACCTCTCCGTGCCAGAGTGGACCTGGGAGCGATGGCAATGAAGGGGTACTCCGCATTCCTCAAAGCTCCAGCATCAGTGGAACCTCATCATCAGATTGTTTAGTGCCCTATCTAGGACACTCGTTAGGTGGGGTCTTACCCCTCTGCAGAGGTGCAGTCAGTGTATTCTACAGCCCCAGCCAACTGGGCAATTAACTCTTTGCAAACAAATGACTAATGTTTGATTAAATTGTTAATGTTACATTGCAATACTTGAAATCATTCAACTTTGTTCAAAGAAATAATTAATCATAAATAAAATTATTCGTGTCAGAAGAAATTGAAACCATTTAACTGTGTGCAAATAAATGAGCTCGAGAACATTTAAAGTGTTTTCTACAAAATGTGTTTACAAATCATACATATTTAATATATGTCTGTAAAGAATATTTAGCATTAAATAACCTATAAGGGTTGAGATGCGATAAAACCAAACAAAACCAAATAAATGAATTATATGGTTTTAAGAAACATATAATAATAAATAACTATTTGTCAACAATTAGCTATTCACGTTTGGTTTAGTTTCATGGCACATCAATCATTGCAGGTTATCTAATGCCAAATCCTATTTATGTATTAAATATATACGAGGTGGATACGATAAATTATCAGACTTTTTTGTATAGGCATATAAAATTGTCGTCAACTCTTGAAAATTCACTATGTTATTGCTACACATCTTATGAAATGACTGGCCAAATTTTATGATTTCAGATTCGAATGAACAGCTACAGCAGCAATTGGAATACACCCTACTAAAACCTGATTGGCACAGCTGGTGATTTTCAAAAATGCAATCTGGACGTCAGGACACTTTAGAAGAACGATATGCAGTAAAATTCTGTTTTAAACTTGGAAAGATGTCAGAGAAACGTATGGAAAGCTTGCATGAATCGAGCATCAGTTTTTGAGTGGCATAAGAGATTCAAGGAAGGCAGGGTGTCTGTGAGGGATGATGAGAGGTGTAGGAGGAGTAAGGAAGTTGGAACACCAGAGTTGATAAGCCAAAGGGTTAGGGTTAGGGTTAGGGTTACTATGTTGAGGTTTTAAGGGAGTTCAGTAAGAGATTCCTAGGGAAGAGGCCAGCACTCATCAAAATGGGTCAATAGCATTTCCACCAGGACAATCCACCAGTCCACAACTCCATCCTTGTCACAGACTATTTGACCAAGATGGGCACCAAGACAGTTCCTCAGCCTCCCTATAGTCCAGACCTTGTTATCTGGGACTTTTGGTTATTCCCAAAGCTCACAGGCTGTCGTTATGAAACAATTGAGGAGATGAAAAGGCAGTGACGAAGGACATTGACACGCTCACACAAAAGGACTTCGATGTGGCCTTCCAGAAGTTGTTTGAACGGTGCAACAAGTGCATTGCAGTCGGAGGAGATTACTCCGAAGGGGACTAGAGTTTCATGTGTGTACTATCAATAAAAGTGCCCATACGAAAAAAAGTCTGGAAACTTATTGTATGCACCTCGTATACAATTTGTAAAGACATTTTGTAGAAAAGATTTTTCAGCGTTCCCGAGCTCATTCTTTTGCAAACAGTTAAATGGTTTCATTCATTGTTATATAACAGTTACAATTTAACATCAGTCATTTGCTTGCACACAGTTTGTTCTACTTGACCCATTGATAGGACCCTCTCAGGTGTTACCACTCTGGGACAGAGTGAACCTGGGAGCAATGACAATGAAGGCGTATTTCACATTCTCCAAAACTTCTAGGCAGGAGCCTCAGTATCAGATTGTCTAATCTCACATCCAGGACACACGCTGTCGTTGTTGTTGGGGGTGCTCTTACCCCTCTGCAGAGAATCTAGCAGTGTATTCTACAGCCCATCGCCAACTGACTGGTCTGTTTGATTGTATTTTATTCGGTTTGTTCTATTTGACCCATGCATAGGACCCTATCAGGATCTATCACTCCAGGTCAGAGTTGACCTAGGAGCAATGGCAATGAAGAGATACTTTGCATTCCCGAAATCTCCAAGTCTGAAGCCTCACCATCAGATTGTTTAATGTCATATCCAGGACACTCATTGATGAGGGTTTTACCCCTCGGTAGAGATGCAATCGACGTATTCTGCAGCCCCAGCCTACCGAGCTGTATATTCACATAACTATTCTTTAAAAAAATCATGTATGGATAGATATATTGTTTCTAGTATTCATAGCTATGATAAATAATTATTTGATTGAATACAATTCTATAGTTTCAAGTATTCCTATTCAATACTAATAATTTTACGCATTTATATGGGACCAAAACAAAATATATTCTTACTCCTACCAAACTTGAACCTTCCCCTCTCCTCAATCCAAAGTAAGACGTACCCGACTAAAAACTGCAATAAAATGACTAATAATATCAAACCCCTCATCTTTCAATCCAGAAACCCCTCAACATCGAGAACAAAATCAGATATAGATCGATAAATAATAATAATAATAATATTAATAATAGTGATTGGTGCGTTAGGCACAATAACTAAAGGATTATTAAAAGGCCTGGAAGACTTGGAAGTTGGCGGACGGGTAGAGACTATCCAAACGACAGCATTGCTAAGAACGGCCAGAATCCTGAGACGAGTCCTGGAGACTTGAGGAGACTTACTGTTACTCAAACTCCAGTGAAAAACCATCAGCTAACACCGATGCGAAAAACTCTAAAGGAGTATATATATATATATATATATATAACAAATATACAATCACCAAAGGATTGGTACAATTGCCACGAGTCATAGTTGACCTGAGATTAATGGCAAAGGAAGGATGACTAAACACATTCAAAAAAAGTCACGATCACGACACTGAAATATTTCAATCGCTTTCACTTCATCGAGAACAAAATCAGATATAGATCGATAAATAACAATAATAGTTATAATGTATACCAACTATACAATCCCCAAAGGATTGCTGCAATTACCATGAGTCTGAGTCGACCTGAGAGTAATAGCAAAGGAAGGATGACTAAACACACTAAAAAAGTCTTGAACATGACCCACACCACTGGATGTACAGGGTGAAACGTTAAAATTGTCGTCATAAAGAAAACAACACTACAGCTTTATTTTAAAACTTTTATTGAAAAAATCAATTCAGGTAACTTGATTATGTAGTAGAGCTGACATCTATTCAATGTAGCCGCCTTCAGCCTAAATCACTGCCTCGATACGGATCCGGAACTGGGAGTATGCCTTTTCTACAAACGCCGGCGGGAGCTCGGCGAATACTCGGTGGATGGCGGCGATCAGGCTGGCTTTGGTGTTGTGGGAGGTCATGTTGGTGATATTCTCGACGTATGACCAAACGAAGTAGTCCAGCGGGTTCAGGTCGGGGGAGGAGGGAGGCCAGTGAGAGAAGGGTACAAAGTCGTAGCACTCCTGCTGAAGCAAAGCCTGGGTCTCTTTGGACTTGTGGGCAGGCACCGAGTCCTGCTGCCACACCCAGGGTCTGTCACCGGCCACCTGATTGCACCAGGGGATCACCATACCCTTCAGCACATCCAGGTACACTTTGGTGTTGACTTTCAAGCTGACTTCGAAGATGTGAGGTGGCATGATGTGGCCCTCACTTGAAACCACACCAAAGACCATAACCGGAGCCGGAAACTTTGTTTTCATCACCGGGGCACGTCTTTGTTGTATTTTGAGGGGGCAGGCAATGGTCCTGTTGTCATAACGCGGATCGGTAGAGACCATCAGTTGTACAGCGGCGCATCTCCGATCTCGCTCGGTGAACATTGTGTCACTTTCAGACATGACAGAAGGCTCCTATCGCTCTTGGGATTTGTACACAACTGACCAACTAGTAGATGGTCTGCAAAAAAAAAAAAAAAAGAAAACCGGTTTTCATTAAACGGAAATGAAATCAGTTCTATTTCAAGTAATTCAGTTTAGTATACGTCATTTGTTTGCACTCAGTTTAAATGTCAAAGTAAACGGTTTAAATGTCAAATAGTTCTATTTGACCCATTAATAGGACGCTATCAGGTGCTACCACTCCAGGCCAGAGTGGACCTGGTAGCGATTAAAGGGTAGTCTGCATTTCGTAAAGCTCCAGCATTACTAAACCTTCAATATCAGATTGTTTAGCGTCAAATCCAGGACACTCATTGGGAGGAGGTCTTACCTATCTGCCGAAATGCAGTTGGTGTATTCTACAGCCCAAGCCGACTGGGCAATTCATGTTGGTCTACCACACCCACTTTGTTTCATTTCTCGGTCATCCGCAGAGATTGTTTAGCGTCATAAACAGGACACTCATTGGGGTAGTCTTAACCCTTTGCAGAGATGCAGTTGGTGTATTTTGCAGCCCCAATCGACTGGACAATATTTAAGCCCTAGTTATGAGAATAAAGAAATTCATGTTTTTCCAAGCGTATTTGTCCGAAAGGGAACGTATTAGCACAATCGGTGTTCGAACTCGCTACTACAATGTCACAGATCAGCACGTTAACCACTACATTACGGTGATTCCCCATTCCTATTTTGGTGGATGGCTGAGAAAGATTTTAAAAATTAACTCTCATAGTAGAATTTGATTTTTTTATAACTTGAGAATATGTAATTTTAACACTTCTTATTAGCGTGGAACGTCCACTTGAGATGAGAGACGACGAACACGCACGGCAGAACTTGAGGATTTTTTTAGAAAGAAGAAATGGAATTGTCAATATATTGGCATAGAGAAGGTCACCTTGAGATGACAGGCAATACACAAAGAGAAAAGTACAGAAAATGTTCGTGAATATTGTTAAATAAACAGAAATTAAATCTACTATTTCTTAAAATGTGATAAAACTTTGAATTTGTACGATATATTGCAATTTAAACAAAAAAAAACGAAAAAAAAAAAATTAATCTTAAGTGAAAAAAATTTACCAAAAGCAAAAATGGAATTAGAGTAAATCTGAAACGAAAAATCCCCCCCCCGCCTCCACGATATTTTGTACTAATTCCTACATCACATTTTTGCCCAGTCAGCTGGGGCTGTAGAATACACCGATTGCACCTCTGCAGAGGGGAAGAAACCCCCACCCACCCAATGAGTGTCCTGGATATAACACTAAACAATCTGATGGTGATGTTCCAGTGATGCAGGAGCTTTGGGGAATGCGGAGCATCCCTTTATTGCCATTGCTCCCAAGTCGACTCTGGCCCGGAATGGTAGCAACTGATAGGGCCCTATCTGTGGGTTAAATAGAACTAACTACACAATTATGCTAAACTTAATTGTTTGAATTAGAACTGTTTGACAAAACTGAATAGCTTGATATAGAAATGTTTTCACTATTAAACTATGTACTCATGCTAAACTGAATTGTTTGAAATAGAACTATTTGCATAAAAATGGATTTGGCGTTAAATGACCTACAAAGATTGATATGCCATAAAACCCAAACAACCGACCAACCAACTACATCACATATAATATCATGTACGCGTTCATTTGGATGAAGGAAAAAATCGCAGCTTATCAGGTGTATTGCTGAGTCGTCTAATAACTTGAGGAAATCATAGCTATCTACTTTTCGCCGATCTTATATGACGTAAAGGTCTTTTTCAGCCCATGTGTTTTGAGGCCCCTGGCCTCTACGCTAGAGATTATTATATTGTATATGAAAATAAATGAATGTTCTGTAAAGTCCATAACTTTTATTTTAAAAATACAACTTCTGACAAAAATTATGGAATCAACGCACTTAGAGCATATTAACCTTTTCACGAACTATAATTTGTGTACGCACGCGCGTGTGTGTGTATGAGGTTATTTAATGCCAAAGCCGACCTTGTTGAAGAATAGTAGTGATACTATTAAACCCACAGCTGGGTGCGATTAGGAAAATTACTATGTGTGTGTTTGCGTGAATGTATGTGTGTGTTTATCTGTTGGTATGTTCATGTATGTGTGTGTGTGCGTGCGTGCGTGTGTGTGTGTTATCATTTGAAGCTGAATTTTTTTTACAAAGAAGATCATTTGGTATTACTATTTGATTAGTAGATTCTCTTTGAGTACAAACTGGCAAGACGTACACGCATGTGTTACTACTACACTCCGAGTCAACGAATAATTCCAGGTGGTCAGTATTTTTTAGTCTCGCTTGCTTCTTTGACTAATCTACCCGATTCCAACCGAGACAACCAATAGGTAACTTTTAGTCACTTGGTATCGGTTGGTAATCTAGCGTCTAGATTAGAACTGGTGTCGCTGTTTAGTTGAAATATTCCTCCTTACTAATGTTCCCTTATTGGTCAGTTGGTAGTTCAAACTGACCATAGGAATATTTGGTGTTCAAAGGCAAAAGGGAAGAATGAATGAAAACTGCCCATTGCAAATTGTGTGTAATGGGGAAGAGGTAAGAGTGGAATGCATCTTTGCGCATGTCTTTTTTGTTTGTTATTCGTCGTTGTAGTCGACTGGAAGATATGACTGAAGCAGTTGGGCACACTATCCTCTAAAAAAGGTTTAGTAAGGAACGTGAAAGACGAAAGGAAATATTTATACATTGTGTTTGAAATACTACAGTGAGTGTTATTAGGTATTTACTACCACTGGAAAAAAGATAAGAGAACGAGCTCACCTAGAAGAAGTTTTTTTGTTTTTGTTTTTATTTAGCTCTTGATAACCTCATAATTAATAAGATGCAATTAGTTTTGTTTTTTTTATTTTGAACATTCTTGCGTCATAAAATATACTTTAAATAACCTTGATCAAATAATTTAAATGAATATTTTGTTTTCATGCAGAGAAATATTGATGAAAAATTGAATTGACAAAAAAAAAAAAAAAAAAAAGAAAAAAAAAGAAGAATTATTACTAGCTTCCTTTCCTTGATTTTTTGTATATAAGTCTTAATTCTTTCAGGAATGGATTTCAGTAATTTAAAGCCAATTTAAAAAAAAAATAGTTCCCATTTTCCCGAATGGTAGTTAATAGATATTTTGGAGGGGGATTGAGCCTTTTCACATTTTTTTTACAATTCTCATCATCAATTTTCAACTGGATTTAGATTTGAGTTGTTTTCCGGCCATGTCATTAATTTTATTTGCCTTTCCCAGAGAAAAGCTTCCCCTTGGCGCAGTGCCAAGATGCATTATCATCCTGGAAAACGACTTGATTATTACCAAACCAATTTTCTCTGAAAAGAATGAGAAAATTAACCAGTGTATATATGTGCGTTGATTGTTGAAAGAATGATTGTTATCTCCCCTGATTCTTTAAATGATAAAGCACCTCCAAATGCTGAATGACTTGGGAAATTTACTTGTCTTCTTCTGGCAGTCATCTTCATATGTTTTATTTGAATGGCACCAGACAAAACTTCCAGCCTCATTGCCTTGATCCATGCAGATTCTTGATTTCGTTTCAGTTTTCTACATGTAAATATCATTTTATTCAACTGATTTCTTACAGTTTTATAATAAACAAAACTTATTGCTGAGCGTCTTCTGCTCAGACGCTTTGATGTCTTTTGTGGTCAGTCAGTATGTCTTCCTTTTGAACAACCCCATGTTTTTCATATTTGCACCAAATCTTTAGACACAGCTAACAGGGAACAAGCAACGTTTTCACCAAAGAGTGGTGGGTTCTTAAATGAATTTTACGGTCTTTTACATTGTTTCAATTAACAGTTCTTTTATTGGAGATGTTTCATTTCTATTAGGTCTGCCAAAACCGCTTGTTGATGTTTGCTCGAAGTGTCTTTTAACCGTAAACCGATTGGCACATCTTTGCTTCCGTTCATATTTGTTTTAGGAATTCCAAATACAAGATAACTATATTTTCTTCTGCAAGTCTTGAAAAAAAATCATATCATTAATTTAGATAATCTAATCTAGTTTATTTAAAGAGTATTTTACGAATCCAGAATGAGCAAGGCCTAATCAACTGGGGCTCTTGAATATAGTGACTGCATCTATGTAGAAGGGTAATCTGTCCAACGATTGCCCTGGATATAACACTAAAGCAGCTGATTGTGTGGCTCCAGTTCTGGAACTTTTGGGAATGTTAAATACCCCTTTATTGTCTTTATACTCCAGTCAACTCTGACCCAGATTGTTGTCCCGTCTATAAGTCAAATAGAACTGTTTAACCATTTAACTGTGTGCTAACAAATGACTGATGATAAACTGAATTGTTAGTATTGCATAGCAATACTTGAAAGCATTAAACTGTATGTAAGAACTGAATAAGCACTATTGGAAGTATTTCACTATGTGCAAATAAAACTATTTATGAGAGGAATACTTGAAAACGCTTCTTGGAATACAAAAAAAATCTTGGATAGGGAATAGAATTATTAGTATTTGAAATCAATATTTGAAACCCTTTGTGTGTGAATAAAATAGTTCTCATTTATGAATAAAATTACCTACAAACAATTCGTTTTCAAATCATATATGTACAATCATATGAATATCTGTAATCAAATGACCGATGTTCAATTGAATTGTTAGTGTTACGAAGCAATACTTGAAACCATTTAACAGTGTATAAGCAAATGATTAATATTAAATAGAATTATTAGTGTTTGATAGAAGTACTTGAAACCATTTAACTGTGAACAAACAATTGAGCTCTAGCTTGTTTAAATGTTTCAAACAAATTATCCGTCAACAAATCATGCATATTTGATTAATACATCAAGAAGATTAGGTATTAGATAACCCACAAGGGTTGATATTCCATAAAACGCAACAAACCAACCTACCAAAATGTGTAGCAATTAAATAAAAAGACTGGATTAAAATAAAATAAAAAATAAGTGAATATCCTTGAAATGAGCTGATGTCATCATTTTCACAAGAAGAGGTAAATACCTAAAATGCAGTAACACTTTCTTTCGTGTTTCCTATTTCTCCTTTATGTTTCCTAGTGGACACTGTCCACTACTGTCCACTGCTGCTTCATTTGTCCTCAGTCGACTACAGCTACTAATAACGGACTAACAAGATATGCGCAAAGACGCATTCCATTCCCCCCGTTCTTCATCACACTCAGTCTGCAATGGTCACTTTTCATTCATTCTTCTCTTTCACCCTTTAACATCAAATAATCCTATGGTCAGTTCGAACTACGAACTGACCAATGACAGGTCATTAGTAAGAAGGAATGATTCATCTAATTAGCGACACCAGTTCCAATCTAGACACTAGTTTACCAACTGATACCAAGTGACTAAAAGTTACCAATTAAATTATAGTTGTCTCCGTTGGGGGTCAGATTGATCGATCGAAGAAACAAGCGACATGAAACAACAATAATTATTCTAGTAATAGAAGACTGCCCAGGTTGTTCTCACAAAATCTCCTAATCTAATAGTACTATTAAATTATGTTCTTTAAATAATTCAGTTTCTTTTTTCGACCCCCAAAATACTTTTGTTGTTATTACTGCGATGTGAATCAGTAGCTCATTGGAAGACCTTCGGCTCTGTGGTCGCTGGTTCGATCTCTACTGAGGGAGATCACAATATATACAACTGATGAGACCTAATAAGATCGAAAAAGCTGTCCAGTGGTTTCGTATGTCACATGTAGTGCTTGCCGGATTTTCTGGTCATGGTAAATCACACACAAATTGTAATTTATACAAATACGTTTATTTTCGCTTATATATGTAATTAATTTTGAAAAAAATTTGTACAAGAACTACCGCAATAAAAGCAGTTTTTCTTCCCATAAAGTCTTCATCAGATGACGACCATGGGTTTCATCATGGTTTCGGGGCCGAAGCATCATTACCACTAACCCAGGGCGCCCCAGCAGTATCCCACAATACTACAAGACTTTATTGGGTGGTGTTTGATCTGTACGAATGCCATATCCGTTCAGATGCAGTTACTGTCTTGTTTTGGATCTTTTTTGTATATTCCCTCTTCTCTGCTGGTGAAAGTCAGAGTTTTGTTAAAAATGTAGAGGTTGCGTTCGAAATAAAACCTCGAAATCCAATCTCAAGAGGAAATATGTCTGTTGACCAGCCATTCTTAATACACAGTTCACGTAGGTCTTCGTACTTTCCAATTTCCGCTGATGCGCCCAGTCGATGTTGGTCTCGAAAGGAATAGTTAATTCAGCTATAACTTTTTTTGAATTAACTGATCAAATGAGATCTGGACGCTGGTGAGTTGATGTTATTTCTGTTGGAAAAGTGAGTTGCCGGTCTACGTCAGCAATTATGCGCCAGTCCGTAGAGCCCTCAAACAATATTGGTTTGTGCCTATTATTTCTATGTGAATTTTTCGAAACGTTTCCTTCTTTATCAAATTGTATATTTGTTTTTATACATGAAATTTTATTGGCAGGTTCACGACACATTTCTGCAATCTCAGCAATAATCTCTAAGATTTCATTATGTCTCCACGTGTAACTTCTTAAGGAATACTGACATATTTTTAATTTAGCCCAGTCCATATAAAGGAGATTAATATATGTAATTAGTCAGGTGGTAAATGACACAGGAGCTATCTATTAACGTGTCTACACTGATATGTTGATTCACTTCGGTTTAGCAGTTTTTTCAGCGTGTTCTAAGATGCATAATCTTTTTTACTGACAATCTGTAACTATTATGAGAGATTTGTCCGCTCTATCTCTTATTTACCATATATGCTTCGATAGTGTTCTTATTGTTGTTTTATTTTCTGTTTGTAAAGGTGAGCCATTATATATATCTATATATGTCTAAATATTTACCAACTCCGCACCGAGGTCAATTTTTATGCGGAGTTTAACAGGTGTGAATTCAGAGTTTTCATTCTCTTAGACTGTTTGCCTAACCAAGGCTAAACAATACAGCCTGCTCTACTATTTAGCGAAAGCTGAAGGCTGAATAATTGAAAATGTAGTTTTTCCTAGCGTGACTTGAACCAGGGTCACCCAGACTCTCTCTCTCTCTCTCTCTCTCTATATATATATATATATATATATATATATATATATATATATCGATTGTTTTGACGTCTAACACTGTTTAACGTTGTTAACAATTTTTCAAATCACCGACTGATTTTCCTTCTTTGTTCCGAGCTCTTACAATATTTTTCTCCTCCCCTATCCTTTTATTTCGGTTTATTTTTATTTCATTCCTGGAAAGTTTTTCACACAAGCATTAGCAGGAGATTTTTCACTGGAGACAGAATGACAGCAAATCTACTCTGGTCTCCAGAACTCTTCTGAGTATTCTAGACGATCTGTATGGTGTCGATTCTTCTTCTGATTTCCAATTTCTTTAGTCTTTTCTCAAGACTTTGTAAACCGTTCCGAGTGCTCTAATTACGATTCGTATCACTGTAGCTTGATGTTCGGCAGTTATTTTAGTTCTCTGGCAACGTCTATGTATTTGTTTATCTTTTCGTTTACTTTTATTTTCACTTCGTGGCCCGCCAGAACGACAAAATCCACTGAATAGTAAGTTCTTTTTCCACCTTTGTTAATCAACACTTGTCTTCTGGTCCGGATTTGGTAATCTGTTTGAATCTCTAAACCCTGGAGAATTTTAAGTGTCTTATTCTCCAAGACTGCGTGTCTGGTTTCTTGGAGAATAAGACACTTAAAATTGCAGGACGCTGCTGGAGAAGCAGGGACGAACTCATAAGTGATGTACAACTATGGACCCCCGCATATGGTCAAGCAAAAGCAGGAAGACCAGCACGAACATACATATAGCAGCTCTGTGATGATACCGGATGTAGCCCTGAAGACCTGCCAGAAGCGATGAATGATAGGGAGAAGTGGCGAGAGATGATCAGGGATATCCGTGCTAGCGGCACGACATGATGATGATGATGATGATGATTCTCCAAGACGGATTGTGGTTTCAGCCTAAACCATTTGGTTGAATCTTTTGCAGATTACCTGATTTCTTTTTCGCTCTTTTTTTATTTCCCTTTTTTTTTCTTCTTAACAAAAGTCAATCTCAGTTTGATTTTTTTCTTACTCTTCTTTCTGTCTTTATTTTTCTGACCCTCTTTTTTTTCTTTTCATCAATTTTCTTTCTTTCTTTTGAAAATCGATCACTCTACCCGCACACTGATGGCAGTAGAATAAAAATAAAGAAATCGTTATTATCATTATTATCATTAGTAGTAGTTATAGTTGTAGTATACACTAACTAAGCGGTATCTCATTGGCCTAGTGGGTAGAGTGTTCGCCAATGGTCGCGTCATACAAAGGACGTTAAAAATAGTACTTGATACCTCCTTGCTTAACACTCAGCAATATAAAGTACGTATCAAGAGTAAAGTTGAGCAATCCAGGGAAAGGAGTAGTGCCCTCCTCTACACCTCGGTGTAGTAGCTATTGAAAAGGGAGCCTTCTGGTCGCCCTCGACTAAAGGGAGACAACTTTACTTATATCCTAACTAGTTTTTCACTGCGTATTTCTATTTTTATTTTTCTACTTTCCGTGAGTCTTTCACACCAGCCTTAGTTGATGGTTTTTCACTGTATTTTGAGTGAGAGCAAGTCTCATCAAGTCACCAGGACTCTTCTCAGTATCCTGGCCGATCTCAATAATGTAGTAGTTTGCATAATTTCCACTCGTCCTCTTATTTCCAAGTCCTCCAGTCTCTTTATCAATCCTTTGGTGACTGTACTGAGCGCATCCAATTACAGTTGATGTCACAGTCACTTTTATGTTCCATAGTTTTTCAGTTCCCTAGCAACGTCCAGGTATTTTCAACAGCACGTTATTGGTCCGTAGTTTTTTTTTGTGGGGGTGGCTCCTTTTTATGAACCTTTTTGGATTATTATCATTATCATTCCAGTAATTTTTTTTGCTGGAGTTTGAGTAACAGCAAGGCTCCTCAGATGTCCAGAATTCTTCTGGATATCCCAGACGATCTTAGCATTGCTGTAGTCTGGATAGTTCCATTTCTTCCAATCATTTTTCTAAGCTTTTAGGGACCGCCCTGAGACAACTAACTACAATTGCTATCACCGTCACCGTTCCATCTTTTTTCACCTCTCTCAAGCAAGGTCCAAGTATTTGTCTAACTCTTCGTTTTCTTTTATTTTCCCTCTGTGGTCGGCTGGAAAAGCAAAATCCATTTGATGACAAGTTTTTTCCTCAGGTTTATTAACACTTTGTGTGGTCGTCTGGCCGGGATTAGGTGATCCGTTTGAATCTCAAAATACCAGAGAATTTTTTTCGTGACAGGTTTTCGAACTCGCTTGGTACTATGTCACAGTCCAGTAGGTTAGCCATTGTGCCGAAGAGACTCCGCTTTTCTCCGTTGTACTTGAGATCTTGTAAACTATCTTCTAAAGAGTGTACACTATTCTATTCGATGAAAACGAGAGCGCTTATTCACGTGTTCCATGAATAAGGCCTTGTGCTTGCAAGCAAGCAATAGTCGTTATCGAGAGGGCAGCTAGCGTAACGTTTATGGCCAAAGAAAATGAAATCAGCCAACTGGGTTCAAATAGTGGAAGAAGCTGCGCACGTTTCATTCGTCCTTGCGAAAGACATAAATCAATATGTTAGCCTCCGCCATGCTAGAGATACGATAGACTGGGTTCTCTATAGATGCTAAGGCAATTTGTTGTGGAGAAAAAAATCAGAATTCAGACTAGCTATACACCGCTTAAAATTGGCGTGGCGAAAAGGTTCGGTTAATAAACGCGCATTTATAAATAACACTTTCATCTTTAGAAAACTAATGCAACATTACCATAACCAAACAACAGAATAATCAATAACCAAACAATAGAATAATCAATAATCAATAATAGAATAATCAATGTTTGCAAATAATGCCCTTTCTTCTTTCATTTGATTTTGTTAACAAAAATTCGGTTTTCTCATAGGCTCACCTTTTAAAGGTTTTGTTTGTCTTATTCTTGAATAAAGTTCTTTTAAATTCATCATAAATTTCTAAATATTTTCCTTAAATTGATTACATATTATTCATATATCTACAAAATGTTGACATAACAAAAATTCCAGACAAATGAAATAGAACCTCTCATATATTTTGATATACGAACAAGAAACTAACACTTCAAATGTAAATATTTTTTAAGAAGAGGAATTAATATAGTAAATTGAATAACCACGACCAGAAAACCCGCCGAACATCTACGCACGGGAACACTGGACAGCTGTTCGACCTTATTAGGTCTCATACGCAGTGTATTCCATAATCTCCACTACTGGAGATCGAACCAGCGACCACCGAAACTCTACAACAGAGCCACCAGTTCATATCGCACCGAAGTGACGCCAAATCAACTAGTCATGGTAATTGCGCTGCCAAATAACCTAAATGTGTCTTGCAAGTTACATCCGTACTCTTTCCAGAGGACACGGTCACCTCCAGGGCCACTTCTTCCCAAGAGGATTAGAAATACGCATCCGCGTAATTATTATGACCTAAAGGGCAAGAGAATAGACGTACATATTTTTATTTTTTTAAGTAGAGGAATGTTCCCGTATGTCATGCGTAGGTGTTCGGCGGGTTTTCTGGTCGTGGTAATACTATTCTCAATACCAATTCAAAGTTTCACTAAAATTTTCTAAGAATGACCGTATGTATTTTTACTCAATTCATAATACAAAAACATGATTATTAATAGGCTTTTATCTTAGGATCGGGCCATTGGCCTAATGAGTAGAGTGTTCGCCAATGATCCGGGAGACCAGGGTTCAATCCCAGGTCGAGTCAGACTCAAAAAATAGTATTAAATGCAGCCTTGCTTAACACTCAGTATTATAAGGTCAGGATCAAGGGTAAAGTGGAGCAATCCAGGGATTGGAATAGCACCGTCCCCTACACCTCGGTGTAGTAGCTCTTCAAAAGGGAGCCTTTGGGTCACCCTCGACTAAGGTCACTAACTTTACTTACTTTATCCTAGGGTCCTTAGAATTTGAAGCCTCAAATATTTAAATGAAGAACTTAATTACATGGAAAATTCCTTTACACAACAACATTTTCCAGATCTTTTATATAAAATGTGAAATTAAAAGCTTTTAGAATTCACAAACAGAAAAGTAATAAAAACACAATTTGTTACCAAAATTTCGAATAAAGATCTGTTGCATAATTTTATCATTTTACTAATTAAATCAATTCACATTATCGAGAAAATAATCTCACTTCCTCGGTATCCAAACGGTAAAAAAACTCTTTTAAAACGATAAGGAACAAACAAAAAACGGAATTAAAAGCTCGCATATATTTCATTCTTTGTAATGTTTGTAACCAGATTTACATGATGTGAAACTCCCAGGATTAATAAACAAAAGGCATTTATGAACAGATTTGAGATTTTAGATAAGAAGACTTTCGTAAAACATCGTTTAGAAACCAAATATAGTTTTAATTTTAAAGATTACAAAATTTTTGTTAAATCATAATCAACACTGAAAGAAAAAGCAAATAAAAATTTAAATTTCTCATAAACTTATTTATAAAAATGATGTTATATATCTTTACTTACATCATAAAAAAATGAATTGCTAACAGGTTTTTATCGTAGAGCACTTAAAAATTCAAGCGCCAAATATTTGAATGATAAACTCAATTATATAAAAAATTCCTTTGCTCGATTACATCCAGATCTTTTATATAAAGAGTTAAATTAAAAGCTTTTTGAATTCACAGAGGAAAAATGAAATATAAAAACGATTAGCAACAAAGATGAAATTTCGAATAAAAATCTATTACAAAAATATAGGAATTTTATCAACTTATCTAATTACACATATTACTTAAAAACAAATCAAACAACTTTGATATCCAAAATGTCAAAAAGTTTTCAAAAGAAATTGGAATTATTATCAACAGTAAGAATAATATAAACAAATTGCATCTAAAACGTGCTTACATTCAATTCTATGTGTAATCCCCCGTCGGCATTCCCCTAAAAAAGGAGTGCCCAAGGCGTCAGGCGATAAACCTAACCCTTCCAAGAAGGTTTAAAGCCTGGGGGACGGCCCTCTGAGGCTCGAGGAATCAACCTTCCAGCACGGATGAAAAGGCTCTGCACGTATACCTGATTATAGCTTAAACTGGACAGCAAGGTCCAGTGCTATACAAAGGTGACAAAGATGTCAATGTTACAGGTCGCCCACCCGAAGTTGGCCCAGCTGAAGCTGAGGGTCTTTCGGCCTCAAGTTTGCTATGGAGCTTTGACCATCTGGCACGAATGCCAGACAGTTCGCTGAAAAGCCTCAGCACGAAGCAGGAGCTGATCAAGCGATATTTGACGAACGTCCCACCAGATAGACGAGTGTGGCACAAGGCCGTTTTTAGGTGGATCCGGCACGCAGGGCCGTGGCCCAGATGCGTCCGGCGGCTCTAAAAATTCGTCGGGCCCAGTCGGCATTTACCTAAAAAGGACCGCTTCAGGCGCCAGGCAATTAACCTAACCTCTCCTAGGGGGGTTAAAATCTGAGGGGATGGCCCCTGAAGCTCGATGAAAATAACCGTCCGGCAGGAATGCTGAAAACTCTCTACACGAAGCTGGAGCTGATCAAACTCTATAGTTATTCTTAGTGAGAGATTCATTCGGCCTTGTGCCAGATCGAAGCAAAGAGCTTTGTAAATTACCTTAGTGAGAGATCTATATTGGCTTACACTCATGCAAATTAGGCAGATTAATTTGCCAATATCACTACATTTATAAAGTTTTTGTTAAAATACATCATTATCAATACAGAAAGATTGTGGAATCTAGCTCTAATTCTAATTTTAAAACTATCAAAGACCGAGTTCTTTAAACTTATCTCCTTCTGTAGTTAATTTAATTAAATTAGCTATAAATAGTTAAATTAGTTATAAATAACTACGATATCCCTTATTTAAATTAGTTTTATCATTTATAAATTTATTATACATAAATTCAATATTTTTGTAATAACTTTAAAACAACAATCATGTTATGATTTCGAACACAAAAAAAATTGACGTCAATCTACCTTGAAATAGAACACAATTAATGATAAAAAGAGAAAAAAATAATCTTTTTCTTTTAATTTTTTTTTTTCGTTTCATATTTTTACTAAAAAATAATTTTTCAGATGTAAAACAATAACTAGTATACCGGGTATGACACTAAACTGCATCCTCGTATACGTATATATATATATATATATATATATACTTTTGTAACTGGTCAAAACCTGGAATTATGCAATGTAGTCAGTCATGAGGCACCATCTCATTTATTGTGTTGCCATTGTAAATGAGATTGATGCAGTCCTTAAAGACACTTGATGGGGCTGGGGATGAGTTGGCCTGTGTGAGGTTCCCATGAAGGATTTTGCACGAATGACAGTGTCCACTACTACTTCTGTTTCCTTCCTTAGTCGACTACAACCACTAATAACAGACTAACAAGACATACGCAAAGATGCATTCTATTTCGAGCCCTTCCCCATGACACTCAGTTTGCAATGGTCAGTTTTCATTCATTCTTCCCTTTCGCCCTTGAAAACCATATATTCCCATTGCTATTTTGATCTACTAACTGACCAATGAGAGACCATTTGTAGGAACGAATATTTCAACTGAACAGAGACACCAGTTCCGATACCAAGTGACTAAAAAAGTTGTCTCATATGGTATTAGATAGATTAGTCGAAGAAGCAAGAGTGACTAAAAGTTAGTTACCAATCAAGTAAATATTGTCAGTAGTCTCGGCTTCTAGTTGAAGAAACGAAAAAGATTAAACAGACGAATCAGATGATATTTAGTGACCTATACTTTTTGTTCGTTATCTGCAGTTAAATGGCCAACTTTAAAATAATTCAGCTTTTTTCAATCACCAACCCAATTAAATAATTTTAAAAAATATATAACAAAAAAAAAAAAAAAAGGCATTTCAAACTATTCTTTAAATTGACCGAGACAATGAAAATTAAACCTGTTCAAGTTCTGTAAAATCAAATTGTACCATCTTTAAATATTGACGGAGACACATCTAAAAAAGCGCGATATTAAAAGTTTTTTTCGAATTTCTTCGATCCAGATTCTGATTTTATTTAGAAATCCATATCAAAAAAATAAATCGACAAGCTGAGTTCGATATCAGGACAAGGCTGTTTGCGTTTATGTATCTGATGGTGAGGTACCATTCCGGGAAACTCGGAAACCGCTTCATTAATATTACTTTCAGAGCCACACTAATTCAGAATTGTTAGGGGTCATCGGTGAATCAAATACAAAGGATTTTTGATATTGCTAGTTATTTAAAACTACATAGCTTTGCGTAAATTGTTTCTGTTTGATAGAAATACTTGATAAATAGACTTACTTGTGTTTGGTAACAATACTCGA
>OY757934.1:72009168-72036668 GCA_963585895.1 Sepioteuthis lessoniana
ACCAATGCTGCACGACCACAAAATCATTGTAAAACGCAGCTAAATGGGGACATTAGAAAATCTGCAAAAGCGATGAACGATAGAGACATATGAAGAAAGAGAGAACCGCGGAACTCCGTACAATCGGAACGAATTGTGCGTGTGTTTGTGTAAAAATAGACATTAAGGTTTTGACTTTATTTATACTTGAAGAAGTTCCCAAACTTAACCGTTTCGATTTTTCTCACCAGGGAATATCAACATGTGATGATTCATCTCCTGTACACACACACACACACACACACACACACACACACACACATATATATATATATATATTGTCATCCAGGGACAGACGGTTTCATTGTATCACAACTCTTCAGAATGGCTGGCCACGTAGGATGCTTCGAGCTGAGATTGAAGCCACCCATCTTGACATTAGACTTAGTATCATACCGCTCAGCCTGGAGGTGCCCGTGGTGTAATGGTTATCGTCATAGGATATGGACACGGCGATACGAGTTCAATTCCTGGACAAGACTGATTGCATTTCACATCGCTCTAATACCCTTGGGAAAGGTATGAATCCAATTATTCTCCCGCCAGCTATGGGTAAATAGCAGGGCAAACTAGGTTCTTCAGCCTTGGTGAGGCAACTAGTCTAGGAGAAGGAAAACTCTGAATTCAAACCTGCTAAACTCCGCTTAAAAAAATAACCTTGTGTCATATCCTGCCGAGCGGAGGGGTTGGGTAAATAGGATCATACCGCTCAGCCTTCACTAGACATACGTCAGCTCGGGAATAATAAGGCATTATGCAGTAGCTTTCATTTGCTTACATTTTACCTTACTGGATACCAGAGTGCTCAATTCATCTGAAGGGCTTTGTATTACGCGTATGGCAGCCGTTAATTCCTTCGGCAGAGTGCTCAACCCCCGTATATACTGTCATTAACAGAAAGACTGTTTCGTTCTATCACAACTCCTCAGTGTGGCTAGTTACGCAGGACGCTTCAAGCTGGTATTAAAACTTACCCAACTTTACGTTAGAATTAGTACATATATATATATATATATATGTATATAAATCGAATTATATATATATCTATATGTATATATGAGAAAAAATATATATATATACTTATATATACATATATATATGTATTTCAATTTATATACACACATATGTATATATACTTATATATACATATATATATGTATATACTTATATATACATATATATATATATATACTTATATATACATATATATATATATACTTATATATACATATATATATGTATTTCGATTTATATACACACATATGTATATAAATCGAATTATATATATATGTATATATCAGTAAATATATCATATTATTACACAAGAATGCTGCGTGCAATCCTGAACAAGTCCTGGCAGCAGTACCCCACAAGACACCAACTGTACGGCCACCTGCCCCCTATCACGAAAACTATTCAAGTTAGACGAACCAGACATGCAGGACACTGCTGGAGAAGCAGAGATGAACTCATAAGAGATGTACTCTTATGGATCCCCACACATGGCCGCGCAAAAGCAGGACGACCAGCTCGAACGTACATTCAGCAGCTATGTGAGGATACAGGCTGTTGTCCTGAAGACCTACCTAGGGCGATGAACGATAGGGAGGAGTGGCGAGAGAGGGTCAGGGATATCCGTGCTACCAGCGCGATATGATGATAATGATATTATATTATGAAAGTGTCGGTCGTCAGTAAATCACTATGTGGTTATGTGTCGAACCAAGTACAATATAATATGGAGAGTGCTCAATATCTATGAGAGAGCTATTATAATAATAATGATAATAAATAAATATATATTATATATTTAATCCATGGAAAATATTGATCTGCAACCTAAGGTTTCATGAAGTTTATAACAACATTCATCAGGCAGTTAAGAAGATGGAATGCATGGATTAAATATATATATATATAATATATATTAATCTATTATCATTATTATCGTAAGTAAACATATATATATATATATATATATATATATATATATAATTCGATTTATATACATATATATCTATGTATATAAATCGAATTATATTCATATATATGTATATATAAGTATATATATATATATACATTATAATCATCATCCTGATGATCAAGATGTGCTGATAGCACTGTGTCCTTTGACATCACCTACACACCCTCGTTCATATAGAGAATACATACTTATATATAGCACATACTTTTATATATGCAAAAAATATCAGCAGAGACGAGAGGTCTGCACTGACAACTCCAACTGGACATTCACAGACACAAATCCTGTATTCAAAAAGGATCACATCCTTATCAAAACAATCTTCACTTTAAAAACAACAATCGAAATTTATCCGACCCATTATAGGTCTCCTGATGAAGACGTAAAGTCTGAAATTTGTTATGAAGACAAGTACATGAAATTATAAAAACTCAAATACTCAATTCAGAATCATTCACGGATCTGTTCATTATAGAATATTTACTTTTCGTTCGTTAGACCAACAACAATCTCTCTCTCTCTCTCTCTCTCTCTATATATATATATATATATATATATATATATTGATTTGGGCATTTGTTTATTTAAGTGTATAAGTGGCAGCCCATAACAATTCTGTTTCTAAGCGGATATCCCCGGATGGTTTAGTTAGATACTGAATGATGTTTCATGGAACAGCATTTGGATATTCATGTAGATATATAATCTATATCTATCTATCAATATATATATATATATATATATATATATATATATATATATATATATATATATATATATATATATATATTATAACAATGTTGGTTGTCACTAAATCACTTTGTGGGTATGTGTCGAACCAAGTAAAATATAATATGGAGAGTGCTCAGTATCTAGGAGAGAGCTATTATAAAATAATAATAAATAAATATATATTTGATAAACATATTTAATTCATGGAATATGGGCTGCGACCCATGGAGTATTTTGCAAAACAACAATCATCAGGCAGTTAAGAAAATGATGATTGCTGTTTTGCAAAAATCTCCACGAAACCCAGAGGTCGCAGCCTATATTCCATGAATAAAAATATATATTTAATATATATTTATTTATTCAATATTATATATATATATATATGTGTGTGTGTGTGTGTGTGTGTGTGTATATATATATATATATATATATATGTTCGCAGATAATTGTGTATAGACGAAACAACTTTTTAATAAAACTATTTTTTTATAAACCAAAGTAACAAGAACTTTATTATTTATTGTGGTATATTGTGTACAATCAAAACAGATTTTATTAGGTATTATATATTTTGCCAACCTGTGCAATATTACAACTCTGTGAAAAAAAAAAGATTAATTAACAGCCCGAAAAATGCGTATATCTTTCATATTTATACAATTAGGAAAAAAGATGTTGCAATTTAATTCTTAATTTGAGAGTTTCATTATTTAAGAGTTTGGCAATAAAAATATCTAATCATATTCGTTTTGAATATAAGATGTTTCAAAATAAATAATGAAATATCTGTATGTTTGGTTTATAAAAAAATAGATATTTATTTCAAAAAATGTTCGGGGCATACTGATTTATGGGCAATATAACTTGGTTGGTTGGTTGGTTGGTTGGATTTTATGGTATATCAATCCTTGTAGGTTATTTATTGCCTGATCCTGTTTATTCACATATATATGTATTATATGAACTGTAAATGAATACTTAGTCGATAACTTTTTTAATGATCCAGAGATCAATTATTTGCATGCAGTTAAATGGTTTCAATTATTTTTATCTAACACTTATAATTCTATTTGATATTAATTATTTGTTAGCACACAGATGGTTTCATCTATTTTTCAAGCTAATAGTTTTATTTAAATGCAGTTAAATACTTTCAAATATCGCTATTTAACACTTAAAATTGTGTTCAACACTATTTATTCATTTGTACGCAAACGGATCCATGTAGCGCTATACAATACAAATAATTCAATTTTCGTAGACCGCTAAACGGTTTCAAGTATTCCTATCTAACTCAAATAATTCTATTTAGAACAATTTTAGTATAGTTTATTTGTGTGTACATTGTTAAATTTCTTTAAGTATTGCTATCTAACTCCAATGGATTTACTTGTACACAGTTAAATGTTTTCAAACATCGTTATATAACACTAACAATTCAATTAAATATCAGTCATTTGTTAGCCTATAATTGAATAGTTCTATTTGATCAACAGATAGGATCCTAACAGGTACTACCAGTCTTGGTCTGAGTGGATCTAGGAGTTATGGCAATGAAGTGGCACTTCAACTCCACCAGAGCTCTAGAAACGGAACCTCACCATCAGATGTCTTAGTGTCATATCCAGGTCCTTTTTTGGTTGGGAGATGTCTTACCCCTCAACAGAGATGCCGTCAGCGGATTCTCCAACCCCAACCGACTGGATTGAATATATATATATATATACTCTCATCCACAGACAGACTGTTTCGTTGTATCACAACTCTTCAGTCTGGTTAGAAGCACAGGATGCTTTAAGCTGGGATCGAAACCCGCCCAACTTTACGTAAGATTTAGTATCTTACAACTCAACCATTCGGTGACCTACGTCAGTTCAGGAATTATGTATTGGCTTTCGTTATTTTTACATTTTTGCGTTACCGGATATTGAAGTGCTCAATTCGTTTTTTTTTTTCATTACGCAGTTGGCAGCCGTTAATTCCTACCCCAGAGTGCTCAAACCCTGGAAGGGGAGCGTATACACACACACACACACACACGGGGGTTGAGCACTCTGGCGAAGGAATTGTCGGCCGCCCCTAGCGTAATGCAAAAGCTCTTCGTAAGAATTGAGCACTCTGGTAGCCGATAGGGTATTAAAAAAATGTAAACAAAGGCTGCTGCTGCTGTTGCTAAAAATAAAATACCTTAAAATTCCCTTAGCCAACGTAGTCCGCTTGTAGCTGTGTGGTCTGAAACCTTAATCTATCGTAAAGTTAGACGGGTTTCGATCCCGGCTTCGAGCGTCCTGCGGGTCTAGCCACACTGAAGAGTTCTGATAGAACGAAACAGTCTGTCTGTGGATGACAATATATATATATATATATATATATATATATGAAGTACATAGATTGGGTTTATACATGTTGTCATTTATTTGATACACTAACTTATTTGCTCGGTCTTATATATATATATATATATATATAAAAAAAAAATATATATATATATATACTGACCTGAAACCAGCAATCAATAAATTCCTTCATACCAAATGGCAACAACGATGGAGTAATAACATCCACAATAAACTCTTCCAAATTCAGACCACCTAGGGAAAGTGAAGATCAGCATTGAGAAAATCAAGAAGAGAACAAGTCGTTATATCCCGATTGCGATTTGGTCATACAAGCCTTACTCGCTCTTTCATACTGAAACAGGAACCACGACCATAGTGTTTGATATGTCAGACAACTTGCACGGTTAAATATATTCATATTAAATGCAGAGCTTTCGCTGTCATCAGAAAGCGATTTTTCAAAGTTCATAGTGTAATTGATCTGTTCGAAAATGTCAGAATAGATGACGTTCTGTCCTTCTTGAGAGAGACAGGGTTGTACAAAAAATATGACTATAAAGGTTAATATGCCATAAAAACCAACCTACCAACCAACCAACCAACCAACTAAAAATATGACGAATTAAAACTGGTTAATCATGAACAAACAAATAAAATCCTGCTTATAGAAAATTTTACCTACTAAGTATTCGTTTAGAAATGTTTGGTTGAATGTATATACATATAAACAGAATTTGGCGTTAAATAACCTACAAAGGTTGATATGCCATAAAACCCAAACAACCAACTAACCAACCAACTTGGTATATATATATATATATATTCGTCTTATATATAAGTCTTTATAGTTCATTTTGACCGGTGACTATTTTTCAGTGGATCAGCCTCAGTTTTCCGTAGTTTACAAATATGTTAACTGCGACGGTTTTCTCTTTGGTCGGCTACAGCCACTAGAGGACTAAGAAAATATGCGCTAAGATGCATTCTATTTCTACACCTTCCCACTCACCAAGGTTACAATGGTCAGTTTTCATTCATTATTCCCTTTCGCCCTTTAACACCAAATATTCTTACGGTCAGTTCGAACAACTAACTGACCAATGAGAGGGCATTAGTATGGAAAAATGCATCAACTGATGAGCGACACCAGTTCCAGTCTCGACACTAGATACCAACCGATACCAAGTGACTAAAAGTTAACAATTAAATAATAGTTGTTAAATAGCCTTGGTTGGTGGGTCAGATTGATTGGTCGAAGATACAAGAGGGACTAAGAAAATAATGACCACTAGTAACAGTCAATTATCAATAAATAGTGCAATGCATGCAGTTCGTAATAATAGTCTCTCCAGCTAGTACCCACAAAGAATCTACCAATCAAATAGCAAATTATCTATTTGGTCGCCTTGTTGATGTAATGGTTAGCAATTTTGACTTGCAAACTTTTACGAGTTCGAGTCTCATTAAACACCCTTTTCGTTCGGCCTTGTACCTTATCTAAGCAAAAAGCTCGACTATCTACTTTGAAATAATTCCGTTTCTCTTTCTTTACAAATAACACACACTCACATACACATACAAATTTAGTAATAGTTGGTTGGTTGGGTTTTATGGCATATCAACCTTTCTAGGTTATTTAACGCCAAATCCATTTTTATGTAAATAATCAGTTCTATTTAAAACAATTCAGTTTAGCATAAGTACACCGTTTAATTGTCCAAAACATTTTTATTTCAAACTATTCAGTTTATTCAAGCAGTTATATATTACAATTCAATTTAGTTTAAGTACAGTTTCAGTGTCAAAAACTGTTCAATTTCAAACAATTCAGTTTAGCATAAGCATGCCGTTTAAATGTAAGTACGGTTTAATTTTCAAAAACATTTCTATTTCAAGCTATTCGGTTTAATCAAACAATTCAGTTTAGCATAAGTATACCGTTAGTTCTATTTAACTCATAGATAGGGCCCTATCAGGTGCTACCACTCCGGGCCAGAGTGGACCTGGGAGCAATGGTAATGAAGGGGTGCTCCGTATTCCCCAAAGCCTCAGCATTACTGGAACCTCACCATCATACTGTTTAGTGTCATATTTGTTTAACGGTATGTCAAACCCAAATGGATTATTTAATGCTGAAATTTGATTAATTTGAAAATGTTCGATTATGATAAATATTTTTCTTTTCAACGTTCCATTGCAATTTTTTAAAAAATTTTCTTTATCAAACGTTTCTTTGCTCACACCTATGTCGTATTAAGTATTCCTATCAAATACAAATAACTTACACAGAGTTCTAAGGTTTCAAGTATTCTTCTCAAATACAAACAATATATACACAATTTCATTGTTTCACGTAGCAATTGGTATTTAATAGTAATAATAGTAATACCCAAAAGAGGCAACCAAAAGCCCAAATACATAGAATCCATGTAATGTTTTTTTCCCTCACCCTAGGTTTTGGGTAAAGATTCATTGAAGGATTATAAAAGCTTTAAAATAAGACTGATAATCAAATAATAATAATAATAATACAAACACAAAATATCTACTCATTGCTGTCAAATGTGAGAAGTGAGGCATGGGCTGCTATCGATAGCCTATCGGTCACATGGAAGTCAGACCGGACCGATAAAATGAAACGCAGTTTCTCCCAAGCAGCGGTCGAGTCGATACTGCCATACGGATGCACCACATTGACGCTCACTAAACATATGGAGAAAAAGCTTGACAACTACACAAGAATGCTGCGAGAAATATTGAACAAGTCCTGGAGGCAACACCCTACAAAGCAGCAGCTGTACGGCCACCTACTACCCATCACGAAAATTATCAAAATTAGACGAACCAGACATTCGGGACACTACTGGAGAAGTAGGGACGAGCTCATAGGTGATGTTCTCCCGTGGACCCGTTCACATGGCCGAGCAAAGGCAGGACAACCAGCTCGAACCTACATACAGTAGCTCTGTGTAGATACGGGATGTATTCCTGAAGACCAGCCGGAAGCAATGGACGTTAGGATTATAGGGAGGGTGGCGAGAGAGGGTCAGGGATATCCGTGCTAATGGGGTGACATGATAATAATGATGATGATGATGACGATGGTGGTGATGATGATGATGATTTGATACGTTCATTCATGTGTCCGTGAAGATTTGAGGCAAGTTAGTCTACGGGAGAGGGTGGTGTTAGTGTGACCAAAATTAGAATTTATAACTTATATAAGATATATCTCTGAATGAAAATAATTCATAAAACAACATTGTTTTAAATAAAGTTGCCGTTCAAATTCCCCCCAAAAAAACATTTCCTGTATTTTTTTTCTGTGATTCGAACTAATTAAATCCTCTAAAACACAGGAATTTTTTATTTAGAAAAAAAAAAAATTTATATTTTATAAGGGGTTTCAATTTTACATCTTAATCTAATGTAGATGATCACTCATTCTCGGAAGTTACCGAAGAAAAAAACAGGGGGAATTCTATTTTGGCCCAGTGGGTAGAGTGTTCACCAGTGGTCGCGGAGACCTGGGTTCAATCTTAGGTCGCGTCATAGCAAAGACTTTTAAAAAATGGTACTTGATACCTCCTTGCTTAACACTCAGCAATATAAGGTACGTATCAAGGGTAAAGTGGAGTAATCCAGGGAAAGTAGTAGCGCCTTCCCCTACACTTCGGTGTAGAAGCTATTGAAAAGGGAGCCTTCTGGTCGCCCTCGACTAAAGGGAGACAACTTTACTTACTAACTTTTATTTATTTTTTATTTATTTACTTTTTAATTCTAACTCCGGAAATTGCTGATCATTTAAATAGAATATGATTGTAAATGTGAACCTCTGTATAAAATGGAAAATAATTTTTCGATTTTTCTTTTGTTATTTTTCGAAAAAAAAAAAGTTGTGCGTTTGAGTGTTTAATTAGTTATAAATTAATTATCTTATTTTGATTGGCTGAAATCACAGAAAAAACTGCTAGAATTTGTTTCCCCTGTGAAATTGAACGAACGCACACAGAGAAAAAATCTTCAGTTTCTTTTGAGGCGTCCACTGTTATTAGCGACGATGAGGTTAAACGTTTCAATTTTCTATTGTAGATGACCCATCTTAAATATCCATTACGACATTTCAGTGACATGCAGCAGCCAATAATGATTAATTATCTTGCTTATAATTAGAATGCATTTAATTGCAGTAAAATAACTGTCATAATATTTTCTTTATTTCTTATATCGTTTGCGGTAAAAGGTTATAAGTTTACTTTTATTTGCTGATAGACAAGACAGTTAAGAGAAGAAGCTTCCAGCTGTACCACAAAATAACAGCAGGTAATTTATTTTGGTTGGGTTTCATGGCATATCAACCTTTGTAGGTTATTTAATGCCAAATCCTCTTTATACATATCTACCAAATATATACGATTTCGTATTTAATGCTAAATCGTCTTAAAACATATATATTAAATATATAAGATTTGGTTTGGTTGGGTTTTATGGCATATCAACCGTTGTTGGTTATTTAATGCCAAATCGTCTTTATTCATATATATTAAATATATATGATTTGTTTTAGTTGGGTCTTATGGCATATCAATAATTGTTGCTTATCTAATACTTAATACTCTATATACATATATATTGAATATGTATGACTTGTGGCGTAATGGTAAAAGCGATGGAATGCGTATTCATAGTTTACAGTGCATGTGAAAGACCATGTTCTTGGGGACGTATTCGGGGAAGGGGATTTTTTCGGACTCCTTCCGACAGAATCTCTCACGCCATCCGCATTGTCAGGACATCTTGCAGACAACTTCCTCCCAAATCTAGCATTTTTCCTTCTGGTTGAGGTTGTTTAATGACCTGTTGGTTTAAAATGTGTGTACCCAACGATAAAGTTGGCTTTCCTGGGGATAAGTTTTGAGTTAAAATTTGCTTGCAGAGTTTTGAATGATTTCATCTCTAGATAAGCAGTGACGCAAAATATTGTCCGGGACATTAGGTTCGAAGATTAATAGGTGTTATAGAATATCATTTTCAAATCTGAAAAACACATCTTTATTATTGTGAGCAGTCACATAGATCCCTTTTATATCAAGACACCCTATGTGTGTGCGTGTGTGTGTGTAAATACGTATGCGTATATTCACGTAGGTGCCCGTGGTGTAATGGTTATCGTCCTAGGAAATGGACACAGCGACACGAGTTCAAGTCCTGGACAAGACTGATTGCATTTCACATAGCACTAATACCCTTGGGAAAGGTATGAATCTAATTATTCTCCCTCCAGCTATGGGTAAATACTAGGGCAGACTGTGTCCTTCAGCCTTGGGGAGGCAACTAGTCTAGGAGAAGGAAAACTCTGAATTCAAACCTGTCAAACCTCGCTTAAAAATGACCATGTGTCATATCCTGCCCGAGCGGAGGGGTTGGTAAATAGGGTATATTTACATATACGTACGTATATAAATATATATATACCGGCTCGTTGGCCTAGTGAGTAGAGTGTTCGCCAATGGTTCGGGAGACCTGGATCCAATCCCCGGTTGCGTCATATCAAAGACTTTAAAAAAATGGTACTTGATACTTCCTTGCTTAACACTCAGCAATATAAGGTACGTATCCAGGGTAAAGTGGAGCAATCCAGGGAAAGGAGTAGTGCCCTCCCCGACACCTCGGTGTAGTAGCTATTGAAATGGGAGCCTTCGGGTCACCCTCGACAAAGGTCGCCAACTTTACTTTTTATATTTACCTGTTTACCCAATTAAAGAGGTAGGAAGGAAATAGAATCTAAAAAAAGGGGAAAGATTTAATGATCCTCGTAAATTGATGTATATATATATATGTAGATGCTAATTTGTGTATATATATATTCATGGTATTATACATTTATGTATGTATATATATTTACGTATATATATATATATATATGAATATACATATATTTTTCTGTATATATATATCTGTATGCACATGTATATATATATATATATATATTTAGGTGTATGTACCTATTCATTTATACATATACGAGGATCATTAAATAAGTTTCCAGACTTTTTTCGTATGGGCTCTTTCGAAGTAATCTCCTCCGGCTGCAATGCCCTTGTTTTACCGTTCCAACATCTTCCGGAAGGCCCCATGGAAGTCCTCATGTGTGAGTGTGTCAATGACCTTCGTCACAGCCTCTTTCATCTCCTCGATTGTCTCATAAAGAAAACCTCTGAGCTAAGGGAATAACCAAAGGTCACAGGGAGCAAGATCTCCACTATAGGGAGGCTGAGGAACTGTCTTGATGCTCATGTTGGTCAAATAGTCTGTGACAAGGATGGAGTTCTGGACTGGTGCATTGTCCTAGTGGAAATGCCTCTGACCCGATTTGAAGAGTGCTGGTCTCTTCCGACGGGATCTCTTCCTGAACTCCCTTAAAACCTCAATATAGTAACCTTAATCCTAACCCAAACCCTACTCTGGTGTATTGACTTCCTTAATCCTTAATCCTCCCACACAACTTATTATCTCTCACAGATTTCCTGCCTTCCTTAAATCTCTTATGCCACTCAAAAACTGATGCTCGATTCAAAAAGCAGTCTGAAGCATTCCGTACGTTTCTGTGGCATTTTTTTCCAAGTTTAAAACGGAATTTTATTGCATATCGTTCTTCTAAAGTGTTTTCGTTGCATTTTTGAAATTCACCAGCTGTGATAATCAGGATTTTGAAGGGTGTATTCCAATTACTGCTGTAGCTGTTCATTTGAACCTGAAATGGTAACAATTGGTTAGTTATCTCATAAGATGTATAGCAATAACATAGTGAATTTTCAAGAGTCTACGACAATTTTAAATGCCTGTACAAAAAAGTCTGGAAGCTTATTGAATATACGACCTATATATATAAAGTAAGTAAAGTAGGCGACCATAGTCGAGGGTGCCCCGAAGGCTCCCTTTTCGATAGCTTACTACACCAAGGTGTAGGGGAGGGCGCTACTCCTTTCCCTGGATTGCTCCACTTTACCCTTGATCCGTACCTTATAATGCTGAGTGTTAAGCAAGGAGGCACCAAGTACCATTTTTTGAGTCTTTGGTATGACTCGACCTGGGATTGAACCCAGGTCTCCCGGGCCATTGGCGAACACTCTAACCGCTAGGCCAATGTCCAGTGCATATACATACATACATACATATACATATATATACATATACATATATATACATATACATATATATATACATATATATATATATACATATACATATATATACATATACATATATATATATACATATATATACATATATATATATATATATATATATACACACACACACATATATATATATATATATATATATATATATATATATATATATATATATATATATATATATATATATATACCATTGGTCCAGGAGACCGGGGTTTAATCTCACGTCAAGTCATACCAAAGACTTAAAAAATGGAACTTGATGCCGCCTTGCTTAACACTCACCATTATATAGTAAGGATCAAGGGTAAAGTGCAGGAATCCAGGGAATGAAGTAGCACACTCCACTACACCTTGGTGTTGTAGTTATTGAAAAGAAAGCCTTCGGTTCACACTCGATTAAGGTCGCAAACTTAACTTTATTCACTATACATATATTTAAAAAGAAAAAAAAAAAATATATTAATATATGTATTTATGCACACACACACATATATATATATATATGTAAATAAACAAAAGTAACGGAAAAAAGAATAGTGTTGGTAATTTAATTGATTTGTTTATAGAATAGTGTTGGTAATTTAATTGATTTGTTTATATTGATTTGTTTATATAAGCTCATTAGGGCATCTCTGGTGGTGTAACTGTTAGCAAGCTGGACTAGCAAACTTATACGAGTGAGTTCGAGTCTCAATGGGTGCCTCATTTATTCGGCCGTGTGCCACATCAAAGAAAAGAGGTCTGTAAATTTCTATAAGCTTATTCGTTTCGATTTCGCATTTTTGAGAGCACAAATTTTGTTAAGAAGTCTTCATCAGAGCTTGTTTATTAAACATATAAACAAACGCTTATCCTTCTTCCGTTCTCGTTTTTATTTACATTTCTGTCGGATTTTCTCCAATCTTTTTCGCTCCCCCCCTCTCTCTCTCACACACACACAAACAAACACACACACATATATATATATCTATATATATATATATATCTACGTAAATATGCATATTTATGTATGTGTATATATCTATGTATCTCTATGTATATTTTTATGTATATATATAAACATTTTGTATACATGTATACATACATTTTTCTTATATATATATATATATATATATATATATATATATATATATTATACAAGAAAAATATGTATCTATCGACCTATATATATATATATATATATATATAATTTTATTTCTGGGTATGTATATATATATATATATATATATTATATATTATATATATATGCAAGAAAAATATGTATCTATTGACCTATATATATATATATATATATATATATATATATATATATATATATATAATTTTATTTCTGGGTATATATATATATATATATATATATATACAAGAAAAATATGTATCTATCGACCTATATATATATATATAATTTTATTTCTGGGTATATATATATATATATATATATATATATATATATATATATATATATATATACACAATTGTGTTGTGTGTAACGTCATTTATGGTGTATTGGTATTCATCACAGTTACAACTACAAGATACCAGCCCATTTATAATGTAGCCGTAGTATTTAAAGCTTCCTATGATGAAGTGTTGAAAGCTTTTTTTTCCTTTCTTACAAATTTTTAGATGACGATAGCCTGAGTTTTTTTAACATTATGCGGTGGTTCTGTGAAAACCTACGTGGACATAAGCAGTGTCCATAACAGCTTTGGTCACTCTATATAGTCGGATACAGTCACTAATAACAGACGCACAAGACATGTCCACATGTGCATTCCATTTCAACCTCTTCCCAACGACACCAAAGTTACAATGGCCAGTTTTCATTCATTCTTCCTTTTCGCCCAAATATTCCCTTGGTCAGTTCGAACTACTAACTGACCAATGAGAAAACATTAGTAGGAAGGACCGTTTCAACTGACCAGCGACATCAGTTCCCCCTCTAGACACTAGTTACCAATGTTACCAATTAGGTTATTGGTAGTCTCGAGGTCAGATTGACTGGTCGAAAAAGCAAGAAAGTCTGACCGCAAGTAATTATTCAGTGACCAACAATGTAGTATTAGATGCGTTTAGTAGAATATATCTTCTTAGTTTATACTTACAAAAATCTACCAATTAGATAGTAATTGATTGACTGCTTTTAATCAACCTATCTAGGGTTAATATGTACACAGAGCTTATGGAATCGCATCCATTGTACATTCAGCCTTTTAATATCATGTCATTGTCTCTAAAATGTTTTACTTTTTATTTTATTTTTGCATCGAATACGAATAATTCTTAAACACATTCATCTGATCCTTAGATGAAGACTTTGACAATGAAGGAGTACCCCACACTCTTTGGGGGCGTCTTACAGCCAGCGCATTCTTAGCCCCACCGACAGGGCTATCAAATACTAAATTATGTCATTTGAAATACATTTGCTTCTTTTTTTCTATTCAAATAACCCACACCCTATATATATATATATATATATATATATATATATATATATATATATATATATATATATAAGAGATTGGAAAAATCAGACAAAATTTCAAAAAATTCAAACCGAGACACAGAATACGGATTTTTTCTTTATTTCTATCTTTCTTTTTTTCTTTCTTTTCCTTTTTTGTCTCTCCTTTTTTCTCCCTCCCTATTTTTATCTATACTCTCCTATGCCTACCCCTATGTCATCGCCAACATTTTGATGAAGTCTTTGTGTAAATAAAGAAATATTAATCTAATCTGTTGTCTGTGTTTCGATTTATCCACTTTTTAACACACACACACACACACACACGCACACACACACACACACACACACACACACATATATATATATGTGTGTGTGTGCGTGTGTATGTGTGTGTGTAGTGCTATTGATATAATGTTATCAACTAATACTTATAGACTATTGGCGAAGCTTAGCTTATATCAACACAAGGCTAGAAATATGGGGTGTCACGTTCGAATCAAACTTACTTGTAATGGTTGGTTAATCTAGCGTGATAATCATTACATCACATGAGGTGCCCACAACTCGAGGCTATTAATAACGACAAACATTAAAGTTATGTGTGATATGTTGATTAATATTGGCCTAGTTTGTTTAGAAGCATATCAACCTTCGTAGGATATTTAGTGCCAAGGCCATATTTGCAGAACTGCGGTGGTACTATTTTACTCAAAGCTTGGGAGATAAGGAGGTTCATGCTGTTCTTACGTCGAAAGTGAACGTAATAGAGCGACTGGAGTTCGAACTTACTTATTTTGTGGTCACAGTCCAGCAAATTAGCCACTACGTCACCGGGACTCCCTGTTGATTAATATGTGTACTTGTAACGCTGATACCTCATCAACGAGAGTGAGTGATGGGCTGGTAATTAATATTGTTTTATTATTGGTGTTTGAGGTGCAATCTCCTAATGAACCAGGTAATTCATAAGGAACATGGTTTTTCTTACAGAAAAGCTGCTTTGGAAACTCGGGTTTTTTTAAACTTCTCCTACAAAAGATGATGGATTTAACGCACTTTGAAAATATTTACTTACATTTTTTATTTAAAATAAACTAAAAATAGATGGGACTAATACCTATGGGAAAAATATGAATCCCTCTTAGCCTGCTAGTAATGGTCTAAACCGAATCACAACTGTTTTTCCACAAGGATGGGTTTGGTCCTTAATTAATTCATGAAGGTTGACATGCCTATGAAGAAAGAAAGAAATCTTTCAAAGATGATGATAGTGTCAAGATTAATGCAGATAATTACTCTAAGTTCTTGAACAAGATGTTTTCTCAGCGGTAAAATTTACAATCAGGAAACTAAGCTGAAGTTCTGCGTGAAGTCTCTGAGGAGTATTACGTTGACCAAAAGAGTGACTACCACTTCTTCAGTTACTCTCCTTTGTCCACTACAACCACTAATAACGAACCAACCAAACATGAAAAAAAAATGCATTCCATTTTAACTCCTTCCACATGACACCCAGTTTACAATGGTCAGTTTTCATTCATTCTTCCCTTTCGCCCTTTAACGACAAAATTTTTCCATAGTCAGTTTGAACTACAAACTGACCATTAGTAGAAAGGAACATTTTCACTGATCAGCGACACCAGTTCCAATGTCGGCACTAGTAGCAACCGATACCAAATCATTGTTAGTAGTCTCGGTGCGGGTTCAACAAAAAACCAAGTGAGACTTAGAAAAATCTGACCACAAGCAAATTATTCAGTGACCACTAGTATATATAATACACGACTAATAAGTACATGTGTTCCAGGAGGGAGTTACCGTGGTGGACGACGACATCGAAATAAAAGACGCCTTATTTCGTTTGTTTTCGGACTTGAGAAAGAAAGATATGAACAATTTTATCCTGCCCCGCAACTATTTGTTAAATAGTACCACCGCTTTTCTTCCTCAAAGATGGGTTTGGCATTAAATAACCCACGATAGTTGATATGCCAGTAAACAAAGAAACCAAATCAAACCAAAACAAGCATGTCTTCCCAGTTTGTTCTCGTAGGCGCCTCAGGTAGTGTAATAAATGGTTTACAAACTACACTAGCAAACCTTCACGAGTGAGTTCGAGTCTCATTGGGTGCCACATTCATACAGACTTGTGCCACATCTAAGTAAAAAGCTTACTAAATTACTTCCCAGTTTGTTTTCCCTGCTTACAAGGATTGTTCAAAAAGTTCCCAGCCTCACCAAGAAAAAAGGGCAATTACTGAACTTATTTTTGTGACAATACACGACTAATAAAAATAGAAAAACTAATACAGATTTTTCTACTGTTATAAGAAGTGGTAGTATGTTGCCAAAACAAAATTGTTCAGTTATGTAGCTCTTCTTTGATGGTGAGTCTGGGAACTTTTTGAATAATCCTTGTAAGAACAATCCTTGTAAGAACGATCTTGCTATTTATTCACATTAGGTACCCGTGGTGTAGTGGTTATCGTCGTAGGAGACGGAAACGGCGACACGAGTTCAAATCCTGGACGAGACTGATAGCATTTCACATAGAACTTATACCTTTGGGAAAGGTATGAATCTAATTATTCTCCCACCAGCTATGGGTAAATAGTAGGGCAGACTGATTCTTCAGCCTTGGTGAGGCAACTAGTCTAGCAGAAGGAAAACTCTGAATTCAAACCTGTTAAACTCCGCTTAAAAAAATTGACCTTGTGTCATATTTTGCCCGAGCGGAGGGGTTGGGTAAAAATGTATATATTCACATTAAACAATAAGGATTCACATTCTGTTTAGCTGACTATTACATTCGTTGCCAACAAACCTTTCAAAGACACCAAGTAAAAAGGTTTGGCGCTGAGACCCATCATATATTAAAG
Source organism: Sepioteuthis lessoniana (assembly GCA_963585895.1). NCBI lineage: Eukaryota > Metazoa > Mollusca > Cephalopoda > Myopsida > Loliginidae > Sepioteuthis > Sepioteuthis lessoniana. The sequence goes on from OY757934.1 coordinate 72,026,817, forward strand.
CAATAGAAAATGTATGGCCTATCATTAAAGATGTATATGAGAACATCTCTGGGAAGCAAGAAAAACTGCTACAGGCAATGTTATATTCGAAACAATAGAAAAGAAAAGAAATAAAAGAAAGATTAATGAATGCTACTGAATGAAAAAGAACCCTTATTAAAATTTAAAATAAGCAAATAAGGATTTACGAGAGCCAATCAAGAAGTTCTCAGCCTCCCAGAAGGAATTGGAGAAATAAGATAGTTGTTCACCATTTTTAATATAGCCCCATTGACATCCATGCACTTGATCCAACGATGCAGTTCAATCACGTAAGAAAGTGGCAATCACTTCCCCCGAAAACTCTTCCACTGCTCATATGACGTCAACATTGTTTCCAAAATTTCGACCATATAGGTAAGATTTTTTTTTTATATAACTGGAAGTGGAGTTAAGTCTGGCGAGTAAAGCGGGTCGGGCAGCAATTAAAAGCCACAGTTGGTCGCTCCAACTACTGCAATCTGCGAAGTAGGAATGAGTAAGTTATCCAAGCAAAAATATACCTGAACTAAGCTTCCCTTTGCGTTTCGACTTGATTGGTACCTTCAGTTGTCTTAATTATAAAGCATAGTTCTGACCATTCCTTACGAAGTAATCTATCGTGAATGTGCCTTCAGAATCCCTGTAGAAGACCTTGTGTTGTAATCGTTAAAGTGCTGGATTACGGCCTCGAAGAGAGTGAGTTCGAATTCCAGTCGCACCATTCCGTTCACTTTCAGACTAATGCTCTTGGGAAAGATATAAACTCCCGTATACTTCAGCTATTGGTTAAATAGTGTTTGTTTTGCAAAGATTGCTTTATCATTAAATAACCCCTGAAGTTTTCATAAGCCTGTTAAGGTGATATACCTCACGGCGTCACTGCATGGACCATCCCCGACACTACAAATAATGAATGGCTCGATAAACAAGGCAAGCGAGTCTAGCCAGTTACTGGTAACCGTTACTGTCTGTATTTCTGTATAAATATACTGCTATAAACCTTACATCTCTTTGTGTTATTCATTTCCGGCCCTTCAAGACAACAACAATGCCATTTAGCAAAAAGTAACCAACAAAATCAGAATGCCCAGAAATGGAAGACATTGTCATTCCAACAGACACTGCCAGGTTCATCTTCTAGATGGAGAATCAGAGCGTTTCCTCGGTTTACTTTTGAATATTTGATTCAGGTTCGAAGTGATGAACTCAGGTTTTATATTGAGTTACTTATCAGCAGTGGAAACTCTTAGGGTTTCTCTAGAAGTGAGTCAAAAGTGTTCTTGTGCTCTGGTGTCAGCATTTTAAGAATACATCTTGCAGACGGTTAAAATAGAATGAACCGAACAAGAGCAAATACCTATGGACTTCTATCTCCAGTCAATAAGATGTTTGTCACAACAAAATATAGTTAATGGTTTCAACTTATTCATCAGTGTTTGAAATTTTAGGAGGACTTGGCCAAGGTTTATCTTCTGGGCTGTCTCTACCCTGCTGGAGTTCTGCAAACCATTTATTTATTCACAGTTGAAGTGAATCCACAGCAAATATCTTTACCACGTCCTTATGGACTTCCATAGGGGTCATACCCTTCTTTTGGAGATATTTTAAGATAATTCTATGACTATTCTATGTCTCTATTTTATCGATTTTTATGTCTGTTACGCACCTCTCACCTTTGTATGGGATTCATCTGCATTGAAATTGGTGGTTGGTTGTTTATTTGGTTTTATGGCATACCAACCTTTGTAGGTTATTTAACGCCAAATCCATTTTATGCAAATAGTTATTTTTCAAAGAATTCAGGTCAGCATAAGTAAGCAGTTTAAATGTGAAAAACATTTCTATTTCAAGCTATTCAGTTTCGTCAAGCAGTTCTAATTCAGGTAATTCAGTTTAGTATAAGTAAAGATTTTGTTGACACATTTATGTACAAGTACAGTTTAAATGTCAAAAAACAGTTCCATTTCAAATAATTCAGTTCAGCATATGCACACAGTTTAAATTTAAGTACACAATTTATTTTCAAGTCAAACAGTTCTAATTCAAAAAATTCAGTTTAGTATAAGTACTGGTTTTGTTTGCACACAGTTAAATGTCAAAACAATTCTATATTGAACAAATCAGTTTAGAGTAAGTACATTTTCAATGTCAAAAACAGTTCCATTTCAAACAATTCAGTTTAGTATAAGCACGCAGTTTAAATGTAAGTACAGTTTAATTGTCAAGAACATTTCTATTTCAAGCTATTCAGTTTAATCAAACGGTTCAAATTCAAATAATTCAGTTTCGCATAAGTATGCAGTTAATTCTATTCAACCCATAGATAGGGCCCTATCAGGTGCTACCATTCCGGGCAAGAGTGTATCTGAGAGTGACAGCAATGAAGGGATACTCCACATTCCCCAAAGCTCCTTGATCACTAGAACCTCACCATCAGATGATTCTGTGTCATATCTTGGACATTCGTTGGTGTGGGGTTTACCCTTGTGCAGAGGTGCATTCGGCGTATTCGACAGCCGCAGCCAATTGGGCAAGCATTGAAATTGATACAGAAATATGAATGAGTTAATCTCATTTTATAAGTGTCAGTATGTCGCAACAACAAATTCTCAGTGATGGGTCTTCTTTCTAGGCGAGGCTTAGGACTTTTTGAACGACAATCGTATTCAGCAATATGGAATAGGTAAGAATTATGATAATAATGTCTACTATATTAACCTATGACATTAGAATTTGTATTTTAAAAGAAAAATGTTTATTGCAACTAATTTATCTGTATTGTAAAACCCTCAGAATTAGTTATCAATATTTTTGGTTGGTTAGTTGATTGATGGGTTTTTATGGCATATCAACCCTTGTGGGTTATTTGATTGCAAATTCTCTTTATATATATATATATATATATATATAATTTGCGAGCGAAGATTTTGTTGGTTAATTTATTTAAGTGAATGCTAGTGAATTATGGCAACTAAGGTGAAACAGTTAGTAGAAATTAGTCAATTGATAACCCGATTTTCAGAAGGAAGTTACTTGATACCATATGATAAGTCGTAAAAAGGAATTCGGCGGTAAATAACCAAACTCAGGATTGATATAACGTAAAACCAACCCGCCAACCAGTATATATATATTCATATATATATAGTGTGTATGTTTATGTGTGTATGTGTGTGAGAGAGAGAGAGAGGCAGACAGACAGACATCTAATGTAATTAGCATAGACACAGAGTCAATGGTGCTTGGTAAAGCTGGCAGTAATCAAGTGTAGGTAACTCTGTGACTTCACAATTCAGACATAGATCTACATATGTTTTATCACCTCATCAATACCATATTACTTATATATATATATATATATATATATATATATATATATATATATATATCGAGAAAAGTTATATATTTTTGTTGATCTGACAAAATGATGAAAACTAAATGGAAAGTGGAGAAACTAAAACACAGACCACTGATTCAGTTTAGAATATTTCGTTCTTTCTTTTTATTGGTAGAACTTTTTCGACTGAGAAAACAGATTTTTCTAAAGTTTAGCAAAAGACTTATATCTATTTCCTCTGTTAGCTAAACTTTCGAAAATCCTACTTTCTCAGTTGAAAAAGTTCTATCAATAAAAAAGAACGAGATATTCTGAACTGAATCAGTTGTCTGTGTTTTAGTTTTTCCACTTTTCCATTTATTTTTCTTCGTATATATATATATATATATATATATATATATCCAGTCAGCGTTCGAAGACAGTGGGTGTGGATTATTCGCGTATGAGATATATGAGGAATTTCATATAAATCTATGGTAGTACTCGATGTATAGCTATTGTTACACATCTTTTTCCATCCACGTTTATATAACACAACTCACATTCAGAGTGTATATAGGGCAATTAAAAGGAAACTCAAACCTGGTTAAATTGTCATTATAAATTTTTTTCGGCGGAGAATATCATTATGCTCTCTGTCTCGTCAGATGACTGCACATGTTTAGATTGAGGTTGAAAAACAGCAAATATGGATTACAGTCTATATGTGTATGGAAGAAAGAAAGAAAGAAAAACCGATATAAATTCTAAATTCTCAGGCGGGAGTAAAGGGGTCAAAACAATTAAGTGTTAGAAAAATTAGGAAACCAGAAAAAAAGGTGTTCCTGTAAATTAATCCATCCTAATTTGAACACATGCTAGATTTTTCATAGCCGGTGAAATTTTCTGAATAATGTAAGCTTATAAACTAAATGATTATCTTCATATAATCTTCGTTTATTTCTTATACATATGTTAATTCCCTCAGCTAATGTGGTCTTAGACTTCCTCCTAAAAAAAATAAAATAGAATAAAAATAAAGATAAAAAATCGGAAAAAAAAAAATTTCGGCAGGCACCAGGTCCTTTTAATCAACCCCAAAAATGTTCAAGGGGAAATAACTACTCCAGAAATTAAAAACCCTAACTCTGAATTAATATCTAAATTGCCAAGAATCTCCTCCTCTACATATATCTCCCCGTCATATAATACTATTAACTATTCTTTATTTTCAATAAAAATCATCCAGCGTCAATATCCCTGCAATTGTTTAGAATAGGAGACATGGTGGCCCCCAGTCGGGACAATCTAGATTTACTTTCATGTCTACATCTAAACATAAGCTCGTTCCGTTCATTTAACAGTAGTCTGCGATCCTTGAAAATAATTATGCTAATTTTTTCATTGATACACAATTTATATCTACCATTGAAGCTATTCCGGGTTGAAAACAGCCGAACTATTTCCCACTTTATTTGGGGGCGGGGGTTGCCCCTGATCCTTAAGGTGCCAAAAATATTTAGAAAGAGCGGTTTGGTATAATGATTTTCTCCGCCGAAATAAATTTCTGATAACTATCTAACCAGGCTTGAGTTTCCTTTTAATTGCACTATATATATATATATATATATATCAGGTGGCGTCATACCAAAGACTTTAAAAAATGGTACTTGATAGCTCCTTGCTTAACACTCAGCACTATAAGGTACGTATCGAGGAGCAATCCAGACAAAGGAGTTGTGCCCCCCTACACCTCGGTGTAGTAGGTATTGAAAAAGGAGCTTTCTGGTCGCCCTCGACTACAGTCACCAACTTTACTATATATATATACATATATATAAAGACGAAGGTGAGATAAGGCTTACCGGAGTAGAGTTGTGACTTGGACCTGATAGAGAAAGAGATGATTTCCCGGCGCGGATAAACAGATAACCCCAACGCGTGTGTTAAGTCGACTACAACTTGATTTCTACAGAGGATTTTCTTTTCCCTTCCAAATCTCTAAGGAAGTGAACAGTACATTAGTGTAGTGTATCTATACGAATATATTTATGTGCCTAATTCATACTAGGAAAATATGTTGAATTTGTTTAAAGGAGGTCATTTAATCGCAGATGCTGACCAAAAATTCTTTGTCACTATAACAGTTTTTAAAAATAGTTGATAGGTTTAAAGAAAAGCAACGAAAATTTAACTGGTAAGGTAGCATATACATTCGTTGAATAAATATTATATATATATATATATATATATGTGTGTGTGTGTGTGTGTGTGTGTGTGTGTGTGTGTGTGTGTGTGTGTCTTATTCGCAAAGGAAAAAAAAACAAAACATTTTAAAATATGTCATTTAACAGCAGATAATGATCTAACACTAAATAATATTTGATCATTATTTTCTAAGTCCCTCTTGCTTCATCGACCAATCAGTGTGACCTTCAACTGAGTTGACTAACAATAATTACTCAATTGGTAGCTTTTAGTAACTTGGTATCGGTTGGTAACTAGTGTCTAAATTGGAACTGTTGTCGCTAGTCAATTGAAATATCCCTTCTTACAATTTTCTCATTGGTCAGTTGGTAGTTTGAACTGATTTTGGTGTTAAAGGGTGAAAAGGAGGAATGAATGAAAACTGACCATTGAAAACGTGGTGTGATAGTGAAGGGGTTAAAATGGAATGTGTCTTTGGGTATGACTCGTTAGTCTGTTATTAGTGGTTGTTGTCAACTAAGGAAGGGAACTAAAGCAGAAGTGGACACTAATATTTTATGCCCACAGAGTGCTTTAAGGATCCTTCTCAACTGGTCAACTCATCTCCAGCGCCCATTAAGAAAATTTTTAAGGGCTGCCTTAAGGAGACTCTCAAGTGCAACGGTAACACTGTATATAAATTGGTGCCTCATGCTAGGGATAGAGATGACTGACGGTAGAACTTAATAACAAGTTTTGGACTGTTACAAAACAAAATCGAAAGCACAAACTAATATATATATATATATATATATATATATATATATATATATATATATATATATATATAGTTACAAAAATTATTTCGGGAGTCAAGAACTAGCCTACTACAGTTTCGCCCAAACGGTTCATCAGGGCACCTAATCCCGACTAACGAAACATGGAGAAAACCTATTTTTATAAATAAAAACCTACACCAGACGGAAAATTTGCATTAAAAAAAAAAAAAACAATGAATAAAAAAACAAAAGACCAAACCAAATTTATTATCAAGAAATATATTAAAATGAAAAAAAAAACCAAAAAAAAAACCAGCATGGATAAAGCAGGGGAGGCAAAAAAACCTGATTATAAAGGTTGGCCTTTTCTTTTTCCCCCAAATACTTTTTCCCCCAGACAGTGATTTTTATCTTCGAATTATTTACGGTTTTTTCCCCCTCATGGTAAGTGCTTTTCGTCAGTGCATTCGATTTTATATATATATATATATATATATATATATATATATATATATATATATATATATGCGCCTGTGTGTGTGTATTTATTTTTATGAGTGTGTGTCTCTTATTTGTAAAGGAAAAAAAAAGCCAAATTATTAAGCATGACATTAAACCGGAAATACTTTGTTATAACTGTTGGTCACTTTTTTCAGTCTAAATCTTGCATCTTCAACTAATCAATCAGACCCCCCCCCCAAACGAGACGACTAATAATAATTACTTAATTGGTAACTTATAGTCACTTGGTATCGGTTGGTAAACTAGTGGCAAGATTGGCACTGGTGTCGCTGTTCAGTTGAAGTATGCGACTATACTATTGGTCAGTTAGTAGTTCCAACTGACCTTGGGAATATCTAGTGTTAAAGGGCGAAAGAGAAGAATGAATGAAAACTGACCAATGCAGCCTGGGTGACATGGGGAAATGGTAGGAAAGGAATGCTTCTTTGCGCATGCCTTGTTAGTCCGTTATTAGTGGCTGTAGCTGACTGAGAATGTAATGGAAGAAAAATAAGCCAACTCATAACTATCCCGAGGAAAACTCTTAAAGAAATGCATCAAGGATGACCACAATACGACGACAGTACTGTAGATTATTTTTTGTCCGAATATGCTGGCATTGATGACTGACATCATAATCTAATTCCATGTTTTAAAATGCGTTATCAAGTACGGCAACTATAATATAGAATTATATTCCTTTAAATTTTATCATCTATCTTGAAAGAGTTCAAAATGAAAAAAGAATTATTGTGATAGAACAAGGCCATAATCATAATCATATTGACTAATGTTTTTATTCACCCAGGGCCAAATTTAAGCCGAATATTCTTCGCTATTGGTCCTTGAAATTCTTTTTGACTGAAACGAGATTTAAAAAAAAAACGGAGATTTCTTCGGGTTTGTTTTTTAAGGAACCATTTCCAAGTCGGTATTGGTCGGCAGGAATTAAAATTGAAGTTGGAGAAGTGGATGAGAAACCAAGAAACAAATAAACAAGAACGAATAAAAATCTAATAAGGAGTTCAATGATTTCATTTAAAAAGAGTTTATATTTGCAATGAAGGGTTCAAACTCGGTATATTGCTCTTAAAAATAAAAGTTTTATATAAGTTTTCCGAATCCAAGGAATCTGTTAATTATAAGAAAATGTCGCTACGGAGACAAACAGCCACTTGTTACTTTAGTAACATCCTGAACTACATGACTAAAGAAAATAGTCACGTGACTTAAGTAGCGAATCAGGAATTGAGAACGCAAAATGTATTTTATAAAATTCAACAGACTTCACACGTTTAGGCATAGAGTCTCCTTAAGATCGTTTTCGTGAGTGATCAATATATCTCTCTCTGTCTCTCTCTCTCTCTCTATATATATATATATATATATATGCCCACAATGTAAATGTATTTTGGGGTAACAGGGCACTGGAGACAGAGAGGCTACCCAACAAAAAATGAATAAAAAATATGAACATAATATAAAACTTCTTAGATACATAAAGAGCATCAAAATATTGGACCAAAAAATGCCAAAATTCTTCTGGAAATGAGAGAAGCGGACCCAGCTAACAACAACTCAAATATCTATAATCTACGTCTGAAAGAAAAATACCTCTAATCAAAGATAATATAAACTGGGTTCAATCCCAAGTCAAGTCATACCAAAGACTCAAAAAATAATACTTGATGCCTCCTTGGTTAATACACAGCATTATAAGGTACAGATCAAGGGTTAGGGGAGAAATCCAGAGGAAAGATTAGTGCCCTCCCTGTTTGCCGCTTTCGATTCCCCATTCTCTCTCTTCACACTTTTTCTGCGTCTATATCTCTCTCGTTCTTTTCCTGTCTCGCTCACTCTCTCTCTCTTTCTCTATCTCTGTCTTTCTCGCTCTTTCTCTCTCACTTCGTAAATGGCTAAAAGGACGAATGAATGAAAATTGACCATTGCAGTTTTGGTGTCGTAGAGTTAAGAATGGAATATATTTTGGCACATGTCTTGTTAGTTCGTTATTAGAAGCTGTGGTCGACAAAATAGGAAATCAAGGCAGCAGGAGCCATTGTCCATAAAAGAAGGGGTCAGTAGGGAATGCAAAAGAAAGAATAGGGATTTAAAGTCTGTTACCGCTAAGTAAATATTGATTTGCTAGTGCAAATAGAAGACGAAGAAATCAAAACAAAATTTAAAAAGATCTGACGACGTTTTTCAAAATGCTTTATTCTTTTCATTTGTGTTTTTTTTTTGTTTGTTTGTTTGTCTTTTTATATTGATTCTTTTTTGTTTTTTTGTTTTGTTTTGTTTTTTGTTTTTCATCTTTGAAACTGTCAACATTTTCACCAATCCAAGAAATATGTTATTTTTTAAGTAAATACGAAGTTGTCGGGATCAATAAGTCTTTAGTCCGACATAGTTTTTCCATAAAGTTTCACCTGAAAGTTTAAATGAATTATGTTAGATAAATGTGATTATTTGGAAAGTGTTATTAAGTCAATTTCTTGGAAAAGAAACTATGTTGAAATATAAATATTTTTTCGTAAGTAAATACGATTTTAACTATTGAATCGCAAAATTATATATACATATACATACGTATGTTGACCGACAGTAGTCGAAGGCAAATTGAAGGCTCCCTTTTCAATAGCTACTACACCGAAGTTTTAGAGAGGGCGTTACTGCTTTCCCTGCATTGTTCCACTTACCCTTGATCCGAACATTATAATACTGAGTGTTAAACAAGGAGGCATCGGATACCATTTTTTGTGTCTTTGGTAGTACTCGAACTGCGATTGAACCCCGGTCTCCCGGACCATTGGCCAACACCCTACCCAGTATATATATATATATAATCAGCATCATCATTATCATCATGAAGTCGTGCTGACGGCACGGATTCCTTTGACACACTCTCTCTCTCTCACTCTCTCTCTCTCTCTCTCTCTCATCCATTCTAATCGTTCATCTCTCAAGTCCTCTTGACAGCATCCAGTGTCCGCTCAGAACTTAAGAATACAAATCTGTGCAAGTCTGCCAACACTGGAGTGTTCCTGT
>OY757934.1:72039168-72119168 GCA_963585895.1 Sepioteuthis lessoniana
AAAAAATGGTGGGTTTAATTTTCACTTCTCCTCTAATCTCTTTATCAAGACCCCACTCCTACAAAACTTCTTCCTGTTCTTTTATCGATCCCATCTCCCCACGCAGCACTCTCGCCATCCCCGTTTCCGCTATCCCACTGACCCTTCCCGAAGGGCAGTGGACCAACTACCGCTTCACTGGTGACCACAACGTCCAATGTTTCCACTACAATGATAGGCACCAACACACAGTTATATCTCCTCTCTTTCGCTCGCTCTTTCTATTTCTCCCTCTCTCTCTCTTTCTCTCTCTATATATATTATAGAAGACTACACCAACATGTTTCTGACCACGATGGTCACTTTGACCTAGTGACTGACCAACGACAGAATTCTGTACAAACGACCGCATCACCATAACAGCGACAGCAGTTCCATACTAGTCGCGAGTCACCAATCAACTGTAATGGTCGCTTCGACTTTGTGTAAGGTCAAAGAACCAGTCCCGCAGGTCAATACTGAGTTGCCTGATCACTGGGTACCCCATCTTTTAAGAATTGCAATTAACAAGAAATTAATTGAAGCAATTAATTAAAAGTTATAATTAACTAACCTTTATCTAATGTTGCTGACAGCATTTATGCTGTTCCTTAATGGTCACTCTACACTGGCTCATCATTAATTTGGTAAGTGTAACGGTTATCGCCAGAGAAAATCGAATAGGTGATCCAGTTCAAGCTCTTATTGCGTTTCTCGACTTTTTCGAGTGCTAGAAAACGCGGATATCACCTCTACTGAGGAGTAACTACTATCCTCCACGAGTGTCCTGGGTATGACACTGAACTGCATTTGATGGTGAGGCTCCGGTCCTAGAGGTTTGGAGAATATGGAGTAATCCTTTATTAGTATTACTCTCTGATCCATTCTGCTCAAGAGTAGTAGTATCTGTTAGGGTCTCATTTTTTGGTTTTATAGAACTGTTCAATCATTTACTAAGAATTATTATAATTAGTTATTGGAAACCATACAGCTGCGTGCAAATTATATATATTACATAGAAATACTTGATAGATAGAATTACTAAAGTAAAATGGCAATACTTGAAACTATTTACCTTATGCAAAAATCAGTAATATTAAATAGAGTTATTCGTGTTAAACAGGGATACTTGAAACCATTTAACTGTGTGCAAACAAAAAAGCCCTAACAACTCTTTTAAAAATAAAGTTAGTCACAAACTATTTGCTTACAAATCCCACACACATACAAATATATGTGTGTGTGTGTGCTGGATTTGGCTTTAAATAACCCACAAGTGTTCATATGCCATTAACTTTCAACCAACCAACAGGTCTAGATTATTGCATTTGATTTTGCGTGAAAAATACATGAACCAATTTTTCTTCCCCATACATGGCTATATAGTGATTACTTAACTTATACGAGTACAAGAGTATTAACCTATCTATGCTTCGTCTAGCAGAAGGCTCCCGAGTAAGGATCGAACTCGAATTAATTTCAAAGACACTCTTGCCTCACACTAGTTTTAAGGAGGAACCATTTTACAAATGTTTATCCTATTTAGATAGGTCTAATAAATAGCTTTATTACAGAAGCATAGATCGAAAATCGAACTGCTAAAATCGAACAGCGAACTGTGAAAATTGAACTGCGAAAATCGAACAGCGAAAATCGAACTGTGAACTGCGAAAATCGAAAATCGAACTGCGAAAATCGAAAATCGAACAGCGAAAATCGAACTGCGAAAATCGAAAATCGAACGGCGAAAATCGAAAATATAACTGCGAAAATCGAAAATCGAACAGCGAAAATCGAACTGCGAAAATCGAAAATCGAACTGCGAAAATCGAAAATCGAACTGCGAAAATCGAATCGCGAAAATCGAACAGCGAAAATCAAAAAGCGAACTGCGAAACCACTTTGCTTTACTTACTTCAAAGAAGTTTTATTAAAAAAAAAATTGAAATTAAAAACAGACGTTATTTTTGAAAGTTTAAAAAACTGAATTCTTTAAAATGTCTTTAAAAATTAAAAATCCAGAAACAATGTTCTAAATTGTAGTTGTTACAATTAGAACATTCCGTAAATAATTGGGGGTGTCCTCGTGGTGTAATGGTTAAAGCGATAGACAGCGGAATCGTAGTAAGCGAGTTCGAACTCCAGTCTCGCTATTATGTTCACTTTCGGACAAATACCCTTGGGAAAGGTATGAACCCCTTATCCTCCCAGCTATGGTTTAAATAGTATCCCTACTGTTCATCTAGAAAAATAGCTTTGGCATTAAATAACCCACGAAGGTTGATATGCCATTATACAAAGAAACCAAACCAAACCTTAAAGGATTGGCAAAGGGACTGGAAGACTTGGAAATCAGAGTACAAGTAGAGACAATCCAGACAACAGCATTACTAAGATCGGCCAGAATACTGAGTAGAGTCCTGGAGATTTGAGGGGACCAGCAATCACTCCAACGAAAAACCATCAGCTAATGTTGATGTGAAAAACTATCAAAGGAGTAAATAATAGTAATAATGATAATAATCTCGACCAGAAGACCAAGCCGCGTGTCATTTAACAAAAGAAAAGGATCTTGCCATCTAGTATTTGATTCATTTTTTTTTTTTTATTAACACGATGACTTACGGAAAAAGTTAAATAGACCCTGCTTGTTCCAGATGTCATGTGCTGCACTTGTAAAGTTTAATGTGTCCAATGACACAAAATAATTTATTGTTATACCTCACCAACTGCGAAAGGCTCTCGAAAGCGATGCCACTGAATTCGTCGGGAGTCGGGGAGGGGAGCAGTGACTAAATCTTGTCGGAGCATTTGTGAGATCAAATGGGTGCACTGGTACATTTATTAGTAGCATACTGGTGATCTTCGCACGACTGACCGAAGACGTGACGCAGTCGTGGACACAGTCAGAAGAGAAGGGACAGCGAAAATGGCCGAAGAAAAGAGATGGGAATGGGTTGAAGAAATATCGGGTTGAAAGGGGCTTGAAGAAATTGCTGATATTTAGGAACCGAAAAAATATTACACAAATTTCTCTCTCTCTATCTCTCTCTCTCACGCACGTTCATAAGCAAGCACATTTTATCTCTCTCTTTTCTCTGTCTCTGTCTCTCTCTCTCTCTCTCTTACAAATATAAATAATTTTTTATACAATTCATTACCATGTTTTGATGATCCATTTTTATTCAATAATAATAATAACCATTTATTTGCTTATATCGTTTCAAGTATTCCTATCATATAATGATTCATAGACAGTTATAAGACTTTATTATTAGGTTATGTTATTTTGCTTAATGGTATATCAAACCTTTTCGTAAATACCTGATGTTTAATTGATTAGTTTGGAGGTAACATCATTCTTTAAAAGAGCCAAATCTCATTTACTTACCCATAGTTTCATGTATTGCTATATATTGTTCGCACACAGATGATTTCAAGTATTGCTATTTATTGTTTGCACATAGTTAGATAATTTCACTTAAAGCTATTAATTGTTTGCACACAGACGATTTCAAGTATTGCTATTTATTGTTTGCACACAGTTAGATAATTTCAGTTAAAGCTATTGTTTGCACACAGACGATTTCAAGTATTTCTATTTATTGTTTGCACACAGTTAGATAATTTCACTTAAAGCTATTAATTGTTTGCACACTGATGATTTCAAGTATTGCTATTTATTGTTTGCGCACAGTTAGATAATTTCACTTAAAAGTATTAATTGTTTGCACAGCGATGATTTCAAATATTGCTATTTATTGTTTACACGCAGTTAGATAATTTCACTTAAAGCTATTAATTGTTTGCACACAGATAATTTCAAGTATTGCTATTTAACGCAGTTAAATCGTTTCAACTACAGTAAGTGATTATACTATTTGACTCTTAGATGGAACCTTAACAGATACTTCCACTCCGGGACTGCGTAGACCTAGGAGTATTAACAATGGCAGTATTAAAATTGAAAAGGTACATTCCTCAAAGCTCTTGGACTCAAGCTTGTTTAGTGACATATTCAGGACATTGGTTGGCGGGGAGGTCTTACACCGCTGTATAGATGTTGTCGGCGTATTCTGTAGCCCCTTTTGACTGGGTTTATATGGTTTAAGTATTTAAAACAATATATACGGTTTGTAAAAAAAATGGAACAAGGGGGTGACTGTGATTAGTGCACTTTGAACGGTCACCAAAGGCTTGGAAATTAGAGTGGAGAAATAAAAAAAAAATCAGAGGAAAAATTGAGTCAATATAGGTTACAGCATGGTTAAGTCGGACTAGAATACTGAGAAGAGTCCTGGAAACCTAAGAAGACTTGTTCCACTCAGACTCCTCTAGTTAAAAGCTTGAAAAACCTGCAAGTGGACTTCGTCGGACTAAGCAAAAGGATAGACACATACTTCGATCTTTTAAGAAGATAGAAAAAGCTTTGGATCATGAAGAAGACGGTGATACCAGTCGTAGTTGGTCACCAAAGGCCGGGAAAATATACTAGGGTCGGGATAAATTTTTTCCAAAATTACTATTTAACATTAACAACACTACTGTCATTTGTTTTGACACAATTAAATGATTATACCGTTCTTTTTCAAGCGATCCAGTTTAGCTAAAGTCACCTGTTTGTACTCTGTTTAAATATTAAAGTACAAAGTTGAAACGTCAAAAAGTTCCATTTGACCCATAGATAGAACTCTACTAGCTGCTACCACTCCGGGTCTGAGTGGATCTGGGAGAGATGGCAATGAAAGGAGATTCCACATTCTCAAAAGTTCCAGCGTTACTGGAACATCACCATCAGATTGTTTAGTGTCATAATCAGGACACACGTTGGGGGAGGATCTTACACTTCTGCAAAGATGTAGTTGGTGTATTCTACAACCCCAGCCGACTAGGGCACTAGATGTAGGAGAGACCAACACTTTGGTTAACGATATGAACAGTTGAACAGAATAAACAGGTTATTTGCTTATAGTGGTGAAGGTATATGTAGAACCAACTACACTTCATGGATAAGACTATAACAGATTAATTGTGAACCCATATGCCACGGATTCTCCGAAATAACTTTCCTCAGATTTGGAATTCAGAGGTTTTCCTTTTCTCAAATGTGTCTTCTACCAAAACTAGAGAATCTATCCATGGTTGGATACCTTAAAAAAGCTTACTTGTATATGGCCCTGTCATTAGCGTCGAATATCAAGGCATCCAAAAAATATATATATAAGAAAAACGAAAACCGGTCACATTAGGATTATAAATCTATTTCCATCCTGTTATTGGTATTGATAAGCATCAATAACACCAAAAATAACAGGGGATGTCCTCGTTGTGTAATGGTTAAAGCGATGGACTGCCGAATCATAGTACGTGAGTTCGTACTCCTGTCACGCTATTGCGTTTACTTTCGGGCAAATACCCTTGGGAAAGGTATGAACCACCTTATCCTCCCAGCTATGGGTTAAAAAGTACCACTATTGTTCTTCTCTGAGAATGGGTTTGGCATTAAATAACCTACAAAGGTTGATATGCCATTAAACAAAGAAACCAAAATAACAAAAATAACAGGACTTCTCCAGATTTAATTTTATCCATTAGATCTGAAGAAGTCCTGTTATTTTTGGTTTGATTGATTCCTATCAATACCCATAACGGGATGAATATAAATTTATAATCCTAATATGACCGGTTTTTGTTTTACTTAAAGAAATTGTTGCACTGTGATGTCAGTTACATTGAGTTGTTTACCAGGAAAATTTAAAAGTTCATTGTTGAATGATTTTTTGTCCTGGCGGAATTATTCCGACTCCGGTTTAACTGGACTGAATAATACGTATATATATATATATATATATATATATATATATATATAGCTTCAAGTAAATTATCCAAATACAAAGAATTTATATAGTTTCATGTATTCTTGTCTTATACCAATAACGTTTACTGAGGTCTATTTGACCTAGAGATTGGGCGAAACATGTGCTACCACTTCGGATCAGCGGTTCAGAATGGTTACAAAGGCCTACTCCACACAGTCTAGAGCATCAGAACTGAAGGCTCACCATCTGATACTCTACAGTGTGTGGAAATTGGAATAAAGAAGGTTTTGCTATTGAAAATTTGAAAGTTTGAGGAGCAAAATACGGTCACTTGTAGCAGAGTAAATGTATTATGGTTTAATATTTCCTCGTGCTGAAAAATGGAAAACAATTCACAACGAATTAAAAACAGTATATTTACTACCTGAGCAAATTTAATGGAATGAATAAAAAAATAACATGAAATACTAAAAACCAAACAATATAGAGAAGAGTCTTATCATGCAGTAGAAGAGTATTTAGTTATAAGTTAAGAGTCCTTAATTGAATAGAAGTTGTGATGTGAAGACTTATGTCAAAGCTTAGAACTGTATGTGGAATGACACGATAGTTGCTAGAAACCCACACACACGTGTGTGCTTCTCATTGTCGAGGCAGGACTGCAGAGAGAGAGAGAGAGAGAGTTAGATTTTGCCACTCCGTTTTATATGCTATTTTGATCACGCCTCCTAGCGGCCATTACAAATAATATATGGAATGCAAGTGTTATAATCTCAACTGATATAATCCCTACACCCAGTACACCACTTCATTTTGTCAATGTCTTCCAAGGATCGTCAAGAGGGTAATCAGACTAGATGACTTCAGTCAGTATTCAGTCAGTTAAATACCGAAAGTGACCATTAGATTTTTTGTCAGAATTTAATATTTTCTCGGGAGTCAATTTACCTTGACCTCCTTGGTAATCCAATCAGTAATCTGATTGGATTATGGTGTGGATCAGTATGTCTAGTAGGTAACTGATGTCGCTGGATCATGTCGACGAGTTGCCGAATGTCGAATACCCTTGTAGAATCCTTGATAGGGTATGATGTCTTTTGTGATGTATTGTTCAACTACGACGACTTCAAAACATACAGGTCATTTAAATAAATGAACTGGCACAGACGTCATTAAACCTTTCCAGTATCACAATTTTGCAACTTAATATTTGTGATCTTCCTAATCCCCACTAAACCTACCGTTCCCTTTAAAAATAATTTAAGAATTAAATCTGTGTTTGTATTTATATTCTATTGTTTCTTTTACTTTTCTAAATTGTTTTAAACAATTTTAATTTGCCATTAATTTATTTGGGAGTGAATCGAAGTTAAATTTGGTTTCAAGGGGGTGGAGGCTTCAATTAAAATGTTTTTGAAAACGTCGAGTTTAGAATTAAAATTCTACCCGTAAATTCTATAAATATGCATCAATATGCATAACAGTTGTATTGATTTCTACACTGCTATATACTAATATTTTTGGTTACAGTGTTAAGATGCTATAGAGTTTGTTAATAAATAAAAGCTAATAGTATCCGTTTTGATTGTATGATATTCAAGAATATAGATATCAGCAGAATAAGCAAGATAGAGAGCGAGATAGTTTGATAGATAGATATGGACGGACGAAGATAAATAGATATCAGCAGACGGAATGGGAGTGATTGATCGATCGTTAGATAGATATGAATATAATGAAGGAGATAGATAGATAGATAGATAGATAGATAGATAGATAGATAGATAAAGAAAAAGAGATAGATAGATAGATAGATACTGAAGAAGAGAGACAGGGAGATCGATTAGATAAAATTGATAATATAAGGTAGATATTGATCGACTATGATAGATAGATCTTTATCTTGTCTTTATCTTGTTCGTGACTTTCATCAGTCACTCGTAATAGATATATATATATATATATATTGACTGAGCTAGTATATATATATTTATATATGTATATATATATATATATATATATATATATATATGTATATATATATATGTATATATTTATATACATTTAAATACATATATATATAAACATATATATATATATACACACACACAAACACACACACACGCACACACACACACACACACACACACACACACATATATATATATGTGTAATGGCTCAGTCAATAATATTACTCAATCCAAACGATGTTTATACTAAAACTTAATTGGATTTTGTTTTATTTCACATTATATAAATGACGATAAATAGGATCTTATTAACTTTTACTAGCAACAATTGCCTTTATAGTGCATGGTTTTTTGCTACTATGGTATTATTGATTCTTACTCTATCATCGCCATTCACATCAACGTAAGATAGATAGATAGATAGATAGAAATGGACTGAGATAGATAGATAGATAGATAGATAGAAATGGACTGAGATAGATAGATAGATAGATAGATAGATAGATAGATAAAGATTAGTTAAGAAAGTAAAGCTTGATAGATAGATAGATAGATTTTGGTGTGGAAAAACTAAGTCATGAAGACAAATGCCAGGATTTATATCAACTCACAATGTGGGTCGACATTTTCTCGTTCTTCTTCTTGGTGTTGTTTAATTCCACGAATTACATAACCTTCGGACAATATCCTTGCCTTCATCCATACTCTCTTTTCTCTTTTCTTCTGTGTCAACTTCTGCTTTCCTTACTCCACTGACTGCCTCTTAAGAATACTGTCTTCTACTTTCCCTTTGTTGACCACTAGCACTATTTACAGCTAGTATGCGCCACAGTACCAAATCCCACCACAATACCCACTCTACCCCAATACACATTCAAAAAGTCCTTACAGTGCAGAGTTTATACTACTGACTGACCAATGTGTAAGCATTAGTCTGATATACTCCTACCAACTAGCGACATCAGTTCTGTAGTAAGCATTAGTTTACTAATACGTACCAAGAGAGTGATTATACTAACTGAATAACTACAGGGTCCGTACAAAGATATGAATGCACGTCTTTTTGTAAATGCGAGTCGATCACATGCAGATAAGTTTTTTGATTTGTTTTAGTTTATTTGGGTTTTATGGCATATAAACCGTTGAAGGTTATTTAAAGTCGAATCTATTTTTATACAAATAAACAGTTCTATTTCAAACAATTCAGTTTAATTATCAAATGCATTTCTATTTCAAACTATTCAGTTTAGCCAAACTGTTCTATTTCAAACAATTCAGTTTACTATAAATTAAATTACTATAAATATAAATTAATAGTTTTTTGTTTACACACTGATAAATGTCAAAACGGTACTTTTTCAAACAAATCAGTTTATTTTAAGTACAGTTTCAATGTCAAAAACAGTTCTATCTCAAGCAATTCAACTTAGCATACAAAAATAGTTCTAATTCAAACAATTCTGTTTAGTATACGTACGGAGTTTAGTTCTATTTGACCCATATATAGGGACCTATCAGGCGCAACCACTCCAGGCTAGAGTGGATCTGGGAGAGCTGGCAATGAAAGTGTACTCTTCATTCCCCAAAGCTCTAGCATTACTAGGGGCGCACCATCAGATTGTTTAGTGTCATATCCATGACACTCGTTGGTGGGGGTTACCCATCTGCAGAGAAGCAGTCGGTGTATTCTACAGCCCCAGCCAACGAGGCAATATATATATATATATATATATGTGTGTGTGTGTGTGTGTGTGTGTGTGTGTGTGTGTATCCCCTATAGGGGTGTAAAACCTCCGAAAAAAGGGGGTGTCCTAGCGAACACATTAAGCTACATCTGGTGATGAGATACCAGGTTTGGAGTTCTGTAGGTTGCTGTGTAGTTCTTCTTTTTCATTACTCCCAGCTCCACTCTCACCCGGTGTGGTAGTACTTGTTAGGGTTCCAAATAAAGGTCAAATTAGTTAGAAAATTCTTAGATGTAAATAGCAACATATCATATAATTGTGTGAAAACTCTTTAAAAAGCACCAACACAAAAAGTGTAATTATAAACGTACAAGGAATGCAATTCCCTAACCAGTTGGTATAAAATAGCCCCAGACGGGTTACTATGCCTTTATGATAAATAAATCAGTTAATCAGGTTGCATCAAGAAAATGCTGTTTTAGAAGTGACCACCTATTTAAGTACGGACCAGGTTTATCATTGCCTTAACTTCAGGGATCTGACGAGAACTGAGGCTTTGATTGTTGATGGATAAGACTATAACAGACGACCAGATCGTATAATAATCAACAACAAATGAGAACTTGCAGAATTGTGGACTTTGCTATTCTGGCAAACCACAGAGTGAAATTAAAAGAATATGAAAAGAGGAATAAGTACCTGGACCTTGCACGGGAATTGAAGAAACTGTGGAACATGAAAATGACGATAATACCAATTGTAATTGGTGCTCTTGGTACAGTCACCAAAGGATTAGTACAAGGACTGGATGAGTGGAGACCATCCATACTACTGCATTATTGAGGTCGGTCAGAATACTGAGAAGAGTCCTGGAGACTTAAGTAAACTTATTTTCACTCAAACTGCAGTACAAGTGTTAAGTATTCCTGTATTGTTACTCGCCTGCAGTCAGGATTGAACCTGCAACCTCCAGATGATTGTCTCCTGAGAAGCTTAGGGAACCAATGCCTGTAACCGTTACGCCCCGAGTTCTACAAACACCTGAAGAAGACCGGAGGACATATCAGCCGAAACGTTGTGGAAATAACAATAAAGATGAAGACAATAGTCTGAAAACCCTTAATGATAAAAATCATCAAGCTTCGTCTCAGAAATTTAGACAACTTAAATCATCTAATCTCGGTCAGACGACCAGATCTAATGACAATTAACAACTGCAAGTAGGCCTAGGTGTATAGTGGACTTTGCTGTCCCAGTGGACCACATAGTGAAAATCAAAAATGAAATATTGAATCATTCAAAAACACCCACACCAGCAAATACCTTGCAATTCTGAAAATGACTTGACAAGTGAGGTTATGGACTTCTTCGGTCTGAGCGTGTGTTTACCTTAATAATCATTTAATTTTAATTTTATTCATTAAAAATTTACTTTGATGAAAAAGAATTCAAATTTCAGACATTGTATCTCAGTTTTAATTTTTCATTAGTTTTCTTTCTTATTTAAACATACATTTTAATTCTCATCAAAAAAGTCATGATTTTTTTTTCTATACACAAGTCGTAACTGTTTATTAAGGGATATCTTAGAATTCTGATATTTTAGAATTTTAATAAACTAATTCTTTTAAAATATTTTTTAAAAGTTTTCTTTAATCAAACATGAAGCTACTCGACTGCATCTCTTCAGATGGGTAAGACTTCCCCAGTGGGTGTCTTGGATATGACATTAAACAATCGGATGGTGAGGCTCCAGTAATTTTGAAGTATTCGAGGAATGCAGAGTACCTCTTTATTGTCAGGTCAACTCTGGTTCGGAGTGGTAGCGCCTAATTGGGTCCTATCTATGGTTCAACAAGAACTGTTTGACATTTAAACTGAATGCAAACAAATGACTAATACTCAATTAAATTCTCAGAAAAAAAAACTCTTTGATTGTTTAACTGTGTGTAAACAAATGATTGATGTTTAATTGAATTGTTACTGATACATGGCGATACTTGGAACCGTTTAACTTCGTTGACTTATATTTACAAATATCACTTATCAAATGTATATGAATAAACTGGATTTGACATTATATAACCTTCAATGTTTGATATGCTATAAAACCAATCAGTTCAAATGTGAACATTTCGTGAAAATATACGACATTAACAACGCCGAAAAGATCTGTATCTTTTAGGCCCGAGTCAAATCATTCGATTATTTAAATAATCCTGATGTTTTCAATCGACACATCACAAGTGGTCATCGTATCTAATTAGGTATTCTTCTCTGTGAGATCAGACAACTAGGCTACATAATCCAGTGAGGACGCCTCGTGTGATGTAATAGTTGTGAAGCTGGATTCGTAGACCATTGCTAGTGAGTTTGAATCTCACTGGGTGCTTAATACTTCCGGCTTCGTGCCACAGCTATGTAAAGTCTACACGATCCAGTGATTTTTGTTTTTTTATAAAGGGATTTACAGATGCAAGATAGTAAATTTACCTAGATTGGGTTCCGATTCTGCTGAAATTTTATTTGCCATCCAACAGGGGTGGGGGTCTATATGGACCACTTTGAGAAACCGGGCTGAAAATTGTTAAAGGAGAGTTCCCATGACGTGGCTAAAGTGGTAAATTGTGACACTGTAGGAAGCGAGTTCGAACTTCAATTGTTCCATTACTTTCACTTTCGAAGTAATACCCTTGGACAAAGGTATGAATTCCCTTATCCTTCCAGCAAAGGGAGGTCTCACGATGCTCTTTCAGGGCGTTCACGACCTTACCTCTCTAGTTATTGGGTCTCATTCGGTAGGCCATTCTACCTCCGGACGGTTCTGCCGGGTGTGCCTCGGCATTGGAGTTTTCCTCCGGCCTCAGGGGGCCATCCTCCCAGGCTTTTACCCGCTTCGGGGGGGATTATTTCCTGGTGCCTAAGGCGCCCCTAATAAGGGGAATGCCGACGGGGCCGAAGGTATTTTTTGCTTTGCCGGACGCCTGTGGGCTTCAGCCCTGCGACCGGACCCACCTTAAAACGGCCTTGTGCCAAATCGTACGTTCGTGGGACGTATGATAAATATCGGGGTTACCCCTACTGTTCTTCTATAATTATGGCTTTGACCCACGAAGTTTGATATTTCATTAAATAAAGAAAACAAATATTTAAATAGTTGTAAATAAAAAAGCAACAAACAATATGGTGAATTATACAAATATACCAAGCATCTTTAAATCCAAGATTTAAACAATTTAAAAAAGAAAAAAAATGAAAGAAAAAATGTACTTAGTTTTTATTTTTTTATTTCAATGTATTGGTACATTGTGTAGTATTTGACTCTGGTGTCGCTAAGTCGGGAAAATATTGAGCCAATGTCCACTTATTGGTCAGTGCTCGGTCTGTACTGACCACCATGTTCTGACAGAGTTTGGAGTGGATGGGAGGATAAGCTCGGAAAAAAGTATGTCAGCAAGTGCCCTCTTAGTGGTGTTAATAGCAATAGCCGTATGATAGAAGAAAAAAGAAAGAAAGATCTTAGGGTAACGGATGCTATCATTTATGAGTGACCCTGGAGGTAAGAGAGAGAGAGAGAAGCGGGGAGTAAAAACGTGCGGAGGGGTGTCGACTGATAACAGCGGTGAGGGACAGGACAAAGATCTTATTGGAACGTATTCTGAATCGATATTCAAACACGGGAACGACAATAGTTAGCAATAAGTTTATTTGTTTTCGTTTTTTTTTTCTACCTCTCCCCCTCCTCACACACAAATTGTATTTTTCTTCCCCGATATTTTTATTTTGCCCCATTCTGTCCAGTTTTCTTTTTTTCTTGATTCTGCTTGAGTACTGTCAAGGTTTAGAATAAAGGTTTCAGCTATTTGATTGATCGATTTTAATGCCATGTCATTTATTTCAGGGTTAATCTGAATCCGTTTCTCAAACTACAAAACGCCACTTACTTAAAAAAAAAAATTCATCATATGTCCTAACGTAATTTGAACATATCAGCCAGTATTATTCCATTTTTTCATATAGCACCATCTACAAACCCTGATGAAGATTTCCAACTGAATTAAAAAATTATCTATCAAAATTATTTCCCACAAAAAATAATTTTGATAAAATAGTTTTGGATTCAGACCAAACTGAAGTCGAAACGCGTTGGCAAATAAACAAAGCATCAAACACATATCTTTATTCCGTTTTACCTTTTTTTTTCTACGTACATATAAAACTTATTAATCCTCGATCTCAATGCCTAGGACAAGAGAGGAAAAATATTTTGCGTCACTACTTATTTGGGGACAAAATCATACAAAACTGTCTCAAAACAGATGCAACTCCCTGATATGATAATGATTTATTACTAAAACGAGAGACTAAAAGAAAAAAAGATGACATGTCCTGGAAGCTGATATAATAACAATTAAAAGAACACATTGATTTGATATCTCTAGCGTGTTGGATATATTTTTTACAGGACGTGTTTTAAATGACCGCCATGGTGCTTGTCTCAGTAATAAACTATTATCTTATTAATGGGTTGCATCTATTTTGAGACACACCTTATATATATATATATATATATATATATATATATATATATATATAAGAGGTGGTTTATCTTTACTTGTAACTTTGTAGATCTGTCGCTTTCTAAGCATTTTCCAGGGACTCAATTATGTGGCATCAATGCTATAACAATTGGCCGCGTTATTCATTTACATAATTTGCCCTATTATTTACTCACAGCTGGACGAAGGAAACATGAATTCAGGTTTTGTTTTCCCAAGTGGGCATTATCATCAAGTAAATCGCAAACTGCTGCGTCCAGGATTTGAACCCGGGTCGCCGACACAGTTTCCTAAAATAATAATCATCACGTGATACTACTAGGATCAGTGCCAATGTGTAAAATGTCAACTCAAGTAATAATCTCCACTCCTGTTGTTGTTATCATGATAAAATCTCAAGAGAGGAAACATCCCTTGGGAAATGCCCGTGTGCAATCAGGGGTAATGTCCATTGGTTAATCACAAATTCAGGCCGCAAAAACTAATCAGCCATTGTAAATAGTTCAAACCAAACAGACAAGAAAAAACATTCTTTGTCTGCCGTACTTGAATTATCGATTCGGTGTGTCCGGTTGTCAAATTCTCCGTCCCTCCAACTAGCACCCTCAGAAGTGCCGGCCTTATTTCTGTTCCTACCCATTGACTTTTTATTCAATGGGTGTATGTCTCCTAATCTTGCCCTGACACAGACCTTAGACACTAATAAAACAACTACTAAGGCATGACCCAAAATGACCTTCCACTCTTCTTCATGTCCCTCGGGCTACATACCCTTCAAATTCACTAGTGATGATCAGTTTGGCCTATTTACTGAGTGGACAGTGGTCAGAGATAGCAATATTGCTGTCCAGCGACATCAGTCCTGTGCTAAGCAATAGTTTTTTTTTTATTTGTACTAGCTGAACAGAAATACTAAACCGTAAAAAAAGGATAAATTTGTGTAAAGAACTATCATTTAATGTCACGTGATTTGTTCAGTCATTTCAAAGACTTTCCAAATTTTGACTCTCTTTTCAGATTGACACAGTCAGTTTTTTGTTCTTATTATTTTCCTTGTGTTTTTCAGACCTGCATTAAGGTGGGTTTCTTTTACTGGAGTATGAGAGACAGCAAGTCTCCCCAGGTCTCCAGGACTTTTCTCAGTATTCTGGCCGCTCTTTAAAATACTATAGTCTGGATGATCTCGATTCGTCCACTGATTACCAACCAGTTCATCCAGTCTTTCTTTAAAGCCTTTAGGGACCGTTTCATATCATCACTTGCAATTCGTATCACCATCAACCTCATGTTCCACAGCTTTTATAGTCCTCAAGCAATGTCTAAATATTTGTCCATCTTTCGCTTTCTTTTATTTTCATTTTGTCGTCAGCAAAATCCAAGCGATGACAAGTTCTGTCACTCTCTCTCACTTTTTCTTTTGTTGTTAATTTCTAGTAGTTGTTTTTTATTTTTTGCTTGGATAGGGGATTTTTACATGTATCTCAAAATCCCAGATAATATGATGCGTCTTATTCTCCAAGACAGTTTTTGGTTTTCATATATACCATTTAATGTATTATTCTACTCCTTTGAGAATTTCTCACACCAGCATTAGCTGATGATTTATCACAGCTGTTTTCGTGACAGCAAGTCTCCTCAAGTCTCAAGGACTCTTCTCAGTATTCTGGCCTATTTTAATAATGCTGTTGTTTGGATGGTTTCAACTTGACCTCTTTTTTCCAAGTCCTAATCCCTTTATCAATCCTTTGGGGACTCTATCGAGTGCTCCAATTACAACTGGTACCACCGTCAACTTCATGTTCCATAATTTTTTCAGTTCTCTACCGAGGTCTCAGTACTTTTCTTTCTTTTCACTTTCTTTCAGTTTTATCCTGTGGCCAGCCGGATCGGCAAAATTAACTTTTTTTGTTGACTATCACCAAGTCTGGTCATCTGGCCGAGATTCGGTGATCTGTTTGTATTTCAAAATCCCCGACAAGATTGTGCGTCTCATTTTCTAGGACCGATTCTGGGTTCTGCATATACCATTTGTTCTTGAGGTCAAATTCAAACTTCTTGCACAATTCCCAGTGAAATACCTTCCCCACCCAGTCGTGTCTAGCCTTATAGTCTTTTTATACCAACTTACTGCATTCACTGATTAGATGATTGATCGTTTATACTCAATCACCACGTAACCTACATTTGATATTTTATTAAATCTTGACTATTTTTGCTTTCACATACTCCTGATGGTGTTGTTTTGTGCTGCTATCAGAAGAGATTCTGTTTCTCTCATGAGGCTTCCCTTTTCCAACCATGTCCAAGTATTATTATTATTATTATTATTATTCCTCAATCTTATTCTCAGGTTTTTGGGATTGTTTTAAAACACTAAATACCATTGGTATCACCGTCATCTTCTTGCTCCCCAATTTTTTCGGTTCTTTGGCAAGATTTTTCTTTCATCTGCTCACTATGGTCCGACGGCAAAATTTAATATTAATTTTTGCTTTGACATAATTTTTTTTATCAAATCACTTTGTGGTGATCTCTTCTCGGGTATGCCCCGATCATCTCGTATGCTTACTTTTCACATGAGTAGGTATGTCTGGGAAAGAAAGGTGATCCACTGGGAATTGTACCAGAGATTAAAGTCTAACCAAGCTGACAAAGTGAATACGTCCAAAATAAAATATGTCCTTGAAAATGTGACGCAAAATATTCTTTGGGACTTTGAGATACAAACAGGACATCCAATCCTGACCAGAAAACATGACCTAGTATGAATTAATAAGAAGAAAATAATTTAATGTTACCGTCCTAGAGGACCAAAGATGGAAAATACAGAAAGCAGAAAGGATAACAAATACTTGTACCTTGCCAGGGAGTTGAAAAGATAATGGATTATGAAGATGATGGTGATTCCAATCATAGTTGGTGCTCTTGGAACGGTCATCAAAGGCCTAGAATAGAAAGTGGAGGATATGGAGATCAGAGGAAGAATCGAGACAATCTAGACCACTGCAGTGATGAAATCGACCAGAATACTTAAAAGAATTCTGGATACCGGAGGAGAGTTACTGTCTCTCAGACTCTAGTAAAAACACCACCAATTAAAACTGGTTGGAAAAACTTCCAAAAAGTAAAATAATAATAATTGACTGTAAGTCTCCTAAGGTCTTCAGGATTGTTCTCAATATTCTGGCCAATCTCAACTCCTAACCAAGCCTTTGGGAATTGTTCAAGGACACCAATTATAAAACCTGACCGATAAAATGAAACACAGAAACGCAGTTTCTTCCAGGCGGCGGTCGTGTCGATACTGCTGTATGGATGCACCACTTGGACGCTAACAAAACGGCTGAAGAAGAAGCGAGACGGCAATTACACAAGAATGTTGCGAGCAATATTGAACAAGTCCTGGTGGCAACACCCCACAAAGAACCAACTATACGGCCACCTGCCTCCCATCACGAAAACTATCCAAGCTAGACGAACCAGACACGCAGGACACAGCTGGAGAAGCGGAGACGAGCTCATAAGTGATAAACTCCTATGGACCCCCACATATGGCCGAGAAAAAACAGGACGACCAGCTCGAACATAAATACAGCAGCTATGTGAGGATACGGGGTGTAGCCCTGAAGACCTGCCGGAGGCGATGAATGATAGGGAGAAGTGGCGAGAGAGGGTCAGGGATATCCGTGCAAGCGGCACGACATGATGATGATGATGATCACTGTCACCCACATGTTCCATAACTTAGTTCTCTAGCAAGCTCCAAGTATTTGTCTCTCTTTTCGTTTCTTTTCATTATAGCATTTTATTCTCCAGGACGGATAAGCTTCACTTTCGCTTCCTTACTGTCTTTCTCTGGATCTTTACTCAAGACTTAGGGGGAAGTAAGAAAGTGATTATATGTGTTCTGTATATTTTCAGCCTCTTTTGGATGATATCTTTCAAATTACATTGATACTACCCTTTCCCAGTCGGCTGGGGCTGTAGAATACACCAATTGCTTCTTTGCAGATGGATAAGACCCCACAACGAGTGTCCTGGATATGATACTAAACATTCTGATGGTGAGGTTCCAGTAATGCTGGAGCTTTGGGGAATGCAGAGTACCCATTCATTGCCATTGCTCCCAGGTCCACTCTGGCCCGGAATGGTAGCACAGGATGAGGGTCCTATCTATGGGTTGAATAGAACTAAACTGTATACTTATGCTAAACTGAATTGTTTGAATAAACTGAATAGGTGGAAATAGAAATGCTTTTGACAAAGTATTTACTCATGCTAAACTAAATTTTTCAAAATAGAACTGATTATTTGCATAAAAATGGATTTGGCATTAAATAACCTACAAAGGTTGATATGCCATAAAACCCAAACAACCAAACCAAATCGCTAGAGATTAAAAGTTGTGAAAGGGATTTTTTTAAAATTTCATACAGGCTGAGACTGCTTGGTATCTTGGAAATATGTTTATTAGTCCCTTTCTAGATCATACCTAGGGCTTCTAATAGTAGTTGTAGTAGTAGTATTCATTTTCAGATTTACTTTCGGTTTCATACAATCATTCAACGGGGTTTTGGGTAATGGAAGAGGTGGCTATATACGTATTCTGAATACTTACGTTTTTGCTGCTTCTTTTGGCAGGTATTTTTCAGCCACATCATCATCATCATCATTACTACTACTACTACTACTACTACTTCTTCTTCTTCTTCTTTAGTTGAATACTGAAATTTAAAAAAAATGTATATATGTATTTGGAACATTTTTGAGCCCGCTGCAAAAAGATGCCCTTATGTGGCTGGAGCTCCTCGAAAGAAAACCGGACCCAGCACTATAAATATAAAATGAAATAATTTTCCCTAACTTATTTCTTAGTACATAAGCCATTTTTACTTGCCTTACACTGTTTAGACTCATGATTTAAACAAATCGATTTCGTGATTTCGAAATAGTTTAGCTGAAAATAATGTTGGGAATTAAATTGTCTTCATTTAAAATACAACTGTTTTTTTTTACGACTTACGAAAAATCAATGTTTTTAAATAAGACAGATTCTACAGACCCAAATTTCTTTGAAAACCACGTAGCAAAGATTCGTTCGGTTATTCTGGTTCAAGCCTTGATATAAATTTTGTGAGTTTTTATTTTTATTTTTAATATATATTTACATTCAAAGATATAGACCTCACGTGGTATTCTAGAATGTTTGCTTCTAAAGCAGTTTCCTTTTTTTTTTTTTTGGCGGGGGTAGATATTTTTACTTACTTTTTTTTTCAAATTTTATTTGTATTATTGTTTGGAGTTTGAGTGTCAGTAAATATTATTATTATTATTATTATTATTATTATTATTATTATTATTATTATTACACATTAGTATTTTAGTCGACAATGACCTAAAAAATAGTACTTGGGTAGATTGGTCCCTGTTTAGAGTTTAGTATGGAACTGTTGTCGCTGTATTGGTAAAACCAAAGCCCAATTAGTGGTCAGTACGTGAGAAAACACTGACCATCATACATGTGTGTCACTGGGTCTTGGGGTGGATTAAACAGTGGGTCACCAGGAATGTGATATGGTACTCATTTTCTATGTTATACTATCAATGGCTGTGGTTGGTGCTGGGAGGAACAGTTGATGACAATAGTGGACATTGTCCTTGCTTTGCAATGGTCAGTAGGAACAAGAAAAAGATTGAAGTAAGGGGGGATTTCACCAACTGACCATAAGATCGATATTTCATTTTTATGGGATGAGGAGAAAGGGATTCGGTTTGCGTGTGAGTTGTTTAAGGAGGATTGTTTTTCAACAATTTTATTTTGTCAGGGAAACTTCTAACAAAAAATATCTAGAAAAAATAAAAAGACTGAAAAAAAACCTTAAGATTTTGTTGTTTTAAAATGTTGACACATAATTTTAAAAATATTCATTTATACAAACGTGTCTCAGATATATAGATAGATAGATAGTTAGATAGATACCGAACAAGAGAGAGAGAGAGAGAGAGAGAGAGAGAGAGAGAGATTAATCGATTTGTTCATTAATTTTAACGGCATGGTAACTCTTCTTGGGATATTTTATGCCTAAAATTAAGGTAAAGCGTTCATTGTACTTTTATGTCTTCGTTTTTATGCCCTTGTTTCTAAAGTGTTTTTTGCTCAGTTACATGATGTCAAGTATTCTTATCTAATAAAAAAACATTACACAAGTTTCAAGTATTCCTATCAAACACCAACAATTCCGATGCAATTTTACAATTTTGAGCAACTAATAATGACAATCTTTAGGTTTCAAGTCTTCTTAATAAAAGATTTGGTTTGGTTTAATGATATGTCAATCTTCGTGGTTTATTTAAACCCCAAGACATTCTTGCAGAGGAACAATTATGGTGCTATTCAACCCACAGTTGGAGGGATGAGGTGTTTAATACCTTCCCAAATGGTATTAGTGAATATCGCAGAGCTTACTATCATGCCATAGTCTAGCACTTTACCGACTCAGCCACGGAGACTCACACTTTTTAACAATACTAATTGTATTTAATAATATTCATTTTAGCCCAATCAGCTTGGGCTATAGAATACTCAGACTGCATCTCAGAAGAGGGGTAAGAGCCGCCTACAACGAGTATCCTGGTCCAGTCTTGGAATTTTGGGGAATGTGGAAAGCTCTTTCATTGCCATAACTCCCAGCCATCATCTGATCTATGGGTCAAATAGAACTGATTGATATTTAAATTTCAACGTTGAATTGTTAGAAATAGAACTGTTTTATCATTTAACTGTGTGTAAACAAATAAATAACGTTTAATTGAATTGTTTGTGATACATTGCAATACTTGGAACAATTTAAGTGTGAGTAAACAAATGGATAATTTTGAGTAGAATTATTAGTGTTAAATAGCAATAATTGTAACCACTTCACAGTTTGCAAAAACAAATTATCAATATTGTATAGAATTATGAGTGTTGGTTTGATTTGGTTTGTTTTATGGCATATCAACTATTATAGGTTATCTAATGTCAAAGCCATCATTATACACATAAACAGTTCTATTTCAAACAATTCAGTTTGGCATAAATACACAGTTTAAATGTCACAGTTAAATGTAAAAACAGATCTATTTCAAGCAATTCAGTTTGCCATGAGTACACAGTTTAAATGTCAAAACAGTTCTATTTCAATTCAGTTTAGCATAAGTACACAGTTTTAAAAAAATAAAAACAGTTCTATTTTTAATAATTCAATTCAGCATAATTATACAGTTTAGTTCTATTTGACTCACAGATAGGACCATATCAGGTGCTACCACACCGGGCCAGAGTGGGCCTGGGAGCGAGGGCGATAAAAGGGGTACATCACATTCCTCAAATCTCCACATTACTAGAGCCTCATCATCAGAATGTTTAGTGTTATATCCAGGATACTCATTGGCGGGGGGGGTCTTATACCTCTGCAGTGATGCAGTCGGTATATTCTGCTGCCTCAGCCGACAGGGACATGTAAGTGTTGGATGGCGGTGGTTGAGTGTATTAGGCTGCGTGGAAGCGGTGGCTGTACTTGTAAAAACAAATTGCTTCTAAAATCATTAGGGAATGAAGTTGCCGAAAAACTGATCTCTTGCATGTCATGTATATATATTTAAATGAGTGCGAACAAATAATTGATGATAAATTGTTTGTGTTACGTTGCTATACTTGAAATCATTTAATTACATTCAAAATGAGCTCAGACTCGTTTAAAAATGTTATCAACAAAATATTTTTACGAATCATATATATTTGATATTTATGTATAAAGAGGACTTGGCATTAAATAACCTACAATGGTTGATATGCCATAAAACCCAACCAAACCAAACCAAATCATATATATATGTAATCTATACGTATTAAAAGGATTTGGTATTAAATAACTTACAGTGATTAATATGGCATAAAACCCAACCAGGCTAAATCATATATTTTAAATCTATATGTATAAAGAGGATTTGGCATTAAATAACCAACAATGATCGATATGCCACGAAACCCATGCCAACCAAATCATCTATATCTAATATATATGTATAAAGATGATTTGGCATAAAATAACCAGTAATGGTTGATATGCCATAAAACCAACCGAACCAATACTTATTTGTTTGCACACAGATATATGGTTTCATGTATTCTAATCCAATATGAATAATTTTCATACAGATCTTTTTGATCCATGGATGACACATTAACAAATACTACCACTGTAAGTCATAGTGGACCTGGCAGTCATGACAATTGAGGTATTCCACACTTTCCAGGACGTAAGCTTCAATACCAGCTGTAGTTTTGTGTCATGCGCAGAATCCTTCTTTTTTTGCAGGGTGGCGAAGGTCTTACTCCTTTGCAGATACAATCAGCATATCTTAGACACTATCAAGAGGTTACATGCGAAAGGGAAAGAGAGAGAGAGAGAGAGAGAGAGAGAGAGAGAGAGAGAGGGAGAGAGAGAGAGTATGAAAAGAGACTGTGAACCAGCTAATTTTTGTTGCAACTTTTACTTATTTATTTAAAAAATGAAAATTTAAATTGTGACTTTGAAGTGGTGATGATTTTGTTTCTAATAAGAGAAAAAACCCCAGGAAAAACATTATTTTTTCAATTCCAGAAAATAAATCCCCTCCCTGAAATAGAATTATCGATCCAGTGGACATCCTCTTCATCTTTAATATCCCCCATTACTCAGATATCCCTTCCACTCTCGCCTTCTGACTAAGCCCACAGCAAGGACAATGTCCACTACAACTTTACTTTGATGGCATTAGTGGCTACCAATACTAGTATCAAAATTAACATGCGTGCGGAAGCTTCCTTCTCTGGACAAAGACACTCCCCTATTCAGTTACGTCCATGTGGTGGTCAGCTTAACCTTCTGATTGACCAATCGGGTGGCCGATGACCAGAGGATATCTTTCAGCAAAACAGCGACATCAGATATGAACTAAGCGATAGTCACCTTTCGATACTAAATGACCAAAATAGTTGATTCGTAGTATAAGTTGGTTACTCTTAGGTGAACCTGGCTAAATCGTTTAGAAAGAGTCACTGACTTGCCAACCATTATACCAATTGCGCTTTTTAGAAACTAGTAATAGCTTTTATTTGACAGCATAAGTACGACGCACACAGTGAGGGTTGAATTCCCGACTCAGTAATTGATCTTCGAGTTGCTGAGTGTGACATCCCAAACACTGGATAAATTTAGCTTAGTTTGGCATATGGCTCTTTTTTAGAGTGTTCACCAATGGCCCGGGAGACCTGGTCGAGTCATACCAAAGACTCAAAAAATGGTACTTGATGCCTCTTTGCTTAACACTCAGCATGATAAAGAATGTATCAAAGGTAAAGTTGAGCAATCTAGGGAAAGAAGTAGCGCCCTCCCCTACACCTTGGTGTAGTAGCTATCGAAAAGGGAGCCTTCGGGTCACCCTCGACTAAGGTCGCTAACTTTACTTACTTGACATATGGTCAGAAATATAGTAGACCCAATGAGTTTCAAACTCTGCAACAATAATCTGATAGCCTAGCTCGCAAATCGTTACTCCACACGAAGCGCCCTTAAAACTAATGTTGGCTTGCTTTGGCACAAGGTCTTGATTGCGGAGTGCTTAGTGTGAATTGAACCCATCATTCAGAAGTAGTTATTTATAGAGTAATATTAACAGTAGTACAAGACCAATAGCTGTGACACAAGCCCAGAAATATGGTTTACCCAGTGAAAATCGAACTTTCAAATAATCATCTAATAACGTATCCTACTAACCATTACCAACATGTAAGTCATTCTAAAAAAAGCCATTGGTTCGATTTGCTCGGAAGGCAGATATATGGGACCCTCAGTGAGAACCAAATTCTCTTATAATGGTTCACTAGTTTAGTCTGAAAACTATGACCTCATGTGAGGCGTTATAAAAATAGTTATAGTTTTGATTTGGCACAAGGCCTGTAGTAAGGGGCACCCAGTGACAATCAAATTCACTACTTCGTCGTCGCTATTTACAAACTTTAGCTTAATGGTCGCACAAATTCAATTGTTATATACTAGGCTTTGCTTTATTGAAGCAGTGAAAGAATGAAGATCTATGCACTCGGTGAGCATCGAACTCACTAGAAACAGTCTCCCCCACTTGCTCGGAAACCATTATACGAGGGTCATTCAAAATGTTGGGTTAGTTTTGCCTGAGCAATTGGCAATAAGCGTCACTATTAACAGTTGCATATTTTTCAAGGGAATTAATTAACGATGGGTCCTTTCATGATTCACGAGACTGTCAGCATTACCTTCTTTAATGACAACTGCGCCTGGAACCTTTTCTTTACCGGAGATTCAGTCTAAATTTAGGGCTCAGAATACACCCTCTCTTCTGAGAAGATCCCCCTCCACACTCTCAAAAGGGTATCCTTTAGACCCTAACCTGCATCTGGTGGTGAGGCTCCTGTGCTGGGGCTTTGGAGAGTGTGGAGTCACTCCTTTTAAAGCAACAATAATAAAGAAGGTAGTATTTTTTCGGTAACCACGGGTCAGTTTTTTTCATTTACTGTGAACATCACGTCATCTTTTCATCTCGACTTTCTCTCTATCGATATTCTGCGAAACTCCTCGTCCTAACAGTTTTCCTTTGCCTCATCTCGTCTCCACAAAAGGACACTCTCACATGTCCAGCCTTGACCGGTCGTTCCCTAAGTCGAGATCACAACTTAGAGAGAAGCACAGATATTACACTTTAATCTCAGTTCTAATAACGTAAAGTAAAGTTGGCGACCGTTGTCGAGGGCAACCAGAAGACTCCCTTTTCAATAGCTACTACACCGAGATGTCGGGGAAGGCGCTACTCCTTTCCCTGGATTGTTCCACTTCACCCTTGATAGGTACCTTATATTGCTGAGTATTAAGCAAGGAGGTAACCAGTACTATTTTTAAAGTTTTTGAAATTGACGCAACCTGGGATTGAAACCTGGTCTCCTGGACCATTGGCGAACACACTACCCACTGGACCAATGAGCCGGTTGGTTTTGGGCTTCTTTTCTTTCTTTCTTTTTTTGTTTCTTCTTACTCATTCTCTTTAAGGTAGCTAAGACGTCTAGTATTTGTCGCTGCCTCCCACCAGACACGACTTGACACAAGGTCAAAAGCCCGAAGGCCAAATAAAGTGGGGATAAATGGGAGGGGAGGTCGGGAACGAGCCGAGACTCGAACCCTGCTTGTCTGTGCTGCTCATCGGCTCACTTAGTGCAATGTGAGCCTGATGAGGCAAGCAGTTTCACGAACCCAAATGTGGGTCCGGGCACGTATGCCAGTTTGCGGCTTAAACTAGACGCATGGTCTAGTGCCGTCCAAGGGGGACAAAGGAGACAAAAATGCAGCTCGCCCACCCGAAGGTAGCCTAGTCGAAACTAGGTGCCTAATTAAAGGCCCCAAGTCTGCCATTGTTCCTTTTCCAGGGCCACACTCCGGACCGAAGTCCAGAACTAGGCCAATGAGCCGGTTGGTTTGGGCTTCTTTTCTTTCTTTTTTTTTTTTTTCACTTTTTTGTTTTTTTGTTTCTTCTTACTCATTCTCTTTAAGGTAGCTAAGACGTCTGTTCAATTCAATGAGGTACAAGGCGCGCAGATATGGGCAAGGCGCAAAAACTGCCACAGTTCAAACGATTTAGTGTCATTTGATCCGGCCTTATCCTTTACACCCTACTCCTATTTGTCGCGTTTTGTCAAAAGACGAGTATACTTGAATTTTAGTCCAAATGCTGTTGGGGAAATAGATTGTCTATCAGTAATAAGTGTGAACACTTTGACACCCATTGTCAACCTTGACAGGGATAGGCATGTAATATCATTTGTTTTTGTCATAATTGTATTTATTAATGCTGGGAAACTGACACGATCATCGAAAAAAAGGAGAAAAAGGAGATAAAAAAAGAAAGAGTAAATTAATTATTGAAATCAGCCGTGGCAATTTGTCTTCCACGTACCCTTGAACTCTGATGGTGACCCCACCTCCAATAGAGGAAAAATTATCGATCATTCCCCTGCCATCTGGTAGCAAATATCTTTGACCTCAAACTGACCCTATCCCGGCGGACAGTGACCAACATGGAGTCAATTTTATGTTCAGTTCGACAACCAACACGACTATTACACGTGTCGTGAGTAAGATACAAAACTGAATACAGTGTCGAGGGAAGCACTCGAGGGTGGGGAATCAGCCATTTGTTTTCATCCCTCTCAAGTCCACTTTGACGAGGAATAGGAGCACCTGGTAGGCTTCCATCTATGAGTCAAATCGATGTGCGCAAATTATTTGTATTAGATAGGAATGCTTGAAACCATATAACAATCTACTGGTAAATTATCATTATTTTACTTCTGTAGAAGTTTTTCACGCTAGCGTTAGCTGATGGATTTTCACTGCAGTTTGAGTGACAACAAATCTTTTCAAGTCTCCAGAACTCTTCTCAGTATTCTAGCCAATCTTAATAATGCTGTAGTCATGATGGTCTCCACTTGTCCTCAGATTTCCAAGTCCTCAAGTCTCTTTATTAATGCTTAGGTGATTGTACCAAGTGCACCAATTACAATTGGTATAAACGTCACTTTCACGTTCGGTAGTTTTTTTTTACTTATCTAGTATGATCAGGGTACTTATCTCTCTTTTCTTTTTCTTTCACTTTTACTCTGTAGTCCACCGGGACGGTAAAGTCTACTATTAAGCAGGTTCTCTTTTTTTGTTTACTATCACTAAGCCTGGTTGTCTGGCCGAGATGAGAGGATCTGATTGTATATCACTGGCCCAGCGGTTAGAGTGTTCGCCAATGGCCCGGGAGACCTGGGTTCAATCCCAGGTCGAGTCATACCAAAGACTTTAAAAATGGAACTTGACACCACCTTGCTTAACACTCAGCATTATAAGGTACGGTTCAAGGGTAAAGTGGAGCAATCCAGGGAATGGAGTAGCGCCCTCCCCTACACCTTGGTGTAGTAGCTATCGAAAAGGGAGCCTTCGGGTCACCCTCGACTATGGTCGCTAACTTTACTTACTTTACTTATTGTTATTATTATTAGATTGGTGTTGTTACTCGAAACCTTAGAATCTTAATGGATTCTACGTTGCATAATGGCTAGTGTATTTGATTTCTGTCCTGAAGTAATCGAATTCGAACACCAGTCGCGCTATTACGTTCTCTTTTGGACTAATGCCCTTGGGAAATTTATGAGCCTCCTTATCCCCCAAGCTCCAGTTTAAATAATATCAATGCTGCTCCTCAACAAGGATGGATTTGGCATTATGTAACCCGTTAAGGTTGCTATATTGTTAAAAACAAAGTGTATATAAATTTGTATATGGATGAAATACGCCAGTTGTAAACTAATAATTATTTTTTATCACTAATGAATTGAAAATCTTAAGCCAACCAATAACAAATAAATTATGGATATTAGATAGTAATAGTTGATATATAACAGTGTGCAAACTAATTGTTGTTAAGATTATGGATAAATAAATCTCGTGCGTTTTTAAAAATGGTTTCGATGGAATGTTCTCAGCCATCGTGGCAAACCAGAAACGATATCTTTTTTTTAGTAATGGGCCTTTTGCTGAGAAGTCTAAAATGATCCGAGGCATAATACTCAAACTTCCATGTTGTTTGTTCAGATGACATTGAATAATTATTTACAGAGGAAGAGGATTTACATGAGAGCATCCATCTGCTTTCTGTTTAAAAGTCTGAAATGACTTGCTTATTGGGCTTCAGTATAAGAGAAGAATGTCTGATTAAACTGCACTAATCTTCTCTGTCATCGTGGAATATCAGTAATGAAACCGTTTGAAACATTTGGGAAAAACATGAGGCAAAATGCACAGGTCGGCTGGTTGGGTTTTGTTGGTTATTTAATGCCAAATCTTATTTATACATGAATATTAAATATATATATTTTTAGTTGGGTTTTATGACATTTATTTAATACCAAATCCTCTTTATACATATATATTAGATATATATGATTTGGTTTGGTTGGGTTTTATGGCATATCAACCATTGTAGGCTATTCAATGCAAAATCCTCTTTATACATATACATTAAATACATATGATTTGTAAACAAATAGTTTGAAAGTAATTTTTAAACGAGCCTGACCTTATTTGTTTGCACACAGTTAAATGGTTTTAAGTATTCCAAACACGAATAATTTTATTTACTGTTAATTATTTACATATTGGTCAATTAAATGGTTTCATGTATTGGAATCAACTTCTTATATTTTTATTTTCTCAGACTAAAATAGTTTTAAGTTTTGCTATCATAATTCAATTCAATAATACTCATTTGTTTGCACATAGTTGAATGGTTTTAAGTATTGCTATATATCAGTAACAATTTGATTTAACATCAGCTATTTATTTACACACAGTTAAATTGTTAAATAGTTTTATTTGACTCCTAGATGGGACACAAACAGATACTACCACTCCGGGTCAGAGGGGACCTTGGAGTAATAACAATAAATGGGTATCCCATATTCCCCAAAGCTACAGAACTGGAGCCTCACCATCAGATGCAGTCTCATGCAGAGGACACTATTTCTATGTGTCCAATAGATGGGACCCGGAACAGCTGCCACCACTCTGGGTCAGAGTAAACCTGTGACTAATGGCGATGAGGAGGTTCTCAATATACCCAAAGGTCAAGGACTAGAGCGTTACAAGCAGTTTAGTGTCATATTCAGGACAATCGTTGGTGGGAGGTCTTACCTCTTGGCAGAGATACAGTTAGCGTATTCTACAGCCCCCTTCCCAGCCGACTAGGTTCTGTATAGTTGAGTTGATGTTTTTTTTAATTATTAGTTGAAAATGTACACATGAGACCTATACCTAAATTTGAACTTGCTTCACAGAATTTACAGGAATGATAACCATGATGGACCAAATACCTTTTTGGTTTGGTTTCTTTGTAAATGGTGTATCAACCTTCGTAGGTTATTTACAGTTAAAACCATTCTTACAGAAAAAGTTAACCATAGCTTGGGGAATAAGGGGGTATAGACTTTTCCCAAGGGCATTAGTCCGATAGTGAACGTAACAGCATGACTGGATTTCAAACTTGCTTACTACAATGTTACAGTCCAGCACGTTAGCCACTGCGCTACGAGGACTCTCCCTCTACCAGTTATAGGTTTTGTAAAACTGGTGTATTTTTCTGAGTTAGGACTTTTGCCAGAATTTAACTTATTTTATTCTGATTTGTTTGTTTTTAGTTTACTACAAAAAGGAGGAATCCCTTTTGGGCATGGCCCTGTCGGTCGGGGCTGCAGAATACACCGACTGCATCTCTGCAGATGGGTAAGTCTCCTTTAACGAGCGTCCTGGATATGACACTAAACAATCTGATGGTGAGGCTCCAGTAATGATGGAACTTTGGGGAATACAGGGTGCCTCTTTATTGCCATTGCTCTCTGGTCCACTCTGGCCTGGAGTGATAGCACTTGATAGAGTCCTATCTATGAATTAAATAGAACAAAATAGTGTATCAATGCTAAACTGAATTGTTTGAAATAGAACTATTTTTGACATTTAAAGTGTGTACTTGCGCAAAACTGAAATGTTTGAAAAATAACTTATACATATATATATATATATATATATATATATATATATATATATATATATATATATATATATATATAAACGATTTTGACATTAAATAACCTACAATGGTTGATATGCCATAAAACTAAAGCAAACCAGAATGACTTAATTCGGTGTTAAATGACCCGAAAGGTGTTGATATGCCGTAAAAGAAGTCAACCAACCAACCAACCAACCAAACCTTATCGTAATGGTTAATGTGTTGGAATTCAGCCTCGAAGTAAGTTAGTTTGAATTCCAGTCGCAATATTACATTTACTTTTGGACTAAGACCCTTGGGAAAAGGTATGAACCTCCATATCTCCCAAGCTATTAGTTAGATAGTATGACTACTTTTCTTCAAAATTGGCTTTGGCATTTAATAGCCAACAAAGGTAGATATAAAATTAAGCA
The DNA here is from genome assembly GCA_963585895.1 of Sepioteuthis lessoniana. Lineage (NCBI taxonomy): Eukaryota > Metazoa > Mollusca > Cephalopoda > Myopsida > Loliginidae > Sepioteuthis > Sepioteuthis lessoniana. Next base: position 72,069,293 of record OY757934.1, read on the forward strand.
AGACACTAAACCAAACCTTTCATCCATCGACAAACATATTCAGATTAGTAAACGTTTTAAAGATTATGCAACATTTTAAATATGGTTGTACAAACAATTTTTTTTTGTTTCTATAATAACTTCCCAATGATGGAAAAAAAAAAAAGATTGTTGAAAAACAATCCCCTTTATACAACACACTCGCAAAAGGTCGCACAAACCGAATCCCTTTCTCCTTATCCCATAAAAATGAAATATCGATCTTATGGTCAGTTGGTTATGTCCACCACTTTCTTCTTCTTCTTCTTCTTCTTCTTCTTCTTCTTCTTCTTCTTCTTCTTCTTCTTCTTCTTCTTCTTCTTCTTTCTACTGACCATTGCAAAGCAAGGACAATGTCCACTATTGTCGTCAACTATTCCTCCCAGCACCAACCACAGCCATTGATAGTATAACATAGAAAATGAGTACCATATCACATTCCTGGTGACCCACTGTTTAATCCACCCCAAGACCCAGTGACACACATGTATGATGGTCAGTGTTTTCTCACGTACTGACCACTAATTGGGCTTTGGTTTTACCAATACAGCGACAACAGTTCCATACTAAACTCTAGTTACCAACATGAACCAATTTACCCAAGTACTATTATTTAGGTCATTGAAAGAAGAAAAAAATCAATATTCGACTAAAATACTAATTAATAATAATAATAATAACAATAATAATAATAATAATAATAATGCTTACTGTTACTCAAACTCCAGTGAAACTCCAAACAATAATACAAATAAAATTTGAAAAAATAAACAAATAAGTAAATAAAAATATCTACCCCCGCCAAAAAAAAAAGGAAACTGCTTTAGAAGCAAACATTCTGGAATACCATGAGAGGTCTATATCTTTGAATATAAATATATATTAAAAATAAAAACGCACAAAATTTATATCAGGGCTTGAACCAGAATAACCGAACGAATCTTTGCTACGTGGTTTTCAAAGAAATTTGGGTCACTAGAATCTGTCTTATTTAAAAACATTGATTTTTCGTAAGTCGTAAAAAAAAAACAGTTGTATTTTAAATGAAGACATTTTAATTTCCAACATTATTTCAGCTAAACTATTTCGAAATCACGATATCGATTTGTTTAAATCATGAGTTTAAACAGAGTAAGGCAAGTAAAAATGGCTTAAGAAATAATTTAGGGAAAATTATTTCATTTTATATTTATAGAGCTGGGTCTGGTTTTCTTTCGAGGAGCTCAAGCCACATAAGGGCATCTTTTTGCAGCGGGCCCAAAAATGTTCCAAATACATATATACATTTTTAGAGACTATAACACACACACACACACACACACACACACACACACACACACACACACACACACACTCTCTCTCTCTCTCTCTCTCTCTTTCTCTCTCTCTCTCTCTCTCTCTCTCTCTCTAACGGCTAAAATGTATCAAAATGAAACAATAAATATATCCTAAAGATCTACAGCTCGTGCAAGAACGTAAGTAAAGATTGATGAGAAATTAGAAAATACTTCGAAATACATCTAACAACGCCACTTACCATTGCTTCTATAAAATACATTCATAGTAGCAGTAAACATCCCGAAGGCTTCGTTCCGGTATCCACTTGCAGATATCCACGATGTTCAAGCTCCAATTGTGCTATTGCATTCACTTTCGAACCAATGCCCTTGAGGAATATATAAAACCCCTTATCCTCCAAGTTATGCGTCAATTAATACAACTACTATTCTACAAGGATGGATTTGGTATTGAATAACCCACAAAGTTTGAAATGACATGAAATAAAAACAACAAACAATCCACATGCGTTTAACAAAGTTGACAGACTCCTAAAAATTTACCATCAATCCCTAAAAAAAAAAGTTCGACAAAAGTTGCGTTAAAGAAGTTCAGAACCGAGTGTCTATCTCAATTTGAGGCCAATCCATGGGAAAGTTTTATTCCATTATTCCATACCCTCAACAAAGAAAATTCTTGTTGTAATATTCTGAAATATCTTCACGAAAATCTGTCGAAAAGATGGATTAGGCAAAGACGTAGTTTTGAATACAACTCTATCGCGTTCACCAGACCTCAATCCACTGGAGAGTTTGATGCGGTTATCTTAAAGATAAGATTTATCGCGCAAAATCGACAGCAGTTAATAAAGTGAAAGCGGCCATTGCGAGAAAATATATCAGAACAATAAATAAATTGATTCGTGATGTAATCAATTCTATTAGCCAGTTTTGTCCGGAGCAAGATGACCATCAGTTCAAACAATATCTGGTTTGGTTTGTGGATTATTTCATGTCAAAACTATCCTTTCTGAAAACCAGCAGTCGTACCATTTGAGTATGCGGTGTGTGTGCGAGGCGGGGGAGATAAGGAAGTTCAATACCATATCCAAAAATGAGCGTAAGAGCGTGATTACGGGTTTGAAATCACTTACTTCAATGTTACGATCCAGCTTGTTAGCCACAACACTACGGTGATTCAGCCGAAGGACATCACAGAATCTGTCTATATTTTTCTTCAAGCCCTGTCGGTGGGATTAAAGACCACCCCCCACCGAGTGCATATCTAGTAGACAGGTAACACCCTCATAATTTCGCCATGTCTTGTCTAAAAACAAGATATCTTTTGATTGTTTTGGTTTGGTTGATTTTTAATGGCATATAAACCTCAGCGCGTTATTTAATGCTGAATCCATCCAAGTTGAAGAACAGTAATGATAGTATTTAACCCATAGCTGAGGGGGATAAGAGTGTTCATGCCTTTCCCATATATGATAGTCCAAAAGTAAATGATAATAGTGTGACTAGGAGTTCGAAATTGCTTTCTACAATGTCACAGTCTAGCACGTTACCCACTACGCCACGGAGACTCTTCCTAGAACTCGTCTGAGGAACTTACTATCTCCTCTCACTGAAGGCACTAGTTTGCACCAGGTCAAAAAAGTTAAGCAACAAAGAGATTGCACAGTATTTAGGTGAGTGACTGCATCGGAACAACAGTTACTGTAATCAGTATTTCATTGCAGACTAAAAAGTCTTTGTAAATTCTAAAAATATAACTGAAGGAGATGAACAGAGAGATTGCACAGTATTTAGGTGAGTGACTGCATCGGAACAACAGTTACTGTAATCAGTATTTCATTGCAGACTAAAAAGTCTTTGTAAATTCTAAAAATATAACTGAAGGAGATGAACAGATAAAATACTCTAATCTCACTCAAAAGAGTGAGGGAAATTAGAAGTTATTTCGAAGATTAAAAAGTTTTAGATAATTTTTTGTACAAACGGGTTTGCGGTATGAATCTCACGTGAGCAAAGCACGTTCAGCCATAATATCTGAGCAACCAGAATTATCTACCTGTAGGAAAAAGGAAAACAATACGTCACCACAATATTCCACAGCCCAGCCAATCAAAATATTTCGAAACAAACTGCTGCTTATTCGCGTCCGACGTTCAAAATTTAAAATATTTAAAAAAAAAAGATTTTTTTCATTTGCGCCGTAAGACACATTTTTTCTCTCTCCAAGTTTAACTTATTTTCACACCAGCACACACAAATTCCTTATTTATTTTACTTTGAAATACACTCAGACAACTTTCTCTTGATTGGCCTGGGTTTACTTTTGTGAGAAGATTTTTTTATGGTTTGCATTCATTATAAATATTTAATTCATTCTTATGTACATTTTGAGTTACAATACATGAAACATTGTTTTGTTTAAATATTGGGATCTTTATTGTATTCATTTTCATTTATTCTCTAACCCTCTTTCGTATACATACACATAGTGCCGTATCCAGGATACTCGCTGGGGGGGTCTCTCCCGTCTGCAGAGGTGCAGTCGGTGTATTCTACAGCCCCAGTCGATTGGGCAATTAATTGTAAAAATGTACACTTAAATACACTAAGTTGACATACGAAAGGTCAAGTCACACTGATCATTATTAGTGATGCCAATGTGGTCGACTAAAGAAAACTTGATAAAGAATAACAAGTACATCCGGTGTTGAAGTTAGTAATTTTACTTTAGTCCTTTAGTATTTGCTACATACTCTGCACGATTAACCATTTCGTTATGTCAATGTCAATTTCATAAAAGTAAAAAGAGCTTAAGTTTGACACAAGAGCTTAATTTTGATACAAGGCCGCTGGCGCTCACTACTTTGTCAGAGTCAGGATGCGAGACTTGTTTAGGTCGAGCTCCAGTCGAACTATTACGTCCGCTTTTCGATTAATACCCTTGAGAAATGTATAAACCCCTTTATTCCCACGCCCTCAACTAGCTGTTAAATAGTGCCACTAATATTTTTCTACAAATAAGGCTTTGTCTGGCATAAAATATTCCCCGATCATTGATATGCCTTTTAACAAAACAAGAACAAAATTAAAAAAAAACAAAACAAAAAACAAAAAAAAAAAAAAAAAAACACCACGAAAAACCGTTGCTTTAAAGTCATGAATTTAATTTCACATCTTGATTGTCAAAATGTGTACTCTTAAGTTCATTAAATTGACATACAGACGGACAAGTCACTGAAGGCAAGATTCCCGCTCGATTACTGAACTTAAGCAACGATAAGCCTGATCATTAGTAGTGACCACTAAGAAAGAGTACTTAATGTAAGCAACGTGATGCCAGTGTGGTCGACTAAAGAAAACTTAGTAAAGAATAACATGTACATCCGTTGTTGAAGTTAGTAATTCAACTTTAGTCCTTTAGTATTTGCTTGGTGACTTGAGTTTAGTATGTGTCTGGTGTCGCTAAGCTAGCGAAACAAGTATCGCTACTTCTGTTCATCTATTGGTCAGTTGACAAGTTCGATTGGTCATCAGAGCCTTGAGTCCAAATTTGCAATGGGAGTAAGACTAGTCACACAAGTACTGTTTCTTGGTGCATATCTTAGTAGCTATTATCTTCATGACGTCATCGACGAGGTCAGCAAAAGAAATATAGTTGTGGACACTGTCCTTGGGAGTAATGGTCAGGGGTGCATGACAGTGCGAGAGAGAGAGAGAGAGAGAGAGAGAGAGAGAGAGAGAGAGAGAGAGAGAGAGAGAGAGGGAACGAGAAGGAAGTCGTGGTGAATACTGAAGACAAAATTAAAAGAAATTGTCCACTGGTCAGGAGAATTAATATTTCGTTCCCCGAACATTTTTGAATGTGTGTCTCATGTCAAGTTATTTGAAAAGTTATTTTATTATTATTTCATTTTCCACAAAATTCAATACTTATCAGCCTTGTCGTCTGGAAAGACTTAGTGAAAGAGAAACTGACTCCTTTTGAAAATTCTTTCCCCTCCCCGTGACAATAATGTGAATCAATAATTGTGTGCTAATTCTTATGACATTTCGCCCTGTAGGCAGGAGATTGTATACACTAACACTATTCCCAGCAGAAATGATGGATAAATAGTGGGGCAAATTCAGTTTCTCTCTCTCTCTCTCTCTCTCTCTCTCCACTCTCTTTTTTCTTTCTCTCACACTTTATATATATATATATATATATATATATATATATATATATATATATATATAAGGTGTTTTAAACAATTTCGAGATTAAAGATGTACTTAACAAAGCAGAAATGAATAATAAATAAGAGTTTGATTTTTGCTTCTTTTTCAAATTTGAATTTAAAGATATTTCTCTGATTAAGTTATTCACGTTTCTTTGTAATATTATGTATTTTAAACAGCTCCAGGGTGCTATTTCCTTGAGCAGCACCCCTCAGTTGTACTATAGAGTTTAACGTTACCTGAGATTTGTATGTATGTCTCCTTTCAAGTTATTTAAAAAAATATTCTTTATTACTTTATTTACTTACTAAATGAGGTTTCTACAACGGACTAAACTAACTACTTGTTCGGCCAGCCATCTAGAAGAGTACCTAGGGAGAGTCAACCCCAAGAAAATAATTTCCTCTCCCAAGGAATGAGATGCGAGGATCATTAAATAAGTTTCCAGACTTTTTCGTATGGGCACTTTTATTGATAGTACACACATTAAACTCTATCCCCTTCGAAGTAATCTCCTCCGGCTGCAATGCACTTGTTGTACCCTTCCAACAACTTCTGGAAGGCCCCATGGAAGTCCTCTTGTGTGAGCCTCTCAATGACCTTCGTCACAGCCTCTTTCATCTCCTCAATTGTCTCATAACGACAGCGTCTGAGCTTAGGGAATAACCAAAAGTCACAGGGAGCAAGGTCTGGACTATATGGAGGCTGAGGAACTGTCTTGATGCGCATCTTGGTCAAATAGTCTGTGACAAGGATGGAGTTGTGGACTGGTGCATTGTCAGGGTGGAAATGCCACTGACCCGATTTGAAGAGTGCTGGCCTCTTACGATGGAATCTCTTCCTGAACTCCCTTAAAACCTCAACATAGTAACCCTAACCGTTTGGCCAATCAACTGTGGTGTATTGACTTCCTTACTCCTCCCATACCTCCCTAACTTCCTTGAATCTCTTATGCCAATCAAAAACTGATGCTCGATTCATGCAAGATGGTCGAAAAGCAGTCTGAAGCATTCCATACGTTTCTGTGGCATCATTTTTTCCATGTTTAAAATAGAATTTTATTGCATATCGTTCTTCTAAAATGTACCTCACGTCCAGATTGCATTTTTGAAATTCATCAGCTGTGACAATCAGGCTTTAGTAGGGTGTATTCCAATTGCTGCTGTAGCTGTTCATATGAACCTGAAATCATAAAAATTGGTCAGTCAGCTAATAAGATGTATAGCAATAACATAATGAATTTTCAAGAGTCTACGACAATTTTAAATGCCTGGAAATCTATTTAATGCTCTACTGATGAACTAATTTTCGTGCGTTAATTCTTTTAGTATATTTTTATATTAGTGATATTTAAAATGCACAGACTTTATCCCTTATAGTGGGCTAACCCCCCCCCCAAAAAAATGGATGTCGTGTTTAAGACACTGAATTGCATCTAATGGTGAGGCACCAGTTCCTGAATTTTTCATTGTTATAGCTCCCAGCTTCACTCTTATCTGGAGTAGTAGTACATTTTTGGGTCCCATTTATTGGGGTGGGGGAGTACTCGTATCGTTGTGGCTAAAGTACCGGACGGTGACATTATACAAAGCTCGTTCGTTTTGCTATTTGGTACACTTTCGGACTAATACCCTTGGGAAATGCAAAGAAAACCCCTAATTCTCGTCGTTATCGGTTGAATATTTCTACTACTGTCCTTCTATTAGGATAGCTTCGTCATTGAATAATCCATGATGATTTTTCTCCATTAAAATCAAAGAAAGCAAATCACACCCATCAGTGAGTCAAATAGTTCTGTTCGCAAATTATTTGTATTTGATAAGAATACTTGATATCATGTAACAGAGGGAATTAACTTAAACTACTCCAAACGAACAATTTACGCAATTCCTTAACCTCTGGGCGTAAAATACCCCCAGACGGTTTGACATGGCATTATAATGAATCAGTCTTTTAAGATAAAGTCTTTTATACACCCAATTCTATTGTATATATATATATATATATATATATATATATATTGTCATCCACAGACAGACTGTTTCGTTCTATCAGAACTCTTCAGTGTGGCTAGACACGTAGGACGCTCGAAGCCGGGATCGAAACCCATCCAACTTTACGTTGGACTAAGTCTCAGACCGCTCGGCCAACAAGCATACCACGTTTGGCTAAGGGAATTGTTAAGGTATTTATGTAGCAACAACATATATATATATATATATATACCCAACTCTATTGTAATATATATATATATATATATATATATATATATATATATATATATATATATATATATATATATATATATATATATATATATATATATATATATAATAGAATTGCCTGTCTTCGCAGGGTGAAAGGTGAAGATTTAAATCGCCGCGGCTTACTCTTTAATTTGTTTTTTCGAAAGACAAAAATTTTGCCGTGAGTTTCAGGGTCTAATTAACTTAACTTATCTGTCTTCCCAGTATCTTATATGTCATATGTAGGTTTAAAATTCCGGGCAAATCCTTAGACTTTAAAGTAACTTTCAAATACCTATTATCATTATTTAAAAGGCTATGATACGGATTAAAATTTTTATCAATGATAATTTCCATTATATTGATTTCATCAAGTGCTTTATTTTTTTCTTCATTTGCCCAGCTGAAATTGGGGTGCGTCTTATACACTGGTGCATCTTATAAATCGTCAAATACGGTAGTTAAAATCCCAAACAAAACAAAACGACAAAATTGCACGAAAAGAATTTTTCACGATGAACTTGAACAGGTGCTCGTCTAGAATTTTACCGAAACTTTTAATGAATTTATATATATATATATATATATATATATATATATAAGTCAGTTGTAAATTCTGTTAATCCGGAGTTGGGAACAATTCGAAACAGGACAATGTAAATATTCAAATATAGAATATTAAATTTAAACAGTCTCGGTCAAGAGCTCAGTATAATTAAAATCTACTGTGCAAATTATTTTTTCAAAATAAAAAAACCAACAGTCACATTAAGATGAGGAATTTATTTCTATCCTCTTAAAAGCATTGATATGAATTATTTTTAACAGGATGGAATTAAATTTATCTTTATAATGTGACCGAATGTGAGTTTTTTATTTTGAAAAAAATGGTCTGGTGGGTAGAGTGTTCGCCAATGGTCCGGGAGACCTAGGTTCAATCCCAGGTCGCGTCATACCAAAGACTTTAAAAATGGTACTTGATGCCTCCTTGCTTAACACTCAACAATATAAGGTACGTGTCAAGGGTAAAGTGGAGCAATCCAGGGAAAGGAGTAGCGCCCTCCGCTACATCTCGGTGTAGAACCTATCGAAAAAGGAGCCTTCGGGTCGCCCTCGACTACGGTCACCAATTTCACTTACTTTTATATATATATATATATATATATATATATATATATATATATATATATATATATATATATATATATCAGTCAGTGTATTCTATACTCCACCGACAAGGCGTGGCAATGAAAAAGGATTATCTGACACTCAGCAGAAGTAGAAACTCATCACCGGATACGCTTTCGTGTCACACTCAGGACAGCTAAGTGGTTTGAGACTGTAAATGTAATTGGGCCACTTCAAATAGCTTGCTGAAGTGGCCATCTCTCTCTCTCTCTCTCTCTCTCTCTCTCTCTCTCTCTCTCTCTCTCGCCTGTAGCCATTTAGTCTTTGGATTTAGTGACCGTTGTTTCATTAATTAATCAAGAAATTTGATGAAATTAGTCACTCACGTATTCGTAGATTGTAATTACTTTATTCTTTTACTGGCCATATTGTCTCCGGTCTTGGTTGCTCACTTGCTCCAGGCAAACACTGTCATCATATAGCCTGACAGTTAGATATAATTTATAAAATAAATAGATAAATAAATATACTACTATGATGAGTAGTGGTAGAGTGTTCGCCAGTGGTCCAGGAGACCGGAGTTCAATCTCAGGTCGATTCATACCAAAGACTCAAAAAGTGGTACTTGATGCCTCCTTGCTTAACACTCAGCAATATTAGGTACGTTTCAAGGGTAAAGTGGAGCAATCCAAGGAAGGGAGTAGTGCTCTCCCCTAAACCTCGGAGTAGTAGCTATTGAAAAGGGAGCTTTCGAGTAGCCCTCGACTAGGGTCGCAAACCTTACTTACTTCATGATGAGTAAAAGGTTTTGCAATATCTTAGTAGTGTACAATTCGGCTGCATCAGATGCTTTTGCCGACGTTCGTGAGCCACTGTGAGATGCCAACCTCGCCTGATACTCTCCAAGTGTTACTCGCCGGATTTGCCTCAGAGGCTTGCTCGGAAAGCATAAATTTTCGAACTAGACTACGTTTTACATTCATCTGTGCAGCTTTCAAAACACACTGAAGTAATGCGCACAATATCAACGAACCATTTGTCACGAAACTACTAACAACCACGATAGTACGACAACAGCGGCTATCTTTCATGGCTTAGACTACTTAATGCATACCACAAACTAGCACCTTCCAAAATATTGCTCAGCATTTGACTAACTTTAGTGTTTCCTCTCCTAAGCTGAACCTCCCCCGCAAAAAAAGGCACCGTAAGATTGGAAAACGAAGTAAGGAAGTAGATATGAATAAGATTTAAGCTTTTGAAATACAAGAGGCTCTCGGGGCCAACTTAGTGTAGCCAGTAGCTGGTAGGGTAACCAGACGTCACCCACATATAAATTCGTGTGTTGCTGAGTAATTATTCTTAGTTGCTCGCACTTATAGAAAAGACAACCTTGTGAGTTGGACGTTCTGTTGGCAAGGCTTAGAATATGCTATCTTTATCTCCTTCAAGGGGGTGGGGGGTGGGGGTAAAGCTCCCTCTAAAAAAAAATAGGTATCCTCGGTATGATACTAAACTGCATGTGATGGTGAGGCTACAGTCCTAGAGCTTTGGGGAATGTGGAGTATCCTTTCATTACCATTACTCCCAGGTCCACTCTGATTCGGAGTCGTAGTACACATTATGGTTCCATAAATAGGTAAAAAAGATCAAGTGTTTTGGTGACGGCGAGGCTTTGGTTCTGGAGATCTAGAGAGTGTAGCGTCCCTCTTTGTGCCATTACTGCCAGGTCCACTCTCACCTGGAGTGGTAGTACCTGTTAGTGTTCCATCTATGGGTCAATTGATCTATTTTAAAAAGGATTCATAATCGGTAGGAAAACATTCAAAAAAGGAAAAAAAAATCAAAGAACAATGAAAAATAATTAAAATATGAATGAACAATAGACGCTATTCCTTGAAGGCATAGCTTAACCCTAGACAGGTTGATATTAGTGACTGTTTCAAGGGCTCAAATAATGATAGATATCACAGTGACCTTCATGTCGACAACCTTTTCAGCTCCGAGATTCGATTATTTCTCGTGTTTTTTTAAATTCTCACTCGTTATGAGTGAAAATAAATGCCGATAAAATCAATCAATCGATCACTCAACCAAATGAGTTAAAATCAAAATGATGAGAGAAAATATTAGTCATGAATAATAATAATAATTATCATTATTGTTGGATTAAATCTTGAGAAGTTTAAAATTGACCATGCGAACAAATCATATATGTACAACCCAGAATCCGTCCGAGAAAATGAGACGCTCAAAATTCGTTTGAATTTTGGGATACAAACGAATCATCTAATCTCGGCCAGACGACCAGACCTAATGACAGTGAACAACAATTACAACAAAAATTTAAAAAAAAAAACAAAAAAAAAACAGAACATGACGAATAGTGGATTTTACCGTTCTGGCTGACCACAGGGTAAAACTAAAGGAAAGTGAAAAAAGAGATAAGTAACTGGACCTCTGCTAGGGAACTAAAAAAAAATATGGAACAGGAAAGAGACACTGATACCAATTGTTATAGGTGCACTCGGTACAGTCTTCAAAGATTAATACAGGGATGAAAAGACTTGGAAATAAGAGGAGGAGTAGGGGCCATCCTAACTACAACATTTCTGAGGTTGGCCAGAATACTGAGAAGAGTCCTGGAGACTTGAGGAGACTTGTTGTCTCTCAGACTCCAGTGGAAAACCATCAGCTAACGCTGGTGTGAAGAACTCTCAATGAGTAAAATAATTATAATAAAAGAAAGAGAACTTGCAGAATCGTAGACTTTCTTGTCCTGGCTGACTACAGAGTAAAATTGAAAGAAAACGAAAATAAGGATAAGTACCTGAACCTTGCTTGGGAATTAAAAAATCTGCGGATTATAAAAGTGACGGTTATACGTATTGTTATTGAGACTCTTGCAACAATCACCAAAGGATTGGTACAGGGACTGGTGGATTTGGAAATAAGAGGACTAGTGGAGACTATCGAAACTACTGCATTAAGATCGGCTATAATATTGAGAAGAGTCCTGGAGACTTGAGGAGTTTGTCGCTCACACTCTAGTAAAAAAAGACCATCAGCTAACTCTGATGCAAAAAACTCTCGAAGGGTGAAATAACAATAAACTTTTTTTCCGGAAATATATGCAAAAAAATATTATCTTATATCGATAATAGCGAGGGTACTCGGGCCTGTACATCAACAACTCGGCATTTTCTCGGCTTAAACAAACTTTAATCCTTTCTGCTTTCTTTCACATTCCGTACTAACCACTTCTTTTGTGGACAGTGTCCACTACTGCTTCAGTTATCCTTCTCACTCAGCTACAGTCACTAATAACGGACTAACAAGACATGCACAAAGATGCATTCCATTCTAACCTCCTTCCCACACACCTATGGTCAGTCTAAATTCATTCTTCCCTTTCGCCCTTTAAGGCCAAATATTCCAATGGTCAGTTCGAACTACTAACTGACCAATGAGAGAACATTAGTAGGAATGAATATTTCTGCTACATAGCGACACCAGTTCCAATCTAGACACTAGTTTACCAACCGATACCAAGTGACTAAAAGTTACCAATTAAGTAATAGTTGTTTGTTGTCTCGGTTGGGGGTCAGATTGATTGGTCGAAGAAGCAATAGAGACCAACAACGGACTGACCACATGTAATTATAGTGTTTGTTGATTCTCTGCGGCTAGTAATAATCTCATTGTTAGTCTTGTGTGTGCTGGCATTGTACATTGAAATCAAATACCAATAAAAAGCTGTACTAAACCATCACGCATGCGCAGAACTGCCTTACTCTTAATATTAGTGTTGGATTTCTAATGGACTAAGTGATGTTATTACTTCTGTAAAACTAGATCATTCTGTAGAAAATTTTAATTTGAGTATATATATATATATATATATATATATATATATATATATATATATATATATATATATATATTTCATGGAATATAGACTGCGACCCCTGGATTTCATGGTGTTTTTTGCAAAACAATCATCAGGCAGTTTCATTTTCTTAACTGCCTGATGTTTGTTGTTTTGCAAAAACTTCCATGAAACCCAGGGGTCACAGTCTATATTCCATGAATTAAATATATATATCTAATATATATTTATTTATTATTATTATTATTATTATTATTATTATTATTATTATTATTATTATATAATAGCTCTATCCTAGATATTGAGCACTCTCCATATTATATTGCACTTGGTTCGACACATACCCACAAAGTGATTTAGTGACAACCAACACTGTTATAATATATATATATATATATATATATATATATATATATATATATATATATATATATATATATACTCGTGTAATAAATGTCATACTTGGACTAATTTTTCATCTCAAAACCAAGAGATCGTTTATTACACTGAATATTTTAAAAAGTCCAAGCTTACCTGGTTTCAACGCCTACCTTTGTAACTTCAAGCACAAGTCTCTAGCTAAACACGGCCTGTTAGTTAAGACAATGAAGTTTTGTTAACATTCATCATCATCATGTCATGCCGCCAGCACGGATATCCCTGACCCTCTCTCGCCACTCCTACCTATCGTTCATCGCTTCTGGCAGGTCCTCAGATAACTGCTGTATGTAGGTTCGAGCTTGTCGTCCTGGTTTTGCTCGGCCATATGAAGGGGTCGATAGGAGTACATCACTTATGAGCTCGTCCCTACTTCTCTAGCAATGTCCTGCATGTCTGATGAATGATGAAGTTAACAGTGGTTACTATTTATTATAACTATGCATACAATATATTCGAATATTTTGAATAATAAACAAAGTTAGGAAAAAATTTCATTATCTTAACTAAAAGCCTTAGTTTAGGTATCAACCAGGCTGTGACAAAGAACGTTGGGTCAGATTGACAATAAATTAAATTGAATCCTGGATTATGAGGGCCAATGTTTTTGAAATATTTGCCTAGAAGAATAAATACTTTTTAATAAAATTCTATTCTATGCACAGATGTCATATTCTAGTTTAATAAACCGTTTAACTGATATCGAATTTTTTTTTTTTTTTTGGTTTCGTTTCATTTCGTTTTGTTCCTTTATTTAATTGTATGTGAACCCTCATGGGTCATTTAATGCCAAAGTTATCCTTGTAGAAGAATAGCAGTGAGAGTATGCCACTCATTACTGGGGAGATAAAGAATTATTTTTTGGAATATTTCTTTATGAGGTTGTTTCTAAATGTTTTTTTTTATTTGCAGTTATATGATATCAAGTATTTCTACATAATACAAATAACCCTTGCCCCACAACTGAATGTTTTCAAGTAAAAACTAATAATTCCTAAGCAGCGGTAGTATCGATACTGCTATATGGATGCACTACTTGGACGCTAACTAAACGGCTGGAGAAAAAGATAGACAGCAATTACACAAGAATGTTGCGAGCAATATTGAACAAGTCCTGGAGGCAACACCCCACAAAGCACCATCTATACGGCCACCTACCTTCCATCACGAAAACTATCCAAATCAGACGAGCCAGACATGCAGGACAATGCTGGAGAAGTAGGGACGAGCTCATAAGTGATGCACTCCTATGGACCCCCTCATATGGTCGAGCAAAAGCAAGACGGCCAGCTCGAACATACATACAGCAGCTCTGTGAGGATACGGGATGTAGCCCTGAAGACCTGCCAGAGGCGATGAACGATAGGGAGAAGTGGTAAGAAAGGGTCAGGGATATCCGTGCTAGCGGCACGACATGATGATGATGATGATTTTTATCAAAAAATAATTTATTCACACGCAGGTTCCAGGCCGAGTCATTACAAAGACTCAAAATATGGTACTTAATACCTCCCTGCTTAACACTCAACATTATAAGGTACGGATCAAGGGCAAGTGGAGCAATAAATTAAAAGGAGTATCGCTCTATCGTACATTTTGGTGTTTTAGCAATTGAAAAGGAGCCTTCGGTTCGTCCTCGACTATGGTCGGTCAACTTATATATTTATAACGTCAAGTAATTTTTCTTAATCTATACGATTTACACTGAGTTAAATGGTATCAAGTATTTTTATTTAATACTAATGATATTTAAAGAGATCTATTTGCCTCATTCATGGGACCACAGCTCTCCGAGTCAGTGTGCACTCAGGAAAAATGATAATGATGAAGTACTCCATACTTCCCAGATGTCGAGAACTGGAGCCTCACCGTCATTTATGTATTATACTCGGGACACTCTTTTTGGGAGTTGTATCATCTTCAGGGAATAGAGTGAGTGTATACAAAGTCCTGCCTCCAGGGCGAAATGTCATAAGAATTAGCACACATTTATTGATTCACATTATTGTCACGGGGAGGGGAAAGAATTTTCAAAAGGAGTCAGTTTCTCTTTCATTTAGTCTTTCCAGACGACAAGGCTGATAAGTATTGAATTTTGTGGAAAATGAAATAATAATAAAATAACTTTTCGAATAACTTGACATGAGACACACATTCAAAAATGTTCGGGGACGAAATATTAATTCTCCTGACCAGTGGACAATTTCTTTTAATTTTGTCTTCAGTATTCACCACGACTTCCTTCTCTTTCTCTCTATCCCCCTCTCTCTCTCTCTCTCTCTCTCTCTCGCTGTCATGCACCCTGACCATTACTCCCAAGGACAGTGTCCACAACTATATTTCTTTTGCTGACCTCGTCGATGACGTCATGAAGATAATAGCTACTAAGATATGCACCAAGAAACAGTACTTGTGTGACTAGTCTTACTCCCATTGCAAATTTGGACTCAAGGCTCTGATGACCAATCGAACTTGTCAACTGACCAATAGATGAACAGAAGTAGCGATACTTGTTTCGCTAGCTTAGCGACACCAGACACATACTAAACTCAAGTCACCAACCAAATACTAAAGGACTAAAGTTGAATTACTAACTTCAACAACGGATGTACATGTTATTCTTTACTAAGTTTTCTTTAGTCGACCACACTGGCATCACGTTGCTTACATTAAGTACTCTTTCTTAGTGGTCACTACTAATGATCAGGCTTATCGTTGCTTAAGTTCAGTAATCGAGCGGGAATCTTGCCTTCAGTGACTTGTCCGTCTGTATGTCAATTTAATGAACTTAAGAGTACACATTTTGACAATCAAGATGTGAGACTAAAGCAACGGTTTTTCGTGGTGTTTTTTTTTTTGTTTTTTTTGGGTTTTTTTGGGTTTTTTTAATTTGTATTCTTGCTTTGTTAAAAGGCATATCAATGATCGGGGAATATTTTATGCCAGACAAAGCCTTATTTGTAGAAAAATATTAGTGGCACTATTTAACAGCTAGTTGAGGGCGTGGGAATAAAGGGGTTTATACATTTCTCAAGGGTATTAATCGAAAAGCGGACGTAATAGTTCGACTGGAGCTCGACCTAAACAAGTCTCGCATCCTGACTCTGACAAAGTAGTGAGCGCCAGTGGCCTTGTATCAAAATTAAGCTCTTGTGTCAAACTTAAGCTCTTTTTACTTTTATAAAATTGACATTGACATAACGAAATGGTTAATCGTGCAGAGTATGTAGCGTCCAAAATAGTTACTTCCGAGCCCCCCCTCCACGAGGGCAGGATTCGACATGAGGTCAATGCATCTCCTCGCCTCTTCCCAACGTACATGAAGATGAAAACAACAACTGTTCATCTTGGATATTATCCTTCAGTAAAATCTCTGGTTACACTACACTTTAAAGTGCAATTGATTGAGGGGTGCTTGCCAAGCAAATAGTACCCTGAAGCAGTTTAAAATACTTATTATTACACAGAAACGAGAATAAGGGAATCAAAAAAATATCTTTAAATTCAATTTTAATAAAGAAACAAAAAACAAAGTTATTCATTTTTAATTTCTGTCTTGGTACGTATAGTTTCAGTCTCGATACTTTTTAACACATCTCATATATATATATATATATATATATATATATATATATATATATATATATATATATATATATATATATATATATAATTAAAACAGTGTTGGTTGTCACTAAATCACTTTGTGGGTTTGTGGTAAACCAGTACACACACACATGCGTACACACACACACACACACACACACACACGAGCACGTAAAAATTCCTACACAATCACAACGGTTTTTGACTGTATTTTTCGATTTTCGATTCATTTCATTTTGTTATCTGCCAGATGATTGTTGCTTTATAAAAATTTTATGAAACTCAGAGGCCACAGACGAAATTCCATCGCGTTAAACATATAAATCTAATATATATATATATATATATATATATATATATATATATATATAAATTCTAAAAATACAATACTCTTCGTGGACCTATCTTCTTTAAGATACTTTTATTCTCTCTGGACCTACAAACAAAAATTATATATATATATATATATATATATATATATATATATATATATAGAGAGAGAGAGAGAGAGAGAGAGAGAGAGAGCGATATCTGCTAAAAGAATTTATGTTTTTCCCAGCTGTTGTTATGTTTTTGTCCTTTGTTTTGTTTTACGGCATATCAACCACAAGGGGTCATTTAATGCCGGCCAGCTGTTGTTATATAAGTCATGAAATTTATCTATATTGAACAGAAACACTTTACGCATTAACATACATTGTCCGCCATCTGATACACATACATGCAAGCGAAGTAATATAGATATATACACGCTGATAGGTACATGCACTCACATTAACAAATACTCAGATTATCTATCTATCTATCTATCTATCTTTGTGTGTGTTTGTGTGTTTATGTATTTACCAGTCCCTCGGCATGGGTAGGATGTGTACCCAGGTCAATTTTTCAAACAGAGTCTCACACGAGTAAATTCGGTTTTCCTTCTCCTAGACTAGTTGCCATACCAAAGTTAAAGAGTCAAGTTTGCCCTACTATTTACCCATCGCTGGAGGCAGAATATTTGGGTCCATACAGCTCCTACGAATGTAAGCGCTATTTGAAATGCAAACAGCCACGTACAGGATTTGAACTCGTGACTCCGGGTCCATTTCCTTCGATAATGACCATTACACTACGTGATCCTCATACACACCCACCCACCCACACACACCTACCTACCCCCCATTTATATATATATATATATATATATATATATATATATATATATATATATATATATATATATATATATATATATATATATATATATATATATATATATATATATATATATATATATATATATATATATATATATATATATATATATATATATATATATATATATATATATATATATATATATATATATATATATATATATATATATATATATATATATATATATATATATATATATATATATATATATATATATATATATATATATATATATATATATATTGTCGGTAGATTCATTCACATAGGAATCATTTTTCATTCGCAATTTGACCCCCCCATTCCTTAATCTATTTCTTCTATTTCCTTCTTTCTTCTCTTTCTTTCTCTTCTTCTTTCTTTCTTTCTTTCTTTTTTATACCAGCTTTCTTTCACCGAAGCTTTTTTTTCATTGATTTTTTAAATCTTTCATAAAAACATTTTTTTATTATGGACTATTAAAATTTTTTTCTATCTTTTGTTGACGTCATCTTTCTTTCATCACAAACTTAGTTTTTGTCCATATCATTTATAAGAAAATTTTAATTCCTTGATCTTTCTTTCTTTCTTTCTTTCTTTCTTTCTTTCTTTCTTTCATATCCTCTACTACAACTGGAGCAAAGCCCCACTCCCTGGAGTTGTGGCTAACATTCTGGTCTGTGACAACTTAGCAAGTTCGAACACCTGTCAAGATATAATCTTTACTTTCAGACTAAAATGATGGGAAAAACTATGAACCTCTTTCTCATCCAAGCTATGGGTTAAATAGTATGGCTTTGGAATTAAATAACCCACAAAAGTTGATATGCAATTAAACAAAGAAGACAAACTATCTTCTCTGCTTACTTGTTCAAATACTTCTGACCAACACCTATTGCAGTCTTGCAAACAGCTCCAACTAGACAAGCACTTAGGCAACGTTCTTTTTTAAAATCTTGTCTCTGTCGATGAGAGTTTCAAAAAACGAAGAACAACCGCAACTGAGGAATATTTTCGAAAGTTCTCAATCAAAATAAGAAGAAAAATAGTCTGTGTTCTGAATTTCTTTCTTTTCAAATTTACCATCTCTTATTTCATCTTCCGTAATTATCACTGCTTTACCTCCTCCTCTTCTGGTCATTTTTCTTTTCTTTTCTCTTTAGCCACACCCACTTACCAAACCCTTTTCTGCAAAACCACTGTCCACTCTCATTCCCTGTTACAACCAATACAGAATCCAACTTGCAACCTTCCAGCTACTAAACTTGAACTCATACTCATTTCCGTTCTTTCTTTCTTTCTTTCTTTCTTTCCACCAAAGTCTAAACAGACACAAGCAATGGTCAGTTTGAACTACTCACTGACCAATCAGTAGTCAGTGGTCAGTAGAAATACTTAGTCAGAATAGCGACACCAGTTCCATACTAGACGATACTAAACGGACTAAAAATACTAATCAAGTTTTTAGTCCAACAGTGTGAAGAATTTAGGTCTCTTTATTATGATTTTCGAAGACGCTGGTTGACTTGTTTTCTATATTTGCGTTCCTATTTTTAAAACCAGTCGAACCTTAACACATGATTCTATGCAGTGCCTGCTACTGACATCCATGAGGGTCAACGTGACCTGTTATACAGGCATAAGCCCAAATAAGTAAACAGGAAGTTGACCATCGAACTTGCAATGCTAATATTTTTATGATTTATCTGGTAAGAAAGACTGACCAACTAGTTTTATTGAAAAGATGAAAGGAAAAGAAAAAAGCAGAAAGTATTTATCCTCAGTGTTTCCTTCTCCTTGACTGGTTGTCTACAGAAGGCAACTGCCCAACTATTTGCCCATCGCTGGATTCATGTCATTCGAAGGAGCCTTAGCACGAAATGAAATGCAAACAGCCTCGTCCTGAATTTGAACACGAATCGCCAATTATATTATACCTCCAACGATATCCGTTACACAAAGTCCTCCCCACCTAACCAGATAGTAGCAGGAAAACGCCTACTTTATATTATATTGATTCTACTTCAAGTGCGATTGAATAAAAACCACTCTTTACCAAGAGTTTGATAGGGAGAGGAAGAAGGATTTATGCCTTTTTTCCAAAGGTGTTTGTTTGCTTGATATGAAACGCAAGGAGCCTCGTCCTAGATTTGAAAACGGGTCACCGATTACATTTTCTTCAATGATGATTTATCCCATTTGGCTGGGGCTGTTGAATACACCGACTGTATCTCTGCAAAGGAATAAAACCACCCTCTCGGTGAATGTTCTAGATATGGCATGAAACCATCTAATGGTGAGGTTCCAGTAATACTGGAGCTTTAGAGAATGCTGTGTACCTCTTCATTGACATTACTCCTGGGTCCAATCTGACCCGTAATGGCAACAGCAGTTAGGGTCTTATCAATGGGTTAAAAATAATCTGTTTGACTTTTAAACTGTGAGCAAAGAAGGGTATATGCTAAATTGAATTGTTAGAAATAGAGCAGTTTGTCATTTAACCGTTTATTCACAATTGATTGATGTTAACTAAATTGTTAGCGATACATATCAATACGTGGAACTATTTAAGTGTGATGCAAATAATTAAGTCATATTGAATAGAATTATTAGTGTTAAATAGCAATACTTGAAACTCTTTAACTGTGTGTCTAAATTGAATTGGTTGGTTGATTGGTTGATTGGTTTTATAGTATATCAACCTTTGTTGGTTATTTAATGCCAAATCCATTTTTATGCAAATAGTTCTGTTTCAAAAATTCAGTTTAGCATGAGTACACAGTACAAAAGCATTTCTATTTCAAGCAATTCAGTTTAGTCAAACAGTTCTAAGTCAAACAATTCAATTTAGCATAAATATGCAGTTAGTTCTATTCAAACCATAGATAAGGCCCAATCAGGTGCAACCATTCCGGGCCAGAGTGGACTTCAGAGCAATGGCAATAAAGGGGTGCTACTTATTCCCCCACAGCTCCAGCATCACTAGAACCTCACCATCAGATTGTTTAGTGTCATATCAAGGACACTCATTGGGTGGGGTCTTACACCTCTGCAGATGTGCAGCCGGTGTATTCTACAGCCCCAGCCGACTGGGCAATACACCGAGTTAATGTCAAAACTGGTTTATTTCAGATAATTCAATCTAGCCTAAGTACACAGTTTAAATGTCAAAACAGTTCTATTTTAAACAATTCAGTTTAGCATAAATACACAGTTTAAATTTAAAAAAAACAGTAAAGTCAAGAAACCACAGTTTAGTTCTATTCAACCAATTGATAGGACCCTTATCAGGTGCTACCACTCCAGGCCAGAGTGGACCAGGGAGCAATGGAAATAAATGTGTACTCCGCATTCCCTAAAGCTTCAACATTTCTGGAACCTCACCATCAGATTGTTAATATCATAGACAGGACACTCGTTCTAGGGTGGGGGCTTAACCCTCTACAGAGAAGCAGTCGGTTATTCTACAGCCCCAGCCGACAGCGAAAAAATAGAATTATAGGTATTACATAACAATACTTGACACCATTCGATTTTGTGCAAATGAATGAATCGTGTCATCAACAAAATGTTTACAAAATATATATTTTATATGTATAAACGAGATTTGGCATAAGATAACCTATAATGGTCGATATGCCATAAAACCAAAAAATCAATCAATTTTATACTTTTGGATAAGGACACAGTCTGTCCTACTATTTACCCATAGTTTGATCCTACTTACCCAACTCCTCCGCTCACGCAGGATATGACACAAGGTCAATTTTAAGCGGAGTTTTAACCGGTTTGAATTTAGAGTTTTCCTTCTCCCAGACTAGTTGCCTCACCAAGGCTGAAGAGCACAGTCTGTCCTGCTATTTATCCATAGCTGGAAGGAGAATAATTGGATTCATACCTTTCCCAAGGGTATTAGTGCTATATGAAATGCAATCAGTCTTGTCCAGGATTTGAACTCGTGTCGCCGTGTCCATTTCCTACGACGATAACCATTACACCACGGGCACCCATAGTTTGATGAGGGGATAGAAAGAAGGATTTATGCCTATTCCAAAGGCATTTGCTCGACGTGAAACCCAAACAGCCTCGTCCTAGATTTGAACTCGGATCTCCGATTCTATTTCCAATGATATTAACTCTTACTCAAAGATCCCCCCACTTAACCAGACTGTAGCAGTAAAACACTGTTACCTTCTTGTTCAACCTTGACAGAGTTGATTGACTGACTGATTTATTTTAACGGCATGTCAACGCGTCCGGCTTACTTTATCCGGTTAGGGATTAGCGTTCTTTGTACGTTATTGCTTATTGCTTACATTATAAGTTTTATCTATATTTTTGTCTAGTTTTTGCATTTTTTGTACATGGTTATATGATATCAAGTATTCCTATCAAATACAAATAATATGCAAAAACCTATTTGATACATAGATGGGTCCTTCATGGGCGATATCACTCCAGATCAATGCGGACACCACTTTTTGTGTGGGAATCTTACCTCTCTACAGAGGGATACAGTCAGAACTGACTGGTTCATATTTTTAATCATTGACTTACAATGTCGTAGAGTTTGGTAAGAAGTAAAATCTAATATTATCAATTCTCCCTAAAAATTGTAAAATAGAAGTATTTTTTGTTTAGAAGAAAAACAATTTTTTAAAAAAGAAAATTCATGGTTAATCTATTTATGAGTGATAACGTGCGTTATATAACCAGGCAGTGAGTGTAAAACGTTGTTACCATCTTTTTAACCTTGACAGACTTCTGCCATTCATTGTTTATATAATGTTGATCCTCGTTGTTGTGATGTTGGATAATTACCAAGTTTGCCCAACTATCTACAACAATAAAACTATGCTTCTTTCTTTTTCAAACTTGACAGAGCTCGGTCACCCATTGTTTCCTGTTTGTTGATTTCTTCTTTTGTACCGAGTGCTCCATACTTTTAGCCTAGGGCTACAAGTAAACTAAGCTTAATAAAAACTTGTATAAGAATCCAGTCTGCCCTACTATTTACATATAGCTGGAGGGAAAACTGATGGATTCATATTTTCCCCATGAAGTGAAGTGAAACGTAAACAACCTCGCTTAGGATTTAAAATCAGATCACCAATTCCATTTCCTGCGTCGATAACCGTTACGCTAAGCAGCATGAGTAAAATGCTGCTTCCTTCTTTTTCAGTCTTGACAAAGTTCAGTCACTCATTGTTTACTCTCTGTTGATTCTCTCTATTGTACTATAGGATAATGTTTCGTGCCTCAATGGTGTCAGTCCGTTCTATTGAAAGGATAAAAGAAGAAAAAAAAAGTGTAGGAAAAAAAGGTTGTATTTATGGCTTTAGTGACTTGATAGTGAAACGCTGGTGAGGATTTGCCTGCTGGGCAGAGTTCTTGTGAAGGTCAAGGAAACAGTGTGGGAAAAGAAGATGAAGATAATTGATAAAAACCTAAAAGAAAAAGATGGTTGACAACGTGTGAGAAAATCGAGACGACAAACCAATTCTTGATATTGTCAATCTGTTTCATTGTCCGCGAATTACATTCTGTTTTAGTTTTGCTCAAAACGAAAAGACAGTCTCATCCCCGGGGCAATGGGCAATAATTCGGTCTGTAAATGCCTCCCAGAGGGTCCTTAAATTCAGTTGCCCATTAACGTTTTCTATGGACACTGAAAGTAAAATGAATCAACTTTGATAATGTTAGCTACGCTTGTATCATTTTAAAGGCAATGATATCGCTGGGATAGTTGAAGCCAGGGAGATAATCAAACAACATTGTATTTAGAGGGAGGCTTCTAAGGAGGCTTCTAACGGCTCAATTTGTCTATAATGATCGAATTTGAAACGTGAAAGGGACAAAAATAATTCAAGGTTATAAAAATGAGCATCCTCATCTTTATTGTTAAAAAAAAAAATAAGATTTTGGTTCTCGTTGAAAGAGCAATACTTCGTAATACTGACACTTCCATTAAGAAACGAATGGAAAGATACAAATTAGCATTTCATAATCTACGTTATATCAAGAATTTTGGGGATTAAAAATGAATTTCAACGCATATGCTAGCATCACAACTTTACTATTCAGTTGCAAACTGGACTGGAAACTTTTGTATTCTTTAAAAATAAAAGCATTTTAGCGTATTACTCTTATAATAATTTCACTGCGATGTGCCATGCATGCAGAGGCATGATCACACACACACACACACACACATATATATATATATATAAGTTAAGATAGCGTTGAAATAGAATTAACGGCGTTTGTTGAGTGCCATTTGTTCCAATGATTGCATAAGAAACTCCCTGTCAGCAAGCGCCATTGTCTCTCAGTCTATGCCATTGTAACCGATATATATATATATATATATATATATATATATATATATATATGTGTGTGTGTGTGTGTGTGTGTGTATCACTCAATAAATAAGGAAAAACTTTTTAAGAAACAAAATACTTTTTTTTTATCAGAATTTTGTTCTATGAATGTAAACTGTCTATTGTTTGGAATTGGTCTTCAGCAAAAATTATCTTTATTTCACAGAAATATTTGATTTAAAGCTTACCAAAATAGTCATACATAAAACAGAGTGCTTTAGGCTTGAAGAGAACTCTGCCATCAACTCTTTGGCGTCTGAGAAGTGCAAACCATATGGAATTTTTAGAACGATGTCTGACGTGTTCGGACAAGCATGTTTTAGTAAAAAAATATCTTTACGAATGAGCTAAACATGAGTTTGCCATTACAAACTTGAATTGAAAAGGCAGTTTATGAATTGGAAACACCCACACTCTCCGCTAAAGAAAATGTTCTTGGTGCAGCGGTCAATAAAGAAGGTCACGCTAACAATTTTCTGGGACATGAAAGGACACGTCAGCGTAGATTTCCTCTAAAAAGTGCCGCTGTAAATAGTGTTTCCTTCATTTTTTTTATTCCAAGAGTCTGTAGAAATTATTGAAATAAAAGAATGAAGTATCACTTCAACTAAATGTTTATTTATCCATTTTACATTTTTTTTTAAATCAAAGATATATATATATATGTAGAGAGAGAGAGAGAGAGAGAGAGAGAGAGAGATGCTCGTGGTGTAAGGGTTATTGCAATAGGAAATCGATATGGCGGCTCGTGTTCAAGTCCTGGACGAGGCTGTTTTTATTTCACATGGCTCTAATACCCTTGGGAAAAGTATGAATCGAACTATTCTCGCTCCAATAATAGGTAAATAGTAGGACAGACTGAGGTTTTTAGCTTTGGTATGGCAACCTATCTTGGAGAAGAAAAACTTTTTAATGAAACCCGTTAAACTCTGCTAAAAAACTGAACTTGTGTCCCATCCTATGCGTGCACATGGGTTGCGTATATATATATATATATATATATATATATATATATATATATTGTAGTTCTCTGAAACTAGTGGACAAGTTCACCAACCACGGAATCACCGTTGCATCTACTGAAAATGACATCAATATGTTACTAGCAAAGGCATGGACTGCTTTTAATAGGTTATCAATCATATGGAAGTTACTCTTATCCGATAAAATAAAACGTAATTTTTCTAAGCAACGGTTGAGTCGATTCTAGATGGATTCACCAGATGGACGCTGACAAAGCGTATTGAGAAAAAGCTAGAAGGGAATTGCACATGAATGCTACGAGTCATACTGAATTTAATCCAGGATGCAACATCCCACAAAACAGAACCTGCGCGGCCAACTACCTCCCATCTCTAAAACCATCAAAATAAGACAAACAAAACACGCGGGACACTGTTGGAGAAGTAAAGACGAACTCGTAAGCGAAGTTCTCCTTTGGGCCCCTTCTCACAGATGTAAAAGTGTTGGAGGGCCAACTAGAACTAATCAACAACGGTTCTGTGCGGACACAGGAAGCAGTCTAGAAGACCTGCCAGAAGCGATTAATAATAGGGACTAGGAGGTCTGTGCAAGCAGCACTAAATGAGGATGATGATATTTGACGGAACGACACATATCAAATATTTTCTAGGAATAGGAACATTACCGGCTCATTGGACTAGAGGGTAGAGTGTTTGCCAATGGTCCGGGAGGTCTGGGTTCACTCTCAGGTCGAGTCATACCAAAGACTTTTAAAATGGTATTTGATACCTCCTTGCTTAACACTCAGCAATATAAGGTACGTATCAAGGGTAAAGTGGAGCAAACCAGGGAAAGGAGTGGCGCCCTCCTCTACACTTCGGTGTAGTAGCTATTGAAAAGGGAGCCTTGTGGTCGTCCTCGACCGTAGTCGAGGACGATACTTACTTTACTTACACATATCCATGTGTCTTATTCTCTTGAAGTAAACTTTCTCATTGTCCCAGTGACGGCCCTTCATACTGAGAAGAAAAATGGTCAGTGGCTTGTTTTGTCTTTTTTTACTAACTAGCGACACCAGATACACACTAATTGTTACTGACAAAATATAAAAAAAAAATAATCGCAATAAATGCATACAGAAAACATTACTTAATTATCATCATCTTGTCGCGCCATCAGCACGGATATCCTTGACCCTCTCTCGCCACTCCTCCCTATCGTTCATCGTTTCTGGCAGGTCCTCAAGGTTACATCCCGTATCCTCACAGAGCTGCTGTATGTAGGTTCGAGCTGGTCTCCCTGCTTTTGCTTGGCCATGTGAGGGGATCCATAGGGGTACATCACTTATGAGTTCTTCCCTACTTCTCCAGCAGTGTCCTGCATGTCTGGTACGTCTAACTTTGATAATTTTCGTGATGGGAGGTTGGTGGCCGTACAGTGGCAGCTTTTTGGGGTGTTTTCTTTTATTTCCTTTATTTTTGAATAGCAGTTCTTTAAGCCTTTTGCTTTGTCAAAACCAAATTTTCCCAGGCGTTTTTCATTGGTTGATTCGTCAATCATATTCTTTCTTTTGTCATGTGGTCTCTTAATGAAATTCATTCGATAACATTGTTTTAAGCTTTTGTTTCTTTTGTTGTTCAGCCCCGAAGTCATACCAATAACTCTTAGTATCCGTATATTTTGTGGTTCGTCTACTTCGGGGATTAACCGAATATTCTCATCGTTTTCACGTTCTGTTTTATAGAATGGGATTTTTTTTCAATATAGTCCGCTTCTTGAACTCCACACACATCTTCCATCGGTGTTACTGTGCTTCGATCCTAATGGTCAAAACGTCACATACCGCAGATATGACTTCATCATGTAGTCTTTTCAGTCTATGAATTTTTCGGACAACAAAGACAGAGAGAGAGAGAGAGAGAGAGAGAGAGAGAGGATTTATTAAGAAAGAGGATAAAGGAAGAGTCTTCCAAGCAGCGGTCGTGTTGATACTGCTGTATGGATGCAGCCGAGGAAGTAGTGGTCTATTCTAAACCCCACCGACTTGGCTGAACATTATTAGGGTATTAATAAAAACGTAACACGCTAAAATGACAACTTTTAAAAAATACACAGAATTAGATATGGAAGCCTCACTTGCCGGTGGAGCTTAGAATAAACTGATTGTATCCTACTTGCAGATATTTAAGGCCCCCTAAAAAGAGGGTCTAGATATAACACCTATACTACATCTGATGGTAAGGCTCGAATTCTGGAGATTATAGGTGTGTAGAGTCTCTCTTCATTGTTCACTCTGACACGGAGTGGCAGTACATATTATGATTCCATCCCGTTGATCTGTTTAAAACTTCTAATTCTCTAGGAGCGTATGAAAAAATATTTTGAAATAATGTGCCAAACTTGAACGTGATTTCCTAACTACTTGGCATGAAATAACCCTATACTGGTTTTCATGCAATTCAAATCAATCAATAAAAGCAAATAGATTAAAAAAAGGTTAAAGAAACTATAAAATGGCAAACAAAGCAACGAAAGAAACAATTATATTAATAATAATGATAATAATAGCAGGAACCTTATAAAAGAGAAAAGTACCTGGGCTGTCCTCCTCGTAAGATACTTGGGACCATTCTTGAAGTGGACAGATGAGAATATAGACAAATGGACTAGAGAAAAAGAAAATCAATAACCATTCATAAAGCATTACATACCAGAGATGCCGTTGACAGATTAGATGTGTTAAGAAAAAAAGGAGGAAGAGGACTTACTAGCATTGAAAACAGCGTTGACGCATCGATGCAACGACTCGAAGACTACCAAGAAAAACGCGGAGGAAGACTGATTATAGCCACCAGAAACAATACTGACAACGTGAGGAGGATAAACAGAACGACAATTGTCAGAAAATAAAAATGGGAAGAAAAACTGCACTATGGACGTTTCAAACAAGTGAAATCTCACACGAGAAAACTTGGACGTGGCTAAGAAAGGGAAACCTTAAGAGATAAACTGAATATCTCCTGATAGCCGCACAAAACAACGCCATAAGGACCAACCATATCAAAGCAAGAATAGATAAGACGCAACAAAACAGCAGATGTAGGTTATGTGGTGATAGAGACAAAACGATCAGTTACATAATGAGCTAATGCAGCAAACTAGACCAGAAAGAGTATAAGACTAGACACGACTGGGTGGCAAAGGTGATTCACTGGCAATGGTGCAAAAAATTTTAATTTACCTTACGAACAGATGCTATATGCACAACACGGAATCTGTCCTGGAGAACGAGACGCACAAACCCCTCTGGAATTTTGAGATGAAAACAGTTCTCCTAATCTCGGCCAGACGACGAGACCTTGTAATAATCAACAAAAAAAAAAAAAAAGAAGGAGAATTCACCGAATTGTTAACTTAGCTTTACCGGCTGACCACAGAGTAAAATCGAAAAAAGTGAAAAGAAGGATAAGTACTTGGACCTTGCTAGAGAATTGAAAAAACTGGAGCATGAAAGTGATGTTTATATCAATTGTAATTGACACTCTTGGTACAGTCACCAAATGATCGGTACAAGGACTGGAGAACTTGGAAATAAGAGGGCGAGTTGAGACTATCTAAACTACAGCAATATTAGAATCGGCCAGAATACTGAAAAAAGTCCAGAAGACTTGAAGAGACTTGTTGTCACTCAAGCTCCAATGTTAAACCCTCGGCTAAATCTGATGTGAAAAAACTCGAAACGGAGTAACAACAATAATAATAATAATAATGTCAGGATGCTGACACGGATTTCCAGTGGTATTATTATTATCATTATCATTTAACTCTTTAAAATTGCTATAGATTAGAGGGTCTCTGCTTCTCCTCTGATTTCTAAATCTTTCAGCTTCTTCTCAAAGCCTTTGATGATTGTACTTATCGCACCAACAACAATTGGTATCCCTGTCACCTTCATGTTCCATGGCTTTTGTGCTGTAGCACGGTCTGGGAATTTAATTCTCTTTTCGCTTTATTAATTATTATTATTATTATTATTATAGTTTTGTACCGGACATTGGCCTAGCGGTTAGGGTGTTCGCCAATGGCCCGGGAGACCTGGGTCGAGTCATACCAAAGACTCAAAAAATGGTACTTGATGCCTCCTTGCTTAACACTCAGCATTATAAGGTGCGGATCAAGGGTAAAGTAGAGCCATCCAGAGAAGGAGTAGCGCCCTCCCCTACATCTTGGTGTAGTAGCTATCGAAAAGGGAGCCTTCGGGTTACCCTCGACTATGGTCGCCAACTTTACTTACTTATTATTATTCCTATGAGTGATTACTGTAGCAAACCTCTCAATATTCTGATTGCCTTTATTTTCCTTATTATTATTATTATTATCATTTTATTGGGTGTATTGAAATAAGATAAAAACGATGTCAGGGAATACATTAGGCAATGATTTTGATAAAACTTTGGCTTCGTTCTCTGAAATCTGAATCGAAATCTTCTGGGTCGAATCGAAACGAAAATCGTGTGTTAGTAAATTCTTCGTTGACCCTCTTGACAGTCTTCATTTCGTCCATTTTATCAAACTTCGTCTACTTCCGCCGGCTCCTGTCTCATCTCATTCTTCTTCTCTTCCCCATTTCTCTTCCCCTTTCTTCTCACTGACCATCCCCGAAGGCCAGTGTCCACAACTGCTTCATTATCATACCAACAACGGCCACCAATATTACAACTACCAACATAGTAACCAACATGCATTCTTTCCAAATTCATTTTCCAACCCTCAACACTCCGGCCAAATTACTTGGTCACGTGTCTTGTGGTCGCTTATAAATAGCAGAATGACCAATAGGTTGACGTTGGTCGGAGTTATTTCATTGCTATAACAGCGACATCAGTTCTGTACTAAACATTAGTGACTGACCAAATACTAAAAGGACCAAAATACTAAAAAGTTCACGGCGTCTCGACAGCAAGATAGTCTCACTGACCATTACGACTATAGTGAGCAAGATCCTCATTGAATGACTCAGATTCTTGGTATTGTATCTTATAAAGCATACTTTAGTAAAGATTAAAACCCTTTCCATGGTGTAGGGCTTAGTTAGCGAGTCTCGACTGACCATTACTACCGCAGAAAGACAGAGACTATAAATTCTTGGTCATAAAATATTGGGGAACATATACGGTAGAATGGTACCAAGCAACCCTGTTTGATCCGCGATGGTTAATTCTTTTATGCGTCTAATTCTCGAGAACGTATTCTGGTTTGAACATTTCCAAGTGGATCATCGTTCCCACCCAGTCATGCCTCAAACAATTCAGTTTACATAAGTCTACTAAGTTAAATGGTTTCAAGTATTGCTATATATCACTAACCATCTTTCCCACCCAGTCATACCTGATCGTATACTCTTTTGTGCAAATTTACAGCATTCGCGATGGGATTAATTGTTTCATGTTCGTCTCCATATAACTTTCCGTTAATATCTATTATGTATCATCAATTTTCACTTTAATATAATTGGTTCGAATGGTGTTATTTCCTGCTGCTATTTGAAGAGATCCAGTTTCTCTCCTAAGGTTTCCCTTGCGTAGCTGTGTTCATGTCTTCTCGGGTGCAATCTTGCCAGTTTGTCCTTGTGTAAGTATTAAAAATGTAAGTTCCTAGCGATAGTCTTATTCTTGATTGAAATAATTAAATGTGTAGTGGGTTTGTAATATGATGAAACCGTTTTTCTTCTTTCTTTTTTCTTCTTTTTTCTTCTTCTTTTTAAAAGATAAGCAAGCCTAAGCTCAGTCAATGACGGAAAAACTACAGGGCTCCTGCTGTTCACGGGCGGAGAGTCAAACTTTTTCTAGGGGTATCAATGAAAGGTGAACACAAATTGTCACAGCTGGATTTTGAACTCTGCTCACCAATTCCACTCTCCGTAACGCTGATTAATATGTCAGCTGCACATAATGTAGTAATCATTTACAAAATAAAGTTTTGCACAAGGCCAGAAGTTAGAGAGTCCCTGTGGCATGGTGGTTAGCAAGCTTAACTGCGTCATCATCGGAAAAAGAGTTCGAACTCCAGTCGTGATATGTTCACCTTCATACTAATACACTTGGGAAAGGCATGAACCCCATATCCCCTTCCTCAGCTAAAGGTTAAATAGCAGTGCTATCGTTTATCTACAAGGACGGATTTGGTATGAAATAACCCACAAAGGGTAATATATCATTATACAATGGAACCAAACGAAGCCAAACCAAAGCCAGAAATATAAGGCACCAAGTGAGAATCGATCTCAATAACGATAGTCTGTTAGCCTAGCTTGCTAACCATTACACCATATAAAAAGCTGTTAAAAACTATGAAAAAAATAAGACTCTTAGATTATGGGTTTCATCTTTGTGCATACTGCTCTTCTCTTTGTCGTTCGAATATTATCGATATCGGTGATACAGTTTGGTTTGGTTTGGTTTTATGGCATATCAAACATTGAAGGTTATTCAATGCCAAATCCATTTTTATACACAAAAACAGTTCTATTTCAAACAATTCAGTTTAGCACAAGCACACAGTTTAGGTCAATCCGGACTAGAGTTGACCCGGGAGCAATGGGAATGAAGGGATACTCCGCATTCCACAAAGCTCCAGTATTACTGAAGCCTCTCCATCTGATCGTTTAGTGTCATACCTAGGACACTCGTTGGGGGAGTCTTACCCCTCTGCAAAGATACAATCAGTGTATTCTTTCGCCCCAACTAACTGGGCAAGAAGTGGTTTGGTTTGGTTTGGTTTGGTTTTATGGAAAGATTATTTAATACCTAATCATCTTTATACATAAATTTAGACAGAATTTGGCGTGAAATAACATACAAAGCTATAAAACCCAAACAACCAACTTTACCTAAATATTAAATATATATGATTTTTAAATACATCTTTTAAATAACATTTTTAAACGAGCCTGTGCTCATGTTTTTGTAAACAGTTAAATGGTTTTAAGTATTTCAAACACAAATAATTCTATTTACTATTGATTATTTGTTTTTACAAAGTTAAATGGTTCCAAGTATTGCTATGTATCACTAACAATTCAATTAAACATCAATCATTTGTTTGCATACATTTTATAGTTCCATTTGACCGTTAGTCAGGACCCTATAAGATGCTACTACTCTGGGTTTGAGCGAACCTTGGATCAATAGCAGTGAAGATTTACTTCACATTCCCCGAAAATTCTCGGGCTAGATCCTTATCATCAGATTGTTTAATGTCATATCCAGGTCATTTTTGTTGGAGTCTTACCCCTCTGCAGAGATGCAGTCGGTGTATTCAACAGCCCTAGCCGACTGGGCTAGCTAGGTGAAGCTGGTTCTCAAAGAAAAAAAATCCAAGGAGAGCGTAGATTTCACACAATCACATTCACGTTATGCGAATTTTTCACACTTGTTTTAACTTCTTTTTTTTAAACTGAATCCTGACTTATAGAAAGTCATTTCGGGTTTCCTGAGCTTTTCTAAGTATTCTAATTGATTTTGACACTGCTGAGGTCTGAATGGTCTTGATTCTTCCTCTGATCTCTTATTCTTCTAGTCTCTTTTCAGGTGTTTAGGGACTGTTTCCAGGGCAAAAAATCCAATTGATATCACCTTCATGTTCCACAGGTTTTTCAACTCTCTAGCAAGATCTGAGTATACGTTTCTCCTTCCGTTTGCTTTCATTTTCACTCTGTGTTGTTTAAATAAAAGCTACAAAATCATATGACATTTTTTTTCCTTGTTAATTAACACTAGATCTGACGTTCTGGTCAACATGAAGTCAGTCGTTTGTATCTCAAATTCCACGAGAATTTTATGCCTCATTTTGTCGAAGATATTCTGATTTTTGCATTTACCATTTTTTTGTTTTTGTTTAATAGGATATCAGTATGCTTGGGTTAAATAATACCAAAGCCATCCTTGTTGGAGAACATTGCTGGTACAATTCTAAACATTACTAGAGAGGGATAATGGAGCTCATGCCTGTTATTAGTATGAAAATGAAAGTAGTAATGCGACTGGTGTTCGAACTTAATAACTAAAATGCTGCAGTTGAGCACGTTAGCTACCACACCATGAGTAATTGTTATTAACAAATACAGGACGGAACGATAAAATTGTCGCCCTAGAAAAGACGACACGATTCCATTTCCGTTTAATGAAAACTGTTTTTTTTTTTTTTGTTGTTGCAGACCAGTTGTGTACAAATCCCAAGAGCGATAGGAGCCTTCTGTCATGTCTGAAAGTGACACAATGTTTTACGAGCGAGATCGGAGATACGCCGCTGTACAACTGATGCTCTCTACCGATCCAAGTTATGACAACAGGACCATTGCCAGCACCCTCAAAATGCAAATCTGGATTGCCACGAATAACAGGGACGTGTCCAGGGTGATGAAAACAAAGTTTCCGGCTACGGTTATGGTCTTTGATGTGGTTTCAAGTGAGGGCCAAATCATGCCACCTCACATCTTCGAAGTCGGCTTTGAAAGTCAACACCAAAGTGTACCTGGATGAGCTGAAGAGTATGGTGACCCCCTGGTGCAATCAGGTGGCCGGTGGCAGACCCTGGGTGTGGCAGCAGGACTCAGCGCTGGCCCACAAGTCCAAAGTGACCCAGAAGGAGTGCTACGACTTTGTACCCTTCTCTCACTGGCCCCCTCCTCTCCGACCTGAACCCGCTGGACTACTTCGTTTGGTCATACGTCGAGAACATCACCAACATGACCTCCCACAACACTAAAGCCAGCCTGATCGCTGCCATCTACCGAGTATTCGCCGAGCCCTCGCCAGCGCTTGTGGAAAAGGCATGCTCCAAGTTTTGGATCCGTAGCGGTGATTGAGGGTGAAGGCGGCTACATTGAATAGATGTCAGCTCTACAACATAATCAAGTTACCTGAATTGATTTTTTCAATAAAGGTTTAAAATAAAGCTGTATTGTTGTTTTCTTTAGGACGACAATTTTATCGTTTCACCCTGTATGAATCTCTTGCACAATTCTAAGTCAATCTCCTTTCCTACCCAGTCTTGTACTTGTTTCAAACTAGTTTCACTTATTATGTGATTAACTGTTTCATCTCTATCTCTGCCAACTCATATTATTCTGTTGCCTATAATCAGCTTTTGCTTGGATATAATTGGTTCTTATGATATTGTCTTGTGCTGCAATAAAAAGGATGACTCAGTTTCTCTCATCAGGTTTCACTTTTTTAATTTTGTCCTGGTTTTCTAGTGTGCTATCTCACCAATCTGACGCTTGGAGGATCCGTATTATTATTATTATTATTATTATTATTATTATTCATTAGAGTTTTTCACATCAGCGAAAGCTGATGGTCTTTCACTGGAGATTGAGTGACAGAAAGTCTCCTCAAGTCTCCAGGACTCTTCTCAGTATTCTGGCCGTTTTCAATAGTGTTATTGTTTGGATGGTATCCACTCAGCCACCAACTTCCAAATCCTCCAGGCCCTTTAACAATCCTTTAGTTACCGTGCCAAAAGCAATTGGTATAATTGTCATCTTCATATGTCATAGTTTTTTCAATCTCTAGCAAGGTCGCGGTACTTATCTCTCTTTTTACATTCTTTGAATTTTATTCGGTAGTCAGCCGGGACAGCAAAGTCGACAATTTTGCAGATTTCCTTTTTTTTTTGTTGATTATTATAATGTCTGGTCTTCTGGCCGAGATTAGGTGATCCATTTATTGTTATTATTATTATTATTATTTTGAGTTTTTCACACCAGCGTTAACTGATGGTTTTCTAGTGGAGTTTGAGTGACAGCAAGTGTCCTAAAGTCTCAAGGACTCTCCTCAGTATTCTTAATAATGGCATATTTAGGATGGTCTCCACTTGTCCTATTATTTCCAAGTTCTCCAGTCCTTGTATCAATCCTTTGGTGACTTCATCAATTGAACCAATTACAATTAGTATTACCGTCACTTTCATGTTTTACAGTTTTTTTCAATTCCCTAGCAAGGTCCAGACATTTATCTTTCTTTTCATTTTCTTTCAATCTTACTCAATGGTTAGCCGGGAGAGCTACGTCCACAATTATAAAGTTCTTTTTTTTCTTTTTTTTTTTCGCAAGTTCTTTTTTTATGATTATCAGAAGGTCTGGTCATCTGGCCGAGTTTAGGTGATCCGTTTGTATGTCAAAATCCCGGAGGAGTTTGAGTGTTTCATTCTCCCGGACAGATTCTAGGTTTTGTATATAGCATTTGTTCGTATTGTCAAATTTCATTTTCTTGCACAATTCCCTGTGGATCATCTTGCCCACGCGGTCGTGTTTAATCCTATACACTTTCTGTGCAAGCTTGCTGCATTCGCTGATTATGTGATTGATCCTTTCGTTGTACTCCTTGCGAGCTTTTCACACCAGCGTTTACTGATGATCTTTCATTGTAGTTACAGCTAGTCTCCTCAAGTCTCCAGGACTCTTCTCGGTATTCTGGCCGATCTCAATAATGTAGTAGTTTGGATAGTCTCCACTCGTTCTCTTATTTTCAAGTCCTCTAGTCGCCTTAATACTCATTTGGTGACGGGACCGAGAGCACCAATTACAATTTATATAATCGCCACTTTTATGTCCCACATTGTTTTCAATTCATCAGCAAGGCCAAGGTATTCATCTTTCTTTTCATTTTCTTTCAGTTTTATTCTGTGGTCAGTCGGGACTGCAAAGTCCACAATTCTGCAAGTTCTTTTTTTTATGAGGTCTGGTCGTCTGGCCGAGATTAGATGATACGTTTGTATGTCAAAATCCCTGAAGAGTTTATGGGTTTCATTCTCCAGGACAGATGCTGGGTTATACATATACCATTTGGTCGTATGGTCAAGTTTCAGTTTTTTGCACTATTCTCAGTGTATTATATTTTACTCCTTTAGAGTTTTTCACATCAGTGTTAACTGATGGTTTTTCACTGGAGTTTGAGTGACAGCAAGTCTCCTCAAGTCTCCAGG
This sequence comes from Sepioteuthis lessoniana, assembly GCA_963585895.1. NCBI lineage: Eukaryota > Metazoa > Mollusca > Cephalopoda > Myopsida > Loliginidae > Sepioteuthis > Sepioteuthis lessoniana. The sequence goes on from OY757934.1 coordinate 72,105,641, forward strand.
ACTCTTCTCAGGATTCTGGCCGTTCTTAGCAATGCTGTCGTTTGGATAGTCTCTACCCGTCCGCCAATTTCCAAGTATTCCAGGCTTTTTAATAATCCTTTAGTTGTTGTGCCTAACGCACCAATTATAATTCGCACAATCGTTACTTTCATGTTCCACAGCTTTTTCAATTCTCTAGCAAGGTCGAAGTACTTGTCTTTCTTTAAACTTTCCTTCAGATTTAGAGTTTTTCACATCAGCGTTAGCTGATGGTTTTTCACTGGAGTTTGAGTGACAGCAAGTCTCCTCAAGTCTCCAGGACTCTTCTCAGTATTCTGGCTGTTCTCAATAATGTTGTAGTTTATTCTGGCCGTTTATTATTATTCGAAAGATTTTGAGAAATAATTTCATCTAATTTGTTTTGATTATTAATGAGAGTGTTCGTTCGGACGCTATGTTAATTGTTTTCTGTTTTTTTGTTTTTTGTTTTTTTGTTTTTGTTTTGTTTTGTTTTGTTTTGTTTTGTTTATTTTGGTAGGGAAAGTAGCCTTCTGGGCATTAGCAGCTAATTAATAATCTTGACAAAAAGTGAATTTCTTTTATTTCGGGGCGGAGGTCAGCCTATTATTATCAAGCAATGTTCATTCGGACTCGGAGATTGATCTAAAGAAAGATTTCGCTGTTACAGCGACATCAGATCCATACTAAACGCTAGTGACTGACTCGTTTGATTGATTCTGTTCTCATTCTGGTTGAATATGTCAAAAGAAGACGAAAAAGAATAGAAGGCATTTTATTTATTCATTTTACAACCGTGAGATAAGGCTGGCACATGGCTGGGAGTTCTTAACCATTACACCACCCAAGGCTCCCAGAAATAATGGGATGATTGGTGTTAGCTGAATGAAAAAAAAAAAAAAAGAAAGGTGCTTCCCTTTTTTACTATTTCTTAATTGTTTTTTTTGTTTGTTTGTGTTTTATGGCATATCAACATTTATAGGTTATTTAATGCCAAATCCATTTTTAAACAGATAAAGTTATATTTCAAACAATTCAGTTTAGGATAAGTTTAATTGTCAAAAACCTTTCAATTTCAAGTTATTCAGTTTAGTTAAACAGTTCTATTGCAAACAATCCAGTTAACTGTAAGTATAGTTTTTGTTTACTCACAGTTATCTATCAAAACCGTTCTATTTTAAACAATTCAGTTTAGCGTGAGTACACTTTCAATGTCAAAAACAGTTCCATTTCAAACAATCCAGTTTAACATAAGTACGTAGTTTAAATGTCAAAACAGTTCTATTTCAAGTAATTCAGTTTAGCATAAGAACGCATTAAAGTCCTATTCGACCAATAGATTGGGATCTATCAGGTGCTACCACTCAAGGCCAGAGCAGACCTGGGACCGATGGCAATGAAGGGGTACTTCGCATTCCCCAAAGCTCTAGCATTACTGAAACCTCACCATCTGATTGTTTAGTGTCATATGCAGGACACTCGTTATGAGGGAGGTCTTACTCCTCTGCAGAGCCAAAACCAAAATGAATACGACTTCATAAGTAGATAAAAACTATTGATTGATGTTTATGGCATATCAACCCGTCTCGGGTTATGTTATGCCTAAAGATTTGGGAATCGCGTACATATAATTATATGATATCAAATTTTCTTAATACAAATAATTTGCCCACAATTGTTATTTACTAACCATTTTGCTCAAACGTGGCACAAGGCCGTTGGAATGGATCACTTAATGAAAATCGAACTCATTCGTGAAGCTTTGCTCACCTAGCTTACTAACCATTACACCACTTGAGATGCCCAGCCCACAAGCACTCATCTTGTCTTATACTAATTAGTTAGGATATGTTTGGATAAATTGTTTAGACGACTTTTATCGAGATATTTCTATTTTAATCCGCTCAAGTCGCCGAATGGATGTTGTAATATCCGGCCGGAATTGGCTTCTAAATTTTCCACTATTAATTTGTTCCCAAGTACTTTCAGCCCAACTATAGGCCATCTTCAGGAGGTATGTATATTGCAAAAGCAATACAACATTTGCAAGTAAAATGCAACTTTGTAATTGTTAAGTGTGGTATTTATACAGTTGTAATGCTGTAGAGCTTCCTTTTTTTAAATTTAGTTCTATAAATGGCGACAGTAGCTCAAGACATTTGAGTACATTAGCATTGGATTCGAAATCAATTTTATTGAGGTTGGGACCTTTATTTCTAATGTGTAGGGCTTCAAGAATCTGTAAATTTTGTTTGCTATGATAGGGCTAAAAGTACTTGGGAACAATTTAACTTTGGGAAATTTATTCGCCAATTCCTGTCGGATATTTTAAGATCCATATGGCAACTTAAACGGATCAATATATATATATATTGACAAAATTCGTCGATATTATTTAACCAAATATGACTTAATGAAGAAATGCTACTCAATTAAATACGCCAATTAGTAATAGACAGTTATATGGTTTCAAGAAACTATTTCTATTCGATAATAATCATTTGCTTGCATACAGTCATATTGTTTCTAATAACTAATAATCCTCAATAAACAATTATAGTTTCAATTACCTTGTATCAATGCAAGCAAGTTGCACATGGTATAAAAGGTAGCTCTCTGAAACTAGTTGACAAGTTCACCTACCTAGGAAGCATTGTCTCATCAACCGGGACTGACATCGACACGTGACTAGCAAAAGCATGGACAGCTATCGATAAGCTATCGGTCATATGGAAGTCAGACATGACCGATAAAATGAAACTCAGTTTCTTCCAAGCAGCGGTCGTGTCGATACTGCTATATGGATGCACTACTTGGACGCTAACTAAACGGATGGAGAAAAGGCTTGGCGGCAACTACACAAGAATGCTGCGAGCATAGAAAAAGTCATGGAGGCAACACCCAACAAAGCAGCAGCTATACGGCCACCTACCTCCCATCACGAAAACGATCAAATTTAACGAACTAGACATGTAAGACACTGCTGGAGATGCAGGGACGAGATCATTAGTGATGTTCTCCAATGGACCCCCTCACATGGCCAGGCAAAAGCAAGGCGACCAGATCGAACCTACATACAGCAGCTCTGTTAGTATGTGGGATGTAGCCCTGAGGACCTGCCAGAAGCGATGAACGATAGGAAGGAGTGGCGAAAGAGGGTCAGGGATATCTGTGCTGGTGGCGCGACAAGATGATGATGATGATTAAGAATTCGTATTTAATATGAATAACATTCAATCAGATCTCTTTGACCAATAAATAGGACACTAAGAAGTGCTACCATTTGCAAAATTTTCAGTGTCAGCCGGGTTTCGATCCCAGCTTCGGGAATATAGCTTGTATAGCCACACTGAAGAGTTATTATTCAACGAAACAGTCTGTCTGTAGATGATAATATATATTCTCCCCTACTCCTGTGGGGTTGAGCTCTCTAGCGAAGGAAGTAATGGTTGCCACAAGCGTAAAGCAAGGCTCTTCAAATGAATTGAGCTCTTGGTAGCCGTTAAGCGGATATATGTAAACAAAAACAAATGTGATACATAAGCGTTTAAAACTCCTTTGCTTACACTAGTTTCCTCGTGACTGAGTGGTAGAATCTTGGATTGGCGTTTGAATCAGCCGGGTTTCGATTCCAACTTCCTGAATCTAGCGTGTCTAGCCACACTGAATAGTTGTGATACAACGAAACAGTCTGTCTGTGGATGAAAAAAAAATATATATATGTCGGCAGAAGTAAAGCGTCTGTCCTATTAATCTGATCTATATCAAATAAAGATAGACCCTTATAAGTATTCGTATGAATCCTTTGATATTTAGCATTGTTTACAGGTGCACCTTTTACAAAGAAAACTTTCATGTCCCAGAAAACTGTCTGCATGACATTCTTTGCAGACTGATGCGCCAGGAAAGGTTTTTTTTACCAGAGAGTCATGAACTTCTTTACTGACAGCTGCGCTCAAAACGTTTTCTTTATCGGAGAGACAGTGTGTTGCCACTGCCTTTGCAAGTCTATGTCGTGATTTAGCCCCACCCTGTCATCTGGGATCGTAGGAGACCCCTCCCACAATGCGTGTCCTGAGTATGACCCTAAACTCTATTTGGTGGTGAGTCTCCACTCCCATATCTTTTGGGAATGCGAAGTGCCTTTTCATTACCATTACTCCCAGTTTCACTCAGAGCCAAGATGATATTATTTGTTAGGGTCCCATCTATGGGTCAAATAGAACACTTCAATCATTCATTAAGGATTATTATTGGTTATTTGAAAATGTACAGCTGTGTGCAAATTAATCAGATTACATAGGAATTCTTGATTAAAAAATTACTAATGTTAGATAGCAACACTTGACACTATTTAACTTGAAAAACCAATGATTAATATTAAATAGCATTATTAATATTAGATTGGAATACTTGAAACCTTTTAACTGTATGCAAATAAATGAGCTCTCACAACTCGTTCAAAAATAAGTTACCTACAAACTATGTTTACAAATTATATATATATATATATATATATATATATATATATATATATATATATATATATATATTTACTAATCTACCAGTATTCACGGTACCAGAAAAAAAAACCCAAAAAAAACCCTGCTAGGAACAAGAGATAAAAGTATTTCGAATCACCGCCCAGGGGAAAAAGTAAAAAGTTTTGGGTCAAAAAGAAAGAAAAGGCCATCCTCGTCCGACCCCTTGAAAAAAATCAAGGGATACGCAGTCAGTGGTCAAAAGAAAACCAAAAAACCCTCCGTGAATCCTGCAATGCTACAATTACTAAAGTGCTCAACACAACACAAGAGGAGCCAATTATAAAATTAACCTAAATCGCGAGTCGAAAATCTTCTACTAAAGTTTCACCTTATCGCATCATCAGGAAGCCTAACTTCGACTTAGTTCGAACTTAGGCTTCCTGATGATCCGAGATGAAACTTTAGTAAAAGATTTTCGACTCGCGATTTATATATATATATATATATATATATATATATATATATATATATTGGCATTAAATAATACACGTGGGTGGATATGTCATTAAACACCAATCAAATAACCAATCAGGTTTAGCCCATATGTAAACGTTTTTTAGCTAACGTAATATTCTTTGTACACACATTACTCTGCAAATTTGATGGTTTGTACTTTTCAGCAACGGAAGATTTGATGACAGACTTCTGTTCAAGCCAGGAGCAAGCTGTTTGACTTGCTAAAATTTTGATTAGCCTTAATACAAGTAGTTTTGTTAGATTAAAATAATCTTGGCTTCAAAACAATTTCACACGATACAGAGTTTACATATATGTAAAACAATTCTGAGAATGAAATATCCTGATTTATCGCCCCCAATTTCCCTTATTTATTGAATGAGCCTCGTATATATATCAAGTCCCTCCTCTGTCAAAAGAATTCCCGTTATTTACTAAATGACCTTCATACATATAAAAGGACCCTCCTCAATTAAAAAACTTCTTTATTTATTGAATTACCTCGTATATATAAGTCCCTCCTCTGTCAAAAGAATTCCCCTTATTTAATAAATGACCCTCTTATATATAAAAGGACCCTCCCCTGTCAAAAAACTCCCTTGAATGACCTTAGTAATATGCATAATAGGTCCCTCCTTAATAAAAAAAAATATTTATTTAATGATTCTTTAATATATGATAGGTTCCTCTTCGGTCTAAAAACAGAATAGATTTGTACCCAGTCAAAAAGTTAACCTTATTTATTGAATGATCACTGCGTATACATTATAGGACCCTTCTCAGTCCAAAAATGTCCCCATATTTACTAAATGATCCGCGTATATACAATAGACTCCTCCTCAATCAAAAATACTCCTTTTTTATTAAATAACCTTTGTATTTATCAATTAAAAATTTCCCTTATTTATCAAATGCCCCTCGTATATATAAGCTCCTTATTCATATATAATCGGCTAATCATTGAATTCCCATCCAATATATGATAGGTCCCTCTCCAACCAAAAATCTTCCCCTAATTTACTGAATGATTTTTGAAACCCATGTAAAGACATGATTCACCATAAACATTATTAGGAAGGACGCCATTTTTTCCAGGCTAGTGAGGCCCATGATAAGAGCACTTTTAAGTAACGTGTTTCATGTTTAATTTGATAATATTGAGATACTTTTTATTAGAAAAAAAGATTCACTTTCAGGAAAAATGGAAGTTACTAGTAAGAGATTTGTTGATTACGCATCAAAACCTTTTTTTTTTCACATCTTATCAGTCCAGAATCGTTGTATTTTTGCAAGCCAACTGATTCCAAACATGGTACATGAAAAGGGTAACTTATATTGCTATGTCATAACGTTAGATTTAGATATTTCCTTCGAACTCTTCTCCTGACATTTTGGGTTGATTTGTAATATAACTTTAATTGCAAATGAGCAGCGAAGTGGATTTCATATTGTAATTGGGTGGACCGATGTTGAATATTATAATTCAAAAATTATAATGCCACTCTGTCACATAAAATGGAATATTAAAAAGACTTTCTCATTGGTCTAGTTGGTAGAGTTTTCGCCAGTGGTCCGTCATACCAAAGACTTAAAAAATGGTACTTGATACCTCCTTGCTAAACACTCAGCGATATAAGGTACGTATTAAGGGTAAAGTGGAGCAATCCAGGGAAAGGAGTAGCGCCCTCTCTTACACCTCGGTGTAGTAGCTATTGAAAAGGGAGCCTTCTGGTTGCCTTCGAATATGGTCATTTACTTACTTTTATTCAAACTGCCTCCAATTCTTGCTGTCCAATGCAACTACAAGGAGATAGGAAGACCCTTTAAGGGTGTATGAACGAATCTCGCTTGCAGCTACGAAGAGGTACCCACCCCGACTAACGTCTAAACCCAACTTGTCTCTTTAGGTTTTAAACTCGACTCTCCCTAAATCCAAAATTTTCTTTTCTTATATATCTTCCTTATTATTGCATCGGCAAAGTCTTTTTAGAACGAGTGATCTGTTTATTATCTCTATACAGTCTTCCCCAACGTTATTTTGACTTGAGGTGTTTAAACGTGGCCACCACCTGTGGATGCGTTTGGTCTGGACAGAGAAAGAGAAAAAAAAAACCGCAGGAATGAATGATTGAAAGAATGAACGATCGAACCCTATATACCCCCACCCAAAAAATGTAAAAATGCAAAGGAGAAGGAGAAAAAGAATGAATGAATGAAATATTAAAAGAATGAACGATCGAAGCGGATACACTTAAAAAAGAAAAAAAAAAATAAGACAAAGAAGGAGAAAAAGAAGAAAGGGATAAATTATCGAACCCAATGCCAACTCATTCCTACAAAAAAGAAGAATAAATGTCAAAAGAGGAGAAAAAGAACGAAAGAATGAATGAAAGAAGAAGGAAAGAGCCAACAAAACAATTTATAATGCGAAAAATGAAAAAAAAAGAAAGCATGTTAGTCTCTTGAAGAGGATTCCGTTCAAAAGCAATAGAAGATAATAAGATTTAGTCATTAAGAAAGATGGCGACAGATAAGAAGTAAGGAAGACAAAAAAGGGAGGAAAGTGATTCGCGCTACGTTAATATAACAAAGACTCAAAGACTAAAGAAGAACTGAAGTATGGCAGATGACCCGAAGAAAACTTAAAAATGAAAAAGAACTAAGAAATATTCCTTGGCTTAAATGGATGATGACAGAGAATGATTCCCTGGATGCAAGGGTGAGAGGTTCCTCTTTTTCCATTTTCTTTACCCTTCACTTCTTCGTTAGGGGTAAGGACCCTAAGCTGTGACGGATGTGGATGGGAGCAGGGAGTTATTAAGACCTTGAACGATTTTATTCCGACGTCGGAAGGGGTGGAGTGTCTATTAACGTTTGATTCGGATCAAGGCTGAATTCTCGTCTGTAATAGTCATTCCCTAAGCATAATTTAGCTTAGCACGAAACCAGAAAATTTAGGCACCCGGTGAGAATCGAACTCACTAACAATGGTCGGCTAGCCTACAGCTTTGTTGGACTATTAGGAGCCATTATTATCTCCAGCATTTATAATAAGATAATTAAAGGTAATTGATTTTATTGTTTTATAGATAATCGATTATATTGATTATCTTATTATTTAGTTTGGTCAGGTTGTGGAATGGTTCCAAGTCTTTGATTTTAAGTGTAGTTCTTGGAGAATTTTTCTGCATCTTAATTTCTAAGATAGATTCTGGTTTGAGCATATACAATTTGTCGGCATGATTAAATTCTAATATCTTCCACAGTTCCCAATGGATCCCTTTTCCCTCCCAATCCTTTCTATATTATTATTATCATTGTTACCTTTTTCTTCTTCTTCTTCTTCTTCTTCTTCTTCTTCTTCTTATTATTATTATTATTATTATTATTATTATTATTATTATTTACTCCGTTAGAGTTACTCACATCAGAATCGGCTGATGGTTTTTCACTGGAGTTTCTGTTACAGCAAGTCTCCTCAAGTCTCCAGGACTCTTCTTAGTATTCTGGCTGTTCTCAGTAATGCTGTCATTTGGATAGTCTCTACCCGTCTGCCAACTTCCAAGTTCTCCAGGCCTTTTAATAATCCTTTAGTTATTGTACCAAAAGCACCAATCACAATTGGTACAACTGACTCTATCATGTTCCACAGCTTTTTTAATTCTTTAACAAGGTTGAGGTACTTATCCTTCTTTTCACATTCTCAGTTTTATTCTGTGGTCAACCGGGACAGTACAGTCGACAATTTTGCAAATTATTATAAGGTCTGGTCTTCTGGCCGAGATAATATTATTATCCTTATTTACTCCTTTAGAGTTTTTCACATCATTGTTAGCTGATGGTTTTTGACTGGAGTCTGAGTGACAGCAAGTCTCCTCAGGTCTCCAGGACTCTTCTCAGGATTCTGGCCGTTCTTAGCAATGCTGTCGTTTGGATAGGCTCTACCCGTCCGCCAATTTCCAAGTATTTCAGGCCTTTTAATAATCCTTTAGTTATTGAGCCTAACGCACCAATTATAATTGGCACAATCGTTACTTTCATGTTTTACAGTATTATTATTATTATCATTATTATTATTATTATTTAGTGCTACTGCGCTAAGAAATAGCTTGCTACAAAGGGCTATTTTTGTTGTATCTACAAAATTCGGTTCTTCATAATATAGACTAGAAAACCTCATGATCTCCTCGGTTTCGAGTTATAACAGCTGTCCATGATTATACTGACTCTTCTATTCTGAAAAGAATAAAAGATTCTAATTTGAATTGAATTACAAAGTCGAGGATTTGAATGATTAAAAAATGTCACAGAGTGCGTGTTTAGATTTCACAAAATTATCATTGAACAGGAAATTGCATTATTCTCAAATCTTTCCCATTTGAGATGTATTTTTTCATATATATGTATGTGTTATAAAAGTAAGTTGAAAGTGGATAAACCAACGCTGACGACGGGTTCAGCAATAATATTTCCTTCTTTATTCAAACAAGAACGAAATATCATAGCTGAAACCGTTGACAGCGTTGGTTTATTCATTTTTTCACTCGTATTTATCATCTTGTCAAATTTACCAAAATCTACTATTTCTCTCTCTGTCTGTCTGTCTGTCTGTCCTTCTCTCTCCGTGTACACACACACACACACATATTCTTTTTTCGTTTTACGCTTTCCTTTATTTTCTTGAATTTGCTTTTTTTTTTCCATTCTTTGGAACTTGATTTAACGTGACTTTCCTATTTTCGAAGACAACAAGCGAATACTACCGTTCTTCGCCCAATGTTCGGCTACCCAGCACAATGGTCATTTGTTTGAGTCGAGCAAAATCGTGACGGACGACACTAATTAAAGACGTATGTAAGTGTGAGTATTAGGAGACTCAAGACTCTATGGGATTCTCATCTGTGTGGCATCACGGCAGCTTTTGAATGACCGGGTCAAACTTTGTACCAAGGAAGCGGGTTAGAAGGAAGAGCTTCAGTGCTCACTGGTGGACCGATAGGTGAATGGATGGATTGGCCGGAGGCAGCGGACTGACCACTATATCAAAGGATCCGTTTGTTTTTTATTTTTTGTTTTTGTGTTTTGTTTTATTTTTTTGGTGGAGGGGTGTTTGTTTTCTTTAGTTGTTTTTTTTAATGTTACCTAAGGATTTTTTTTGTTGTTTTCACTGTTCAAAGAATTGAAATAAAGACATCTGTGATTCAAAAGTACTGACTTTCTTCTTCTTCTTCTTCTTCTTCTTCTTCTTCTTCTTCTTCTTCTTCTTCTTCTTCTTCTTCTTCTTCAAATATTCATTCTAAAGACCAATTAGGATTTTTTTATTTTTTTTATTTTACTGAAACCTTTTCAAAGAGCAATCCGATTCAAGTTCTGTCTCCGCGGCCTATATATAATTTTATCTTTAACCAGCATCATATCGCATCTATTCTATTTTCCTCTGCGGCTATTCCCTTCCCCCCAATGGTCACTTCGGTCATAATGTTTTTTGTCTAGTGGACAGACCGACTACCAATTTGACTAGTATCTGTTGTCGCTGTATCAGCCATTTGAAAGCGGTACTAAAATTTCGGCCAAAGTTATTAGCAAGGGATGAAATCCAGACTGACCATTGGGTAATGGTCACTTTCTCTATTGGTCAACATCTTTGGTCCCTTACTATTACTTTCTATCTGATGTCGCTAAGTTGCGTCTGGTCAGTGTTTATTTGACATGTGACCTAAGACGAAAAATCGGGGGTGGAGTTTAAAGACTGTTAGGGGTGTAAAAGGGGAGAGGAAGGTACGCCTTACCCCAATGCAATCATTACTCCACGATCCCACCCAGAAACGCAACTTTTATCCATTTCCCTTTATCTTGCTCGCTCCGCGGACAAATTATTTGTACACGGTATTAATCCCATTAATGACCAATTTGACCGGAATAACGTCTTAATCCTTGTAATTCGCCTGCTGACTGGATCTGTGCTTCCAAAACGCAGACATCGGCCCGGAGAAGAGCAGGGTGGTAATAAGGTTTTGTAAGGCATCCTGCGGACATCAGGGTAGACGGAGGATAAGCTGAAGGTTAGAAAAGATGCTTGTGCTGATGGTCATTTTGTTGGTTTCTGTGTTGTGGTCAAAAATTTGATCACGGTCAAATACAGGTCTGTCTCCGAGTGACTGTAAATAGAGTCGAAAGATTTTAATATGCTCCTACCACGCCCCCAAGATTCAATTGACGTACATTTTGATGACATAATCGTTGATGTTATCGTTTTATTGCAATTTAGTTGCATACCAATAAACATTTAGTGAAAACTTGACAGATTTTGGATGACAGGTCGAAACGGAGCGGCCAAAATGAATTTAGAATTAAGATGCCAAGAACCAAAGTGGAAAAAAAAGAAAACAAGCAAAAAAAGTGTAATTAACACGTTATTAATTTTCATACTTGTATTACTTTATCATTTGTCAATTTCTCGCCTAATGATTGTCAGATTAGGTGCTCCATCAGGGATATTGAGCACACTTTATTTATAGATATAACGAGAGATATCACTAATATATATATATATATATATATATATATATATATGCAAGAGTGGATTGAAACTTTGATAGACTGAAAAGTTTACCTGGTGTCGTCAAATCTGCTGTTGATGAATTTTTACCGATGGGACCCAAGTCCTGTAACACCTAAAGAAGAAGCATGTGAACCAGAAAGAGCTAATGTTGAAAAATAAACCTCATTTGACCGCATTCCATGAAAGTATCTTAGTCATCCATCTGACCTCCTTATATATATATATACATATATATATGTCTTATTTTATATAAGGTCTTATATAAATATATGTATGTAAGGTTTTATTTTGTATAAGGTCTTATATATATATATATATATAAGGTCTTATTTTTTATAAGGTCTTAACAGACATTAGGAATAAGTGTAAATCATGTATGAGATAGCCATTAGTTAAACGATCTTAGTCTGTTTAGAAAATCATACCTGCTAAGGAGAAGAAACCACTACAAGAACACAAAATTAGAAGGGATTGACCAGTAGATTAATTCCACTCCTGTTTCTTAATCCTTCTACTACCTAGCATTTTGACCTCCTCTGCCCACGCCTACGAATGAAATAATTTGTAATTTGATTTCCACCTTTATTCTTATTTTTGTGCTTATCTTATTTTTATTTTTACTGTTTTTTTTTTTTATTTGCTAATTTTCATTTTTTACTTTTTTATTTTTTTATTTTTTAATTCTTTTATTTTATCTTCTGAATACGAACTGTAACTCCACATTTGCTGCTCTGCGACGAGAGAGAAACATGTAAATAGTCATCTGACGAGACGGAGAGTATAGGAATAATATTCTCCGCCGAAATAAATTTATTATGACGACTTAACCGAGTTTGAGTCTCCATCAAATTGTAATATATATATATATATATATATTTGGTCTTATTTTAAAACGTATATATATATATATATACGTTTTAAAATAAGACCTTTTCATTTTAAAGTATTTACTTTTTCTTGCATTGGAGCAACAAAATTATATATATGCTGCGTCAGCAGTGCATTTTTGTTGCTTCTCTTAACGCATCTAAACTCTTTACAAACATTTTTTAAAGTTTTTTTGACCCATTGGGCTTGGGTCACAAAATACACCGACAGCATCTCTGAAGAGGGGTAAAACTTCCCCAACGAGTGTCCTAAATTGTCATTAAACAATATGATGGTGAGACTTTGGTAAAGCTGGAGCTTTAGGAAATGCAGAGTACCCCTTCATTGACATCGTTCCCAGGTCCACTCTGGTCCGGAGTGGTAGTACCTGATACGGTCCTATATTTGGATCAAATAGAACTGTTTGACATTTAAACTGTGTACTTATGCTAAACTGAATTGTTTGAAATAGAACTGTTTGATCATTTAACTGTATGAATAAATGACTGATGTTTGTTTGTTTGTTTGGGTTTTATTGCATATAAACTTATGTAGGTTATTTAATGCTAAATCCATTTTATACAGGTAAACAGTTCTATTTCAAAAATTTGGTTTAGCATAAGTACACAGTTTAATTCAAACAATTTAGTTTAGTATAAGTATAGTTTTTATTTATACTCAGTTAAATGTCAAAACAGTTCTATTTCGAGCAATTCAATTTAGTGTAAGTACAGTTTCAATGTCAAGAACAGTTCTATTCCAAAAAAAAAAAAATTCAGATAAGCATAAGTACGCAATTTTAAATGTCAAAACAGTTCTATTTCAAGTAATTTAGTTTAGCATAAGTACGCAGTTTATATGTCAAATCAGTTCTATTTCCAGCAATTCAGTTTGGCATAAGTAAGCAGTTTAAATGCAAAAACAGTAAACTCTCGAAACTGCAATTAAGTTCTATTTGAACCATAGATAGGACCCTATCAGGTGGTACCACTTCGGGCTAGAGTGGACCTGGTGGTAATGACAATGAAGGGGTATTCCGCATTCCCCAAAGCTCCAGCAATACCATCAGATTGTTTAGTGTCATATCTAGGACACTCGTTGG